>JANAVB010005598.1:28375969-28862510 GCA_029216955.1 Iris pallida
AAAATCCGACTTCCAAGTTGGGTCATGGGCTGTCACTAATGCGCTCTGTTTTCCACAAGTTTTCTCAAAAATTTTGGCTCGATCTTTCGAGCGAACCCTGGGGTTTTACCCGAAACTATTGGGGGGGTTTTGAAGGGGTTCATATAGGCTCTCTAACGCAATTTACAGAATCGAAAATAATAACTATGCAGGAAGAAAGGTGTGAATAAAGTTGATACCTTGCTCGCGCAGATACAGCCGCTGATGTGCTCTGTTTTGTGCGGTTCCAGCCACCGTTCGACGGTCGTACGACGTCACGGGGTCGCCGGTGGCCGTCCGGGTGTTGGGTACGCACGTAGGTGATAAATGGTGGCGTTGTTTAGGGTTAAGGTCGAGCGGCTGCTGCCATCTCCCTATCTCTTCCGATTGTATATATACACAAGAGGGAGGGGTCGGGTTCCTTGCTCGGGTTGGGCCCGAGCTGGGTGCTGCTACTGTTTGGGAAATTGGACCTGGGAGGCTGAGGTTTCAGCTCGGGTGGGCTGGGTCGAGCCTGGCCCGACTGGGCTTGGGATAAGCTCGGTTTGGTGGGTGTTTGATATATATCTAATTTCTATTTTTTAAATTATACATACATATTATATACATATACATATATACGAATATTGTAATGACCATTTTTCGTATCATGTATCTCGGTAACGTGTACGTATTTAGACCCGTATTGCATGTTTTCTTGGTTGGTTCGGCCCAACTTGACTTGGTTCGGCTTGGTTTGTATGGTTCAGTTTTATGTGAACCCCTACCACCACTTTTATTAAAATCCCACCTACCACCATCCTCTTCATTAAAAATCCCACCACTCATTTCTCTCTCTTTATCACTTTTTCTTCTCCACCATTACTTCTTCAACCACCAGAGAGAGATAGAGAGAGTGGGAGAGCTTAGGCAAGTGCACCTTGCTTCATGGAGGAAGTCCATTTTTATTGTTCCATTGTCTTCCTCATGTGTTTCTAAACCACTTTAGTACTTGTCATTTTTCATTTCCATGGTTAAATTTTGTAGATCTAGCTTTGTGGTATTTTTGGTTTCCAGGACTTTTGATCCATCACACTTGCATATTTTGCTAAGTTGATGATACCATGATTGCAGAGAAGTTCGTTAGGTCCAATTTGACCTATGGAATGTTGCTGAGCCGCATGGACATTTTGGCACTCAGCCGCATGAAGCAAAGTTACATTTAATGCATATAGCCGCATGGCCTGGCAAATACATGCACGATAAAATTGAATGGTGCATGTTAATTTACGTACAACATTTAATGCAATCGTGAGATGGTGTTCTGGCACGCATTTAATGCATGGGTCAGAAGCATTCAAGAAATATTTGTTAAGGATTGGTGTATATAATGCATTGCTGGCAACTCAGCCGCATGTGTTAGCATTACTAGCAACTTAGCCACATAGGCATTAGATTTTTGTATATTTTAATGCATCCAGCCACATAAGCATACTTTATGCTTTATGCTTCCCTGGGAGAGAATGAGCCGCATAAGAATGCACTTAAATGCATTTAATGCATTTAAGTCCCATATATTCAATACTTTATGCCTTATGCTTCCCTGGAAGAAAATGAGCCGCATAAGAGTGCACTTAAGTGCATTTTTGCATTTAAGTCCAAGCCTATAATGCATGAGCCGCATAAAGAATGCCTTTAATACATTTTATGCATTTAAATCCATTAATGCATTTTTGCATTTAAGTCCACAAGCCTAATGCTTCAGCCACATAAGGATGCCTTTAATGCATGAAATGCATTTAAGCCCATTAGAATGCATTAAATACATTTTATGCATTTAAGTCCTTAAGAATGTCTTTTATGCATTTAAGTCCAAATGCATGTAATGCATTTTTCTCTTACTGCAATTTCTCTAGCAAGCCGCATATGGCTCCCCTCAGCCGCATGCATATTAATATAATATTTTAATGCATGCTAGCATACATTAATATAATAATATATTATTTAGCGTATATTAATATAATGTATATTAATATATTTTGTATATTAGAATATATTAATATAATATATTTAATGTATTAATGCATTATTAATGCATTACATTAATGCATTATATTAATGTATTAGATACGTTTGCCTGCTAGCATGTTTATAGATTTTGCTCAAGCCGCATATGGCCAAGTGACAGTCGGCCGCATGAAAATTTTCTGAGCCGCATGAGTTCCCCCGCAGCCCTTGTCCCTTCTAATATTTAATTACTAAATGTGTACTTGTGCTAATTAATTGTTCTCTGACACGATGGTGACCCGTAGTGGTGTACTTTTGACATGACATGATAGTGGCCCGACGCGGCGCACTCCTAACAGTAAGCATGACATGACAAGGTGTAATACCCAATTTTTCCAGAAGGGATAATTTTGAAATTTTTTAACTATAATTATTTAATGATATTTATTTCATATTATAATTTTTAGTGATTTTTAATTTTTAAACTATTTAAATATATGATTTGTGATTTTTGGTGACTTACTAGTGAACAGTAGAGACTGCCTACCCTAGAGCCTAGCCATGTGATTAGGGTATTTTGACATTTTTAGGGTTATCTAATTTATTATAATTTATTTGAATTTATGGGAATTTTTAGGAATTATTTGGGAATTGTTTGGACTAGGTTGACTTTGACTAGTTTTGACCCTTGTAGACCAACCTAGAAGCTAACCCTAGTTAGTATGGACTTGGTTAGGTTATATGACTCTAGTTTAACCTAAGCTAATCATTGGGTTGGTCATTAGACTCTAGTTAGTAATAGAAATTAGATAAGTCATAAGTCATGACTTATAGTTTGAACCAATTAATATTTCACTTAGCCATAGCCTATGTAACTTGGCCCAAAGCCCAAAATCAACCTAACCCTAATCCCAAGAAGATGTGGCCAGCCACCCCTATCCTTATTGGGAATCCCCCACTATAAAACCCCTCCTAATTTCTAGGGCTAGCCTCATTTCCTTAGGAAATCTATTTCAAGAAGAAAGAGGTGAGCTCCCATCTTTAGAAATTCATAATAAATCCATTTTAGGTCCTTTTTCCCTCAAACTAGTTGCATTAGATCCTAATATCAATATTCTTGCTGTTGTGATAATTTATTCTCAGATTCAAATCAATTTGGAGGAGTTTCACCATCAAGAGGAGCATCTCTCTTTAGAGTTTTTAAGGGTTTTGACACTTTGAGGTAACTTCCTATTTCCACCATAGAATCCTAAAATTTTTGCATCATTAGGGAGCCCTAGACCTAACCTAACAGTAGGAATAGGAAACCCTAAGTTTTTGTGTCGTTTCGTGTCCAAACTGGACACGTATCAATGCCTATTTCTTTGTGTTCGATGGAATGCCACAGTGGGACTTTTTGTGATATTTTCGAATTGTTTTTGAATGTAAATTTGCTATTCATTGTCGCTTACACGTTTCTTGTGCACTGAGATGAATTCGTGCACGTGTCGTGTCATTCTGGACACGGGGACACGCTCGTGCGCGCTCGGGACTGCATGCCCTGCTGTTCGGGGTTGTGTCGGACACGACACAGTGAGTTTTGACACGAGATTTTGTGGGAGCCTCGGGGCACCCACTGACACGCCATGTGTCAAATTTCGTGGGCCCACGTGGCGTAACGAGGAAGAAATCCTCGACGTACTAGATTTTGCCTGTGTAGTGCGCCTGTGTTTTAGTGCACTGATACGCGTGTCGCATTGTGCACACTCGACTTGGACACGATTCAGGGTGTCCTAGTCCTAGCCCTAGGGTAGGTGTATTCGTGTGTGCAAGCACGAGGCCTAGTTGGTCCTGTGTCGTGTGCACGACACGCGTACACACGTGCACGATGCAGTGCATTGACTGGCCTGCTTTCACACTGATTTTGTATCCTGTTTGCCTGGACACGTTGTGTCCATCTTGGTGGACATAAACAGGTTGTGGGACACCTATATGTTGTGTATATACACTACCAACCTCTGTAATTGTATTTTAATTCAAATTTCATTATTTAATAGTCATTTTCCTATTTTCTGAAATATGGTATCAGTTCATTTTCCTTTCCTGTTTCCAGTTTGCAAAATTGGACTTTGGTCGATCTATTAACCCATTTAAATGTTGTTAATCTCATGTTTAAGTCCCTAACATTATTCTCCTACAAGTAATCTACCTGTGTGCAAATTTTGGGGGATTTTGGTTGTGTTTTGATGTTGAAATAAAATGGGAAGTTTTAAGACTGTTTCAAGGTCTGAAAATAGGCAACTGAGATTGCTTTGATATTTTGGAACTCAAACCTGAGTTCCTTTTCTGTTCCTGAGATTTTAGGTATCCTTTATTTTTCCTATATCCTGAAATAACATGCTCATTGTAAAATCTGAGTTTTTGAACTGTGGTGTGTTTTTTTTTGTGATTACTAAAATCTGTTAGATTAACATTAAAAACTGAGAATTCCTGTTGGACTGTTCTATCTGGTTTGTTTGAGTTGTTTGTGAATACAAAATCTGAGAATGAAGGTTAACTGTTAACTGGGAATGAAGTTAGGTTCACCCTGTTTTATGAGATAGGGTTATGTGTATTATGGGCTGAAATCTGAGATTATATGGACTTTTACTGAGATGGTTTAATGTATGAAATCTGAAATGTATGGGAGGGTTAAAACTGAGAGTATTTGGTGCAGTTACACTGTTTTGCCTACACCACAGTCCTTCACTCTCTCCTACTGTTCACACACTGCTATCTAGTGTTCACCTGTCACTCACACACTTTTCCTCTCATGAATACACACACATTTCACTACCTCACTCTTATACACAGTTTTCTTCTCTTATACACACATACACACTGTTTTGCTCTCTCACTGCTCCACACACATGCTACACAATGTCATACACAAATCTGAAAACTTGACACACACATTACATGCTTGTTCTCACACACACATTGATTTCAGATTTCCTTCACACCCTCTCACTCATTTCATACACACACACACACACTCACATGCACCCTCTCTCTCATTCTCACTATATAAATTCCTAGTCTTCATAAAGTTAAGTTTATGAATGTGATAGGTATACATATTTAATATATGAAATGTTGCATATATATATATATATATATATATATATATATATATATATATATATATATATATATATATATATATATATATATATATATATATGTTGAGCTATATGTGTATATATATATATATATATATTAGGGTTGTGTATCCTTTGGGTATCTAGTATGGATACCTACTTGGATGAATAGGTTATACAAGTATGTGTATAGTCTCATATATACACTTGTGTGTTCACTATATATATGTAATATATGTATACATGTGTTATGTGTAGGCCTAGATGTAAACTAGGAAGGGTGTTGTTGGTTTGACTTGTGTAGTATAGGCTAATGTGGACTAGTATAGACTAGATAGCCTAGTTCAGACTTGGTTAGACCTTGTTGACCTAGTTTGACTTCTAGGGTTGACCAGAGTTGACCAAGAGTTGACTTTGGCCTAGATTGACCTAGAATCATGTAGAATGCATAGTAGGACTTCATTATACTATTCTGGACTTGTTATGACTTGTGCTGTTCTGATTAGGAGCCAGACACCACTCCTCGGACAGTACTTTCATATCGGACACTCAGATACCAGGCGAGTACATTCTCTGATCGTTTCATACTTGTCACGAGTTATATTCTCGCTCTAGATTACTTTTACTTGATGCTGTCACGTTATCATCACGGATTGGTACTATATGGATCTCTTCTTGGGATATATCCCCTTAGCGGGCACATCGGATACTTTATGACATGTGTTTCATGTACATCATGTATTCTTGCTTCTGCGTTATTCATGTACACTCATGTTCTCTCATGTACGTTCATGTACTCTCATGTTCTTTCATGTACGCTCATGTTTGCCCATGTGTCTCTTGTATAACCAAAACATCATGTCCGTAACGTAACTTGAATAGATCCTTGTGTATTGATTGTGGGTAGGGTGAGTATAAATGGTCATGTGATTACCCATCATGTACACTCTGTTACTTCCATGTTTTATCATGTACAACCTAAGCCAATTACATGCCATCTCGTACTCTAAATACAGTCACTTACAGTTCTTACTTATCATGTATATATTTCCAGTTATCAAATATCTTCCTGTTTTTATGTACATCTCTTTACAGCGTTTCATGTATCTTACTCTATTGTCTGGTTTATATTTCTGACATGATATGAACTGCATGAGATGTATTGTGCTCGCTCCTGTCCTGACTGGACCTGTTGAAATATTACAGAGGACGAGGAGGATGCTTGCCTGGATACCTACTACGGGGCAGCCTTTGATGACACCTGCGAGCTGGACCCTCAGAGGACCCAGCTCTAGCTGAGGATATCACCCCGATTGCCTAGACTAGATTAGTTAGGCTTATCTATCTTTTATGTAGTCTTGAGGCATGTTTTAGCTAGACTTTATTCTAAGTTCTGAGATGTATATATTCTTTCATTCTGTATCTGAGACCATGTACTTCTGGATATTTGCTGGGATTATTAGACTACTTTTCATCTATTTGTTTCCTTGAGTTCTATTTCACATCGTGCTATCTCTTCCTTAGTTGTGATTGAGTTTATTACTGCTATGTCACCCCCATTCGGGGAGTATAAACTGTTTAGATAGATATTGTTAGATGTATGTTGACCTAGGACAGCGTTCTACCGCCGACACTGCGGCGTAGGGGGCGTTGTTACGTTCTCGTACCCTCACAGTGGGTGTAGGTCGTGACACAAGTTGAATGGGCTAGACACCGTGGTGATTGCGTTTGTACAATTAAACCGATAGTGGTTGCATCATGTCTAGGACAGGGATCCCTGAGTACCACGGTCAGGGGTACCCACTGTAAATGGCTAAGGCTAATAACTAGAATAATTCAGTAGTCATGAGAGATTTCCCAGCTACAGCGATCCCGTTATCCCGGCCACCATTGTGGGACTTGCAGCCTGCCGACGAGTAGGGCACAAGTCTAGATTTACTGATATGTGGAAAGGAACGATGCACTGTTTAATGAACCCAAGTCGCCTGGATAACCTGGATTAGCTGCAGGGCTTGTGGCTGAGGAATATCTCACTGCATGTTGTGGCAAGTTAGTTAGCTAATGTAGAAAGCCGTAGACACTGATTGGCCGAGATTGATTGTATGGTGTGGTTTCAGTGCTCGATTGTTGCAAGCTTGATCGCATGATTGTCACTCTTAGCAATAAAGATCAGAGGCCGAGTTCTGTTCAGGTGAAGGGTTACAACCCCGGTCCTTGTTTGGTTTAAGGGTTGTAACCTGGCTCCCGGAACAGTTCTAAGTCCTCTCTTCGTTTATTGTATTATTGCACCCCACGTCATGCTTGTAATGATTTACCTTACCAACAAGATTGGAGACGGAGTTCTATTCAAGTGAAAGGTTACAACCCCGATCCTTGTTTGGTTTAAGGGTTGTGACCTGGCTACTTGAATGGTTCCCTCGTACTCCATTATGACTGTTGTTATCTCTTTACTTTCAGTTCTTTTAACTGCTTTAATACATTTCCTGATATGCTGGTTTTAGTTCTTAAGTGAAGCCTCCTTTGTGGCACTTGCTCTTTTTGGGATCTGACCCAGCTGGTTTTGTGTGGCCAGATTTCGGAGCTACCTCAGAGGATCCACCGACCTTCCAGCCAGATGGTGACCATCATACGTGACCAGGGCAACGAGTGGATTTATTTTTGCTCTCCCACTCTATTGTAAAAATTTTATTTTGAGGCGTTTAGCCGGCGAGCACCTGTTAGCTCGTATTGCATACCTTATTATTGTCTGCCTACGGGCTGTAACATGATTGACAGATCCTAGGGTTGATCATGTATGACTTAACTTGCTAGTCCTCACATTTTGTAACAACTAGCTTCATGATCAGGTGAATATATAATGTTTGGGACGCCTTATTATTGTATATTTGGTGATCTTACATCTTGTAACTTTACTCGCTTGCTAGAGATTGAGACAATTAGGCTTGTTATTGACCATAGGAGACTGATGGATTGTAGTTAAACCCTCATGTATCTAGACAGCCATGACCGTATAGTGGGATGGATTCCATTTCATTATACATAGCTGGCTATGTATGCCCCCGCTCTCCAGTATTCTGGTTCTGGGACGTTACATGGTTTAAGTGGTGGCCCATGCAGGTCTTATAAATCAAGATATGTAGGGTTTACCGAATAGATGTCTCAATCAGCACTCGCCTTTGATTTGCCCGTATCTTCTAATCCCTGAGGTTCTCGACCTGATCACATGCTTGTATCGTTGAATCTGTCTTGGTCCTTCCTTATTTTCCTATGTCGTCTTCTTCAGCGGCATTGTTCCTGGACCTGCTGATCAGCAAGGCGAAGTGTACCCTGTAGACCAGCAACAACAAGAAGACCAGGCCCAGCACTCAGGAGCAGCCTCCCGGGCCATGCCTTCCGGAGATCCAGAACCCCCGGTGCAGTCAGCCCAGCCCGCGAGGCAGGATGATGGAGCCTTAGTTGGACTTATCAGGGAGTTGCTTGCATCGCAGGATCGTCGAGGAGATGCCTTGCATCAGGCAGTGGCAGATGCTCTAGGCAGAGGTGGACATCATGGGAACAGTACCCGAACAGTTTCAAGCGCCTGAATCCTCCATTCTTCGATGGCAACGAAGATGCTATCGCTGCTGATACGTGGCTTCAGGACACAGAAGTGATATTGGAGGCAGCGAAGACTCCGAAAGACGAGAAGGTGGCCGTGGTGCGCCTGTAATTATTAGATCTAGCCCGCAACTGGTGGGCAGCGCAGGCCGTTGGATTGGTGGCACCTATTGCTTGGGCAGTATTCCGTGAGAGGTTCGGACCAAGTACTTCGATGCGGTGGCTCGGTACGATCTTCAGACCAAGTTCACCAATTTGAAGCAGATGGGCAGGACCGTCGATGGATATGCGGCCGTGTTTTCGAGGCTTAGTCGGTTTGCTCCCATCTTGGTGGCGACCGAGTTCGATAGAGCCCATCGATTTCAAAGGGACTCCACCTGGAGATTTTGCTGGCAGTGGAGCAGTTCGAGCATTAGACTTTTGATGCGGTATTGAGGGCAGCTAGGAGACATGAGTATACCTCCAGAGGATTGTGGACAGGACCGGAGGTCGAAAGCGATCTTACGGCCAGATGAATCAGTCGTCAGCCCCAGCCCCGGCAGCCAGGGCTTTGACCATTGGAGCTCCGAGAAGGGCAGCTTCAGTTACGTCGGTTCAGCATTCAACCCCGACGTATCCTCAGCAGCAGAAGCAGAAGCAGTCTTCCTCCATGGGCTGCTCTTATTGTAGGAAGCCTGGACATGTTGTTTCAGAGTATCGCAAGGCTCGAGGATTGTGTTTGCTTTGTGGAGCGCCAGACCACAAGGTAGGGTCCTGCCCGTTCAGGATTGACTCATCACCAGCCAGGACCAGTTCATCCGTGAGGGGACTAGCCCCATACCAGTCCAGCAGCAGTTTCCTTCCCCGAGGCCGTTGCCGACGCAGACCCAGGCTTTTCATCAGCAAAGGCCTCAGCAGTTTGCCCAGGCGCAAGCCCAGAATAGGCAGAGAGGATTCCAGCCGAGAGGGCCGGCACCCAGAGGACATGGTCAAGTGTTGGCTTTGACCATGGAAGAAGAAGGAGTGTCACCAGGTGAGGTAGTGGCAGGTACTATTCTCGTCAACACATTTCCGCTTCAGTGTTATTTGATTCTGGTGCATCGCATTCATTTATGTCTACACGATTTGCGACACGGATAGGACTGGAGCCCGAGTCACTATCAGTAAGGCTCAATATACTTACTGGTAATGGTCTTGTGGGAGTAGATAGAGTTTTTTTTGTGTCGGATCGTGGTTAGCGGTAGAGAGTTTCCCGCTAGGCTGATAGAATTCCGATGGCCGATTATGATGTGGTCTTAGGGATGGATTGGTTGAGAGACCAGTATGCTAGGATAGACTGCCATATTGGCAGAGTTATTTTTAGCATTCCAGGCGAGCCAAAATTTTCCTTTTCTCAAGGCGAAGTTGAACCTTCTCCCCAGTACTGCGGATGGCCGTAGCAGCAGTGCAGTTACCCCGGATAGTCGAGGAATTTCAGATGTTTTCCCGGAAGAGCTTCCAGGAATGCCGAGAGCGGGAGATCGAGTTACTATCGACTTGATTCCCGGGACAGTACCAGTGTCAGAGAGATTCTACAGGATGGCGCCGTCAGAATTGGAGGTGTTGTACAAGATGATTGAAGAACTCCGGACCAAGGGATTCATTCGTGCAAGTGGATCGCCTTGGGGAGCCCCGATGCTTTTATGAAAAAGAAGGATGGTACGTCCAGATTATGTGTTGACTATCGTACCTTGAACTCAGTGACAATCAAGAACAGATATCCTCTCCCCAGGATAGATGACCTGTTTGATCAACTCAGAGGAGCGGCAGTATTCTCGAAGATTGATTTGCGGTCAGGATACCACCAGATCAGAGTCAGAGAGCAGGACATCCCGAAGACAGCTTTCAGATCCAGATATGGGTATTGGGAGTTCCTTGTTATGCCCTTTGGAGCAACCAATGCGTCGACAGTATTCATGGACCTCATGAATCGTATCTTCATGCCTTATTGGATCAGTTCGTGATCGTGTTCATAGGCGATATCCTGGTCTACAGCAAGAGTGAAAGCGGAGCATGAGCAGCATCTCAGAGTTGTCCTCCAGATTCTTCGAGAACACTAATTATATGCCAAGTTTAGTAAATGCGAGTTCTGGCTCGATCGCATTTCATACTTGGGTCATATCATCACCAAGGGTGGAGTGGAAGTGGATCCTCAGAAGATAGTGGCTATCGAAACCTGGCCAGTACCCCGCACAGTACAGAAGTTCACAGTTTTCTTGGATTGGCTGGCTATTACCGGAGATTTATTTCGACTTTGCTCGGATTTTAGTGCCATTGACGCAGTTGACCCGCAAGGATGTGCAGTTTGCTTGGACAGCAGAATATCAAAATCTTTTGAGAAGCTAAAGCGAGGCTTGATGACGGCACCCGTTCTCACACTTCTAGATAGGACCGGAGGATTTTCAGTGTACTGTGACGCTTCAGGCAAGGGTTTAGGATGTTTTGATGCAACATGGGAAGGTAATAGCTTATGCGTCACGTTAACTTCGTGATCATGAGAGGAATTACCCAACCCATGACTTGGAGCTGGCAGCTGTAGTGTTTGCACTTAAGTTGTGGAGACACTACTTGTATGGAGATAGGGTGGAGATATTCACCGACCACAAGAGTTGAAGTATGTTTTCACCCAGAAGGACCTTAACATGCGTCAGAGAAGATGGCTAAAGCTGCTTGTGGATTATGAGGTCAACCTGCAGTATCACCCTGGGAAGGCCAACGTTGTGACAGATGCATTAAGCAGAAGAGCCGAAGTTTACCTTCTGACAGCGTAACCAGAGTTGTTAGCAGATCTTCAGAAGATGGGTATAGAAGTTGTCCTTCCTACCAATGTGGTATTGATGGCCAGCATGCAAGTGCAGTCCAGTATAGTTGAGAGGATCAAGATAGCTCAGTCCTCGATTCTAAGCTTCAGCGACTTAGAGCAGAATGTGAAGCAGGACGACGACCAGAATTATGCATTCATGAAGATGTACACTTCGACATGGTAAGCGTCTTTGTGTACCCAGTGGAGATATCAGACAGGAGGTGATGGCGGAAGCCCACAGTTCTCAGTATTCAATTCATCCCGGTGGCACGAAGATGTACCGTGATATCTGTCAGCACTTTTGGAGGAATGACATGAAGAGGGAGATAGCTCGGTTTGTCTCTCAGTGTTTGGTTTGCCAACAAGTCAAGGCTGAACACCAGAGGCCAGCTGGACTTCTTCAGCCCTTGCCGATTCCAGAATAGAAGTGGGAACATATAACCATGGATTTCGTGACTGGATTACCTAGATCCCCAGCCGGTAGAGATGCTATTTGGGTTATAGTTGACAGGCTCATGAAGGTGGCTCACTTTCTCCCGTTCAGAGTGGGTCAATCGACGGCTCAGCTAGCAGAGATGTATCTTCGACAGATTGTCAGATTCTACGGTGTACCAGTCAGTATCACCTCGGACCGGGATTCAATTTATGTCACACTTTTGGCGTAGCTTACAAGAGAGTTTGGGAACTCGCCTCCAGTTCAGCTCAGCATATCACCCGCAGACAGATGGTCAGTCGGAGCGCACGATCCAGACTCTTGAGGATATGTTGAGATCTTGTACACTCGACTTTGGTGGTTCGTGGGAAGATCACCTGCACCTGGTGGAGTTCTCTTACAACAATAGTTTCCAAGCCAGTATCCAGATGGCTCCGTTCGAGGCTGTATGGAAGAAAGTGCAGATCCCCACTAGCCTGGGATGATGTGGAGAGAGGCAGATGCTTGGTCCAGAGATGATCGCTCAGACAGTTGAAGTGGTCAGGAGAGTTAGAGATCATCTTCGCGTTGCACAAGATCGTCAGCGCCATTGGGCCGATTCTCATCGCGTCCCCTTGAATTTTCGGTCGCGACCATGTATTCCTGAGGATCTCGCCTAACCATGGCGTCATTTGTTTCGACGTACGGGGAAAGCTCAGTCATAGGTATTATGGCCGTTCGACATTCTAGAGCGAGTAGGAGACGTGTCCTATCGTCTCGCTCTTCCACCGTCTCTGAGTGAGGTGCATGACGTGTTTCATGTATCCCAACTACGACGGTATATCCCGGACCCGAGCCACATCCTGGATCATTCGAAATTGGTTGTGGGTACCAATCTTTCGTATGAGGAGAGGCCCGTATCCATATTGGACCAAAGAGAGAAGGTACTCAAGAACAAGACTATCAAGTTAGTCCGTGTTGCTTGGGGTCATCACTCTTTGGGAAAGTCAACGTGGGAGCGTGAGATGATATCCGATCGCGATATCCCAACCTGTTTGACTCGTGAGGTATAATATCCTTCTTATGCCTCATGTTTTTGATTCCTTGCTTGCATGAATGATTGTTTGATTACTTAACTAGTATAGCTTGCCTGTGAGTAGTATAGCTTGTCCTTGCATCTCTAGTCACTTGATTAAATTCCGAGGACGGAATTCTTTTAAGGGGATAGAGTTGTAATGACCATTTTTGTATCACGTATCTCGGTATACGTGTACGTATTTAGACCCGTATTGTATGTTTCCTTGGTTGGTTCGGCCCAACTTGACTTGGTTCGGCTTGGTTTGTATGGTTCGGTTTTATGTGAACCCCTCCCACCTACCACCACTTTCATTAAAATCCCACCTACCACCATCCTCTTCATTAAATATCCCACCACTCATTTCTCTCTCTTCATTACTTCTTCTTCTCCACCATTACTTCTTCAACCACCAGAGAGAGATAGAGAGAGTAGGAGAGCTTAGGCAAGTGCACCTTGCTTCATGGAGGAAGTCCATTTTATTGTTCCATTGTCTTCCTCATGTGTTTCTAAACCACTTTAGTACTTGTCATTTTTCATTTCCATGGTTAAATTTTGTAGATCTAGTTTTGTGGTTTTTTGGTTTCCAGGACTTTTGATCCATCACATTTGCATATTTTGCTAAGTTGATGATACCATGATTGCAGAGAAGTTCGTTAGGTCCAATTTGACCTATGGAATGTTGCTGAGCCGCATGGACATTTTGGCACTCAGCCGCATGAAGCAAAGTTACATTTAATGCATATAGCCGCATGGCCTGGCAAATAAATGCACGATAAATTATTGAATGGTGTATGTTAATTTACGTACAACATTTAATGCAATCGTGAGATGGTGTTCTGGCACGCATTTAATGCATGGGTCAGAAGCATTCAAGAATATATTTGTTAAGGATTGGTGTATATAATGCATTGCTGGCAACTCAGCCGCATGTGTTAGCATTGCTAGCAACTTAGCCGCATAGGCATTAGATTTTTGTATATTTAATGCATCCAGCCGCATAAGCTCATGACAACATTTAATATATTTGCATTATGCCTAAGGCTTAGAGCCGCATGGGAATGCCTAAGCATACTTTATGTTTTATGCTTCCCTGGGAGAGAGTGAGCCGCATAAGAATGCACTTAAATGCATTTAATGCATTTAAGTCCCATATATTCAATACTTTATGCCTTATGCTTCCCTGGGAGAGAATGAGCCGCATAAGAGTGCACTTAAGTGCATTTTTGCATTTAAGTCCAAGCCTATAATGCATGAGCCGCATAAAGAATGCCTTTAATACATTTTATGCATTTAAATCCATTAAATACATTTTTGCATTTAAGTCCATAAGCCTAATGCTTCAGCCACATAAGGATGCCTTTAATGCATGAAATGCATTTAAGCCCATTAGAATGCATTAAATACATTTTATGCATTTAAGTCCTTAAGAATGTCTTTTATGCATTTAAGTCCAAAATGCATGTAATGCATTTTTCTCTTACTGCAATTTCTCTAGCAAGCCGCATATGGCTCCCCTCAGCCGCATGCATATTAATGCAATATTTTAATGCATGCTAGCATACATTAATTATAATAATATATTTAGCGTATTAATATTATATTAATATATTTTGTATATTAGAATATATTAATATAATGTATTTAATGTATTAATGCATTATTAATGTATTACATTAATGCATTATATTAATGTATTAGATACGTTTGCCTGCTAGCATGCATGTTTATAGATTTTGCTCAAGCCACATATGGCCAAGTGACAGTCGGCCGCATGAAAATTTTCCAAGCCGCATGAGTTCCCCCGCAGCCCTTGTCCCTTCTAATATTAATTACTAAATGTGTACTTGTGCTAATTAATTGTTCTCTGACACGATGGTGACCCGTAGTGGTGCACTTTGACATGACATGATAGTGGCCCGACGCGGCGCACTCCTAACAGTAAGTATGACATGACAAGGTTGAATGGGCTGGACACCGTGGATGATTGCGTTTGTACAATTAAACCGATAGTGGTTGCATCATGTCTAGGACAGGGATCCCTGAGTACCACGGTCAGGGGTACCCACTGTAAATGGCTAAGGCTAATAACTAAAATTCAGTAGTCATGAGAGATTTCTCCAGCTACAGGCGATCCCGTTATCCCGGCCACCATTGTGGGACTTGCAAGCCGACGAGTAGGACACAAGTCTAGATTTACTGATATATGGAAAAACGATGCACTGTTTAATGAACCCAAGTCGCCTGGATAACCTGGATTAGCTGCAGGACTTGTGGCTGGAGGAATATCTCACTGCATGTTGTGGCAAGTTAGTTAGCTAATGTAGAAAGCCGTAGACACTGATTGGCCGGGATCGATTGTATGGTGTGGTTTCAGTGCTCGATTGTTGCAAGCTTGATCGCATGATTGTCACTCTTAGCAATAAAGATCAGAGGTCGAGTTCTGTTCAGGTGAAGGGTTACAACCCCGGTCCTTGTTTGGTTTAAGGGTTGTAACCTGGCTCCCGGAACAGTTCTAAGTCCTCTCTTCGTTTATTGTATTATTGTACCCCACGTCATGCTTGTAATGATTTACCTTACCAACAAGATTGGAGACGGAGTTCTATTCAAGTGAAAGGTTACAACCCCGGTCCTAGTTTGGTTTAAGGGTTGTGACCTGGCTACTTGAATGGTTCCCCGTACTCCATTATGACTGTTGTTATTCTTTACTTTCAGTTCTTTTAACTGCTTTAATACATTTCCTGATATGCTGGTTTTAGTTCTTAAGTGAAGCCTCCTTTGTGGCACTTGATCTTTCTGGGATCTGACCCAGCTGGTTTTGTATGGCCAGATTTCGGAGCTACCTCAGAGGATCCGACCTTCCAGCTCGATGGTGACCATCATACGTGACCAGGGCAACGAGTGGGTTTATTTTTGCTCTCCCACTCTATTGTAAAAATTTATTTTGAGGCGTTTAGCGGCGAGCACCTGTTAGCTCGTATTGCATACCTTATTATTGTCTGCCTACGGGCTGTAACATGATTGACAGATCCTAGGGTTGATCATGTATGACTTAACTCTTGCTAGTCCTCACATTTTGTAACGACTAGCTTCACGATCAGCTGAATATGTAATGTTTGGGACCTTATTATTGTATATTTGGTGATCTTACATCTTGTAACTTACTCGCTTGCTAGAGATTGAGACAATTAGGCTTGTTATTGACCATAGGAGACTGATGGATTGTAGTTAAACCCTCATGTATCTAAAAGCCGTGACCGTATAGTGGGATGGATTCCATTTCATTATATATAGCTGGCTATGTATGCCCCCGCTCTCCAGTATTATGGTTCTGGGACGTTACAAATATCTATATACATATACATACATACGAATATTTATACACACACACCACCAACCACACACACACACATAATATATAATATATATATATATAATTATAATATATCTATATATTATATATATATATATATATATAATATATCAATAATCATATCTATATATGCACCCAATGCATAGATATATATATATATATATATATATATATATATATATATATATATATATATATATATATATATATAGTATATATATGCACCCAATGCATTTATATACATCAAATAATCATATCTATATATGCACCGAATGCATATATTATTTGATGTATATAAATGCATTGGGTGCATATATATATATATATATATATATATATATATATATATATATACAATATAGTATATAAATACATACTTACGCTGCAGTAAATTTAACATTCATGCGTATAAAATAATTTATACCATAGCTATTTTAAGAAATATATTTATAACTATATAAAACTAATCCATATATAAATAGATATATATATATATATATATATATAATATATATATATATATATAGATATATATATATATAATATATAATATATATATATATATATATAATATATAGAACTAAATATATATATATATATATATATATATATATATATATATATATATATATATTTATGTTCTAATATATATATATATTATAGATATATATATATATATATATTATATATATAATATATATATATATATATATATATATATATATATATATATATATTAGAACATAATCTCATGTATTTCTATATACAATATATAGGATGACATTTATACACATGCACAAGTAATAAATATATACATAGTATAAAATCCTAGGAATCTGGAAATATCACAAGAAGGAGGTTTCCCATATTATAAAATAAAATACTAATTTTATGTCAATAACACATTTTATATATGTAACAGTCGCATCGCAACATATTTATTATCCCATTTAAAAATACAAAATTTACATAAAGAGCACCTACATGGATGTCTTAGGACTCACTATAAGCCTACACGGGCTTGGGCTCGGTTCGGGTCCAGTCCGGACTAGTTTGGTATAACCGAATTTCCTAAAAGTCCAAATATTAATAAATAACTAATTAAACTATTTATAGGGATTAACTCGCAACTTGGCCTAGTTTTCTTAGTTAGGACACACCTATGGCTGAGTCTTCCCTGGCATGGATCTACACTAGTCAAGACACGCCACTGCACTATCCGTGCCATGATTCCTAGTCGTCTTGTACTCCAAAACTCTACCATGGCTAAAGGCATCTACCATAATAATTAATTAAAATAATTATTGTAAAAATTTAAAATCACCATTTAAATTAAATAAATAATAATAAAAATATTTCAAAATTTTCAGGAAGGGAGGCTATAACCCAAAACCCCCAAATCCAATATCATTCTCAGTTAAGAACTCAGTTTGCATACATACAAATTACCTACATTAGACGATACATACAGGTATACTTGCATACATTGTACACTCATATATTCATCTCATCTCTTCATAGATACACTTAAACCCCTCACTTCTAACCATTCAATTCAGTCCTCAACTTTGCGGATACATGGCTATCTCTAACTGATACACCCATGACTTATACTGATATAGGTCCTCTCATATACACTGATATTAGGGTACAAGGAATGAATCAAGAACTACAGACCTTCAATTTACAAGACTGAACATACAAGGTACTGTGGGCTGAACTTTAGGAAACTAATGGACTGAAATCATTTGGTAGAATGGACTGAACATTAGATCCCCTTCCCAATCTAATACTACACTCTAAACCACTCTCCTAACATGATACATCTAATCATTTAATCAAAACTCAGGAAAATTCAATCTCAAATTAAAACTCAAAACTGGAAATATAAGAAAACAGTGTGGTGCATACAAAATCAGAATTTAGTGTTCAACATGTGCTCGAACCCAATCATCACAGTAAACTTGTGAACTCAAACTGAAATGAACTATTCAAATCCTAACTGGGAATAAAATATCAATAGCAATGAATATATCCAATTTCAAAAACCCAAAACAAATCTTATTCGAAAACCCAGGTAGGGGTGTGCATCGGTCGGTGGTAGACCTATTTGGTCCCAACCGAATTCGAACTGAAGTTAATCGGTTTAAAAATAAACAAAACCGAACCAAACCAACCAAATGGTCGGTTCGATTTTAAAACCGACCGACTTGGTTCGGTTTGGATCGGTTCGACTTGGTCGGTTTTGATCACATAAAAAATAGATTGTATATTTTTTTCTTTTGTGAAACCTCAGTCAACTTCCACTTTGCAACAGTAAATACAATTCAGCAGCTTCAATTCAACTTGCGCTTTACAGGTGGAGAAAAATGCTAATTATACATAAAAAATCATATACATTCAACAAAAAGCCCCTTTCATGTGCACATGAGCAATTAGAAAAGAATAGGAGACGCCAGCACTCCTCTTTGAGACTAGAAAGAGAGAGAGGGAGAGCTCTTTCAACTTTAACTTGATAAATGGCTGTGATGTGAATAAATGAACCAAACCGTATAATACAACCCAATGAACCTATACCAAACCGGCCAACCCTAATTATTTAACAAGGATTTGGTTCGGTTCGGTTCGATTTAGACGATTTTTGGCATAATCAAACCGTGAACCGAACTGAACCGATCGGTTTTGAAAAAATTGAAGCCGAACCAAACCAACTGAACCATCAGTTCGGTTTAAAACCAATCGGTTCGGTTTGGCTTGGTTCGATTTGGTCGGTTTGACTTAATTGTGCACAGCCCTAAACTCAGGTAATATCATGCATTGAATTCGGGTTTTAAATTTGAAGTATTAGAAATACCAAATTTGAAATCAATTCATCTATAATCTAAACAACCTGAACTAATGAAATCATCACAAACCAATTAAACCACGAGATCAAAACATCTCAACATTCGAATCATCAGTTCGAATTTACTGATCAACAGTATCAGAGAACTTAAGTTCGAATGCCAAAAAATCCATTTGAAAACCAAACAAAATTGAAATAAATGTAGTAAAACACGTGTATAGTCATAGGGACATGCCCCACGTGTCCAATGGAACACCAACGAGTCCAAAATCAGGACACGAGGTGTCCAAACCCAAAATCGAAACAGTGTCAGAAAATAGCAATCTCCAGTCCTCGTGCACGCGTGTCGAGTCATCGTGGACTCGACACAGAGCTCAAAGTGTGTCGAGCTCGTGCACACGTGTTCGCCACACATTAGGCTACATGCCTATGCCCCTGCATCGTGTCCCAGTGTCGTCGTGTCCAAGTTATACGTGCGTATCAGGACGTGTCTGTACGCGTGTGTGCAAAATCAGTACGAGTCGAATTTCTTCCAATCCGCTCGATGAAATCCCCCCAAATTTTGTGTGTGTCGTGTCAGTAATTGCCCGTACGTCTCCATAAATTTTTGTGGTGTCTCGTGCCGTGTCCTGTGTCAAACCCGAACAGCAGAGGACTGCACGGGCACAATACGGTGCCTCGTGCATGGGGTGCGTGTCCATTTTGGACACAAAAATCTCCCAAAATCATGCTCATTCCTCTCGAATATTGTTATACACATAATAATCTACATTTCTGTTCAATTAGAATTTAAAATTAACAACATTCATTTCTATGTGGCATTTTAACAAACACATGCACATACACATTGACACGTATCCGATACGGACACCAAACGGACACGGTTTCCTACCAAACTTGAGGGACAGCTAGGGGACACCTAGATCTAGGCTAGGATGAAAAGAAATCAGAATAATAACACAATTTAAGGGGTTTTACCTATAGGTGTCCAATGGCAAGAAAAGCTCCAAAATAGAGTGTTCCTCCTTGCTAGCTCAAATCCCCAAATTATTCAAAAGCTGGGATTACTCTCCATAAACAAAAAATAGAGGAGTATTAGACTCTAATGCAAGAAACTAGAGTCAAAAAGGAATTAAAATGGAAAAACTATGGATTGGGGAAGAATGGCCATACCTTTCTTTTCAAAAGTGTTGATTTAATACAAAAGAGACAAGAACCAATGGAAGAGATATTATATAGGGTTGGGATCCCTATGTGGCTGGTCATAAAAGGATAAAGTTAGGGTTAGGGTTACACTAGTGGGCTATGGGCCAAGTTGCATTGGTTATGGAAATCAATTCATGAGTCAAAAGCCTATGAACATAACCATTAATCCTTCTATTTCAAACTTGGTTCTAAATGACTAAAATTGGGTTGACTTAAGTTAGGCTAGGGTCTCACCATGCTAATCAAGTCACCATAGCTAGAGTCAACATCTAGATTAGTCTCTTAAGTCGCAACTAGTAAAAGTCAAAATTAACAACCATCAGTCCAATAATTAATCAATAATTCTAATAAGTCAAAATAATCAAATTACCCCTAGGCTAAAAATGATAAATAAATATCCCAATCACATGGTTAGGCTCTAGGTCAGACAGTCTCTTGGGTTTCACTAGCAGCACATCAAAATCACAAGTCATGTCTTAAAACAGTTTTAAATTGATTAAAAATCACCAAAATTCTTGATGTGATATAATATCAATAAATTATAATTATAATTACAAAAGTTCAAAATTACCCTCATTTGGAAAACTGGGTGTTACAAATCTACCTTCCTTAAAAAAAATTTGTCCTCGAAATTAAGATGAACGTATCCCTACTAGGTCAAACCCCCAATCAAATCAAGGTCGATAGATAACATGCAACAAAATTCTACTGGTCATGATTCCATAGTCTCGATCGGGATAACTACGCTATCTAACATATCACAAGCATATCTTGGCAGGTACTAATGGAAATCACACATGAAGGTGGGAAGGAAGAACGAGAAGGACAAACCTGCTAACCCATCACCTGCAGCGTCGATCTCCTCGACCGCTATCGCAAAAGCTCCACCCCTCTGGTGCTGAGCTACAGGTGGCCTAGCTCCCTCAAAAGCGGGTGCAAAGGGACAATCTATCTTCTGGTGGGCTTCAGACCCACAGGAATACCAAACCTTCAGCCTCTTCTTACACTGCTCCCTGGTGTGTCCCAACTTCCTGCAGTAGGAACAACTGATCATCTTCGGGTCCTGACCCCGATACTGATGCTGCACCTGCTGAACCATCACTGGTGCCTGTGTCTGCTGAATCTGTACATGAGGCCTTTTGGCCTGGCCTCCACTGCTGCTGGTACCGTGAGCGTCCCGTCCTGAGCCTCAGCTCAAGGTCATCCTCCGCTGCTAGGGCTCCTACCAGGATCTCCTCAAAAGTGGCACTGCGGGCACTCTTGGTGTAGGACTTTACCTCCTTGACTAGCCCCTTCCTGAACCTTCGGGCCTTCGTCGCCTCAGATAACCCCTCAAAAAACCTGTCCAGACAGCAGAACTCCCCGGCGTACTCCTCGACAGTCTGAGTGCCCTGTACTAAAGCCTCAAACTGTGTCTCGAGGGCACCAAGCGCTGCGTCAGGGAAAACTTCTCCTTGAACAGCTTCTTGAAGGCTGCCCAAGTCTGCCCAACTGTATCAACCCTCGGGTCTGTCTGGTACCAAGTGCAAGCCAAATCCTGCATCATACTGGCTGCCGCCTCAATTTGTAGCCTCGCTGGAATCTCTGCCAGCCTGAAGATCTCCTCCATGTGCTCAATCCACTCATATGCGTACAGGATGCCCTCTGTACCTCTGAAATCCTGCGGGTGCACCTTTTGGAAATCCTGGATGCCCTTCTCCTTCGGCTGATACGGCTGTTGAACTGCCGAAGGCTGAGCTGCTGCCCTCTCAACTACCGTCAGGGCCAGATCGATGCCCCGACTGAACTCTGCCGTCTGACGCTGCTGCTGGGCCTGCTGGGCCTCCATGAACTGCTGGAAGAAAGTGAATAGTTGGACTGTGTCAACAGATCTCGAAGGCGACTGCTGCTGCTGGAGCATCTCTAGAATCACCGGGCTCTGCCTGTGCACTGGTGGAGGGGCTCCTCTGAAAGTAGCTGAAGCACCTACCCCAGCTGGCACAACTGGTGCTGCGGTATCGGGGGCTGGCTGTACAGAACGAGAGGTGGCAGACCTCTCAGCAGTGTCCCTCGGTCCAGAGCAATGAGATCTAGTCTCGACTATCCTGGAGACAGATCAAACAATGAATCAATACTGAGATAGAAGCGATAAATCAAGGGAGGACAGTTAATTTCAAGGAAGACAAATCAGCAAGATGTATAGATGGCATGAATTGAAGCAGAATTTTTCCTAACTGTGATTGAGTACCTCTTCGTTGAAGCCTATCGCTCAATCCTATCGCAGGCTTGCAGCAGTACAACTAAGTCGCCGTACTACCACGATATCGCACTAATGCGACTCTCGACCTGCATGGGCCACCACTGGGGTTGTAGTCCAAACTTTATGTTATGACTATCAATAAATTTGGAAGTCCTAACATAATGTAGGACTGATAACTTTGTTGAAATTTCTAACTTTATGTTAGAACTGTCAACAAATTTGAAAGTCCTAACATAATGTAGTGTTAACTTTATTGAAAGTCCTAAAGTATACTATCTGACCGTGAGTTCCAATTGAAACTCATTGTTAGTATATTAAAACACCATATGAACACATATTATAGATGCCATGGAAGTTTCATAAACACAAAGTTTCACAAATCTCACAAAAACATCATAAAATCACATGCCACACAAATTTCATAACCAAGAGGTAGAACATGCCACACAAGTTTTATACTAACAAAGTCTCATTGTCCAAAAATTTTATCACCAGAATTATAATATCCAAAAAATGTTGATACCAATAAAGTTTTCCATGAAGTTAACAAAGTTTACAAAATCCATAATTACATTGAAATCAAAGAAACAACATTAATTGGCCAAATTTTGCAAACCGGTATGAATGATTTTGTTCATGACGACTTCCCCTAATCTGTCATAATTCCAGCTACTGCACTTCCTTGCGCGCCGACACATTGGGCCGTTTTCTTTTGGTAGAAGCCGCAAGACTATAATTTTTTAGGATACATGGATAAACAACTTGGAGTGTCAAGACTGTCAGGAATTTCTATTGTCCTCATTACAAACAGGACTAGAGATCACTTTACAATCTAGTAGTATAAGCAGGACTGTATAATTTTTCTACAGTCCTACCTATACTACAGGATTGTAGAAAAATTCTTTAGGCATACTTATACTACAGGACTGTAGAATTTGTCTACAATTATGTCGTGTTTAAGCCCGACTTTAGTCAAAATCAGATTTTTATATCCTTTAATTGTATTTCTAGGGTTTGAAACAAATAAATATAAACCCTAAATCAATTATAAACAATTTAATCTAACTATTTCAGGCATTTCCAAAGATCGAAGAAAATTAAAGAAAAAAATGCAAATAAATATTTTAAAACCTTAATAAATGGAGGAAGAATATTTGATACATACCTAGATTGTAATGAAGGGTTGGGGTTGGGTACCATTGCTTGGAATTGGAGGAGTTGGAGAAAGAAATTGTACTTTAGAAAGAGAGAAGAAGGATTTTGAGGAGTTGGAGAAAGGAATTAGGGTTTAGAAATGGGATAAAAATTTGAAGAGAGAGAAAATTTAGAATGAAGGGTTGGAAGAAGGGTTGGGGGGGGGGGGGGGGGACAACCAAAGTAAATTTGGGACTGTCTTGAGTAAAAGTTGTACCAAAGTGGGATGTCCTAGAGTAATTGGATGTCCCAATTAAAAAGTGTAGTGTCTTTAGAATTTTTCTTTTTTGAGAATTTTTTTACTTTCATCCCACTTATTAATATAAAATTGTACCTAACATCCCACTTTTTAAATTTTTTTAGACTTACATCCCACCTTTTTCATTAAAAAAAATAATTTGTCATGAAAAAATCGGTTTGTCACAAAAAATTTTAGTGACAACAAACGGTATGTAAGTCTAATAAAATTAAAAAGTGGGATGTAAGTACAAATTCATATTAATAAGTGAGATGAAAGTCAAAAAATTCTTTTTTTTAAAAGTTGCCTCCATGATTCTTTGTAGCTTTTTAAAGGGGGTGCCGGTAGGGCCGCCCGGCCCATCCAGCCAACCGAAAATAAGGTATTTGTTATTAAATGGGAGATGAAGATAAATTTTGTCGCCAATAGAATAACTCTATTGTCCGCAAATCATAACACTTTTTCTTAGATGTTCATTTTAATTAATGTATCGTTAAAAAAATTATAAAAATAAATGTCATGTGTGGAAAAAAGTATAGAATAATATTCTCATTAATATGATTTTTCAGGAATCCAAGTGAGTCGGCTTACACTGTCTCGTTAAAAGAACTTTCGAAGATAATACCTAATAAAAAAAACCTTATCCAAGAAAAGGAGTACAATTAGCAAAGACGTGCTTCAAGATGTCTGCATTAATATATTCATGATGCTTGCATCTATAGGATGCTCCCATATAATATAAAAAAAAGCTTAGTTCAACTTGATATCCTCAACTATTTTAGTTTTTAACTTTATATATTTAAATTTTTTTGGGTGCAATTTGATATTATGAATGTTTTTGGACAAAATACACATGTTCACCCTCTCTCTCTCACCTCCTTCGGCTGCACTCCCCACCTACGCACCAACGCCCCCACCCCCACTCCCTATAGCGCCCTCACGTCCGACTCAAATAATTGAGGGTATCATATTGCAATTAAGCCAAAAATAATAATATATTTAGTTCTTACATAAATTCAAATAAAAAAACAACCTCTCGAATTAATACATTTAGATATTCCATCTTAACCCAATAGTTTATTTGCCTATACATTTATGTGCATTATCCTCATATTTATCATGAAGTCGTAGGTCTATTTAAGATTCATGTAAGCACACCTCCTGATATGTTGAGTTAGTAAAACTTAGCCATACGTATCTTATGTTTGCTTCACAAGAATGATTGGATGAGGTTGTCGTAGTGATTTGCTTGACTGATATCTTAAATACCTCAAACACAGTTTACTAGGGGTGAGCGTCGGTATAATCGGTCGGTATTTGGTTGGACTTTTTGGTATTTTTTAAATCGGTATTTAAAAAATCAATACCAATATCGTACCATTTAGAATCGGTTTTTTTCGGTTTCGGTTAAATCGGTATTCGGTCGGTTTTTGTTCGGTATCGGTATTTTACCATTTAACATTTGATCAATCAACACACTTAATATGAACCTCTTAACCTAGAAAAATATTTTTTTACTTTTTTTTTTGGAAGCATTAAATTTCAAAGCCAAGCCTCTACCAAGCAAGCAATTAATCAAATTTAAAAGAATAATATGTAATAAGTCGCAAACACCTAAAAAGAGCTTAAAAGATCAAACATGATCACTAAGTTTAATTCTTAGTATAAGTTTAAGTACACTAAAATTCATTTCAAAATTATATGAAAACACAAAAATATAAGCTCAAAAGACCAAAACTCAATTCTTAGCATTCTTAACATAACTTCAAGTCCACCAAAATTCATTCTAAGTTCTAACAAACTAATTTCCAACTAAAACAAAGATAAAAATGAAAAAGAGTAATATAAAATTAATCACGAACAACATTCTAAGAAAAAAAATGTATATATATATATATATATATATATATATATATATATATATATATATATATATATATATATATATATATATATATATATAAAATATATATACACCTGTAATTGCTGCACTGATCATCAGCTGGAGACCATTGACCACATCTTCTGTCAAGGGACCCTGCCTGTCCATTCTTGGAGGACCCTCAATCAGCTCTACAACATTAATCCGGGAGGTGGACGCTTCCACGATCTAGTGGGTGCCTGGGGTTCTGCCTCCCACGGCCACCAGATCGTCGCAGCGGCCGCCACCTGGGTGTTATAGAAAAATCGCAACAAGGCGAGATACGAAGGTCGCCAATTCTCGGCCGATCAGATCTTACGGGAAGTCTTCCGTCAGTGCCGTAAACGCAGCTCCCATTGCTCGCATATCCCGAGAACTTTTTGGTCCTCTACCCTCCCTTAACCCTTGTTGGTAGAGGTCTTTCCTTCCCCCTTAGCTCCGTTTTGGTGGTATACTTATATAGGCTTTGTCATTTTATGTCTTGTATACTTGGACTGGTTTAGGCTCTTTGAGCCTTTTAATAAAAGGAGGGGGTTTCTTTAAAAAATAAAAATAAAAACATATATATATATATATATATATATATATATATATATATATATATATATATATATATATATATATATATATATATAATCGGTTCGGTTCGGTATGGTATTACATTCAAACCGTTACCACTACCATTATACCATATTTTAATCGGTTCGGTAATTCGGTATCGGTACATAATTTCGGTTCGATTTTTCGGAATATTTTTAATCGGTATTCGATCGATTTTTCGGTAGCGGTCGGTATTTGCTCACCCCTACAGTTTACATACACACATATCGTTTGTGATATCCACTAAAGGGGATCATATAAATAACTTGGGTATGCATATCCCATTAGATCAATACATTCATACGAATTTAAATAAAAAATAATTCCTTTGATTTATCTAATATACATAGGTTGCGTATGTCCCATTAGATCAATACATTCGTATGAATTTAAATAAAAAATAATTCAATTAATATATCTAAAGATGTGCTTTTATGTCACTATAATGTTTATGTGTATGTGTATATAAGCATGTTTGCATAAAGATATTGTGTTTAATAGATGACAATAAAAATTGTACTTATTTTACTTAGATATGATACTTCACGATATCGATAAAGGATTTTTACTTTCGTCCCGCTTATTAATATAAATTTGTACTCACCTGCAATTTTTTGGGTTTTTTAAGACTTATATTTCACTTTTTTGTCACAATAAACATTCGTTTTGTTACGAAAAATATTCATTTGTCACGAATCGTGAATTTTTTTGGAATGCAAGTCTAATAAATAAAAAATGGATATAAATACAAATTTATATTAATAAGTTGGACGAAAATAAAAAATTCTTCCAAAAAAGAAAACATAAATTATATTTACACATAAAACTGCAATTACACAAATTTCAAAGACCGAAGTCACCGAACTGCATACATTATCCAACTTCCACCATTATTCAAAAGAGCTTTGCTATGCCTACAACCAATACTTACAACCTTCCTATAACCCACCACGTGTCGGGCTTCGATTGGAGGAGGAGAGTAAGTAGTGCGGTTGGGTGGAGCCCATGTAGCAGGGGGTGTGAGGGGGTGGTGGGACCCGGTGGGACCTATGTGTAAGGGATGGGTGAGTGAGGTTGTAAGAAGGTAGTAAGAATTTGGTAGTAAACTTAGCATTTTCCTATTCAAATATGAGAGCTTTGCTATGCCTACAACCAAACTTTACAAACCCCCTACAACCGGACACGTGTCGGGCTTCGATTGGAGGAGGGGAAGAAATGGTGGGGCCGGGTGGAGCCCATGTAGCAGGGGGGTGAGAGTGGTGGTGGGACCCGATGGGACCCATGTGTAAGGGGTTGGAGAGAGTAGTTGTAAGAAGGTTGTAAGAATTTGGTAGTAAACTTAGCATTTTCCTTCAAAAACACCCCCACCTATTGTGTCATGACAATAACCCACATCCACATGGCCCCTATCCAGACTCAGTCAACGCCCCTCGCAATTCCCTCCCCACCGTCCGTTACAGTCAAACCCCATCCCATCCAACGGTCTACATCCACCCGCGGAAAATTCGGACAAGTATAAAAGCCCTTTCCGCAACATAAGTCAGCAACTCAACCTCTCCTTCTTCTTCCTCCTCCTCCTCCCCCTTCTCCAGATCTCCAAAATTTCCCCATTTCGGCAATAAAAACCGAACATTTAGGGTTAGGGTTAGGGTTTCCCGATGCGATCCGCTCCGAACCCCCCCGCACGCGTCCCATGGGCAACGCATGCCGCGGCGGCTCCACGTTCCGGACCCGCTACCTGAGCTTCGACCGCCCATCGTCCCTCCCTGACACCGCCGGCGACGAGATCTCCCCGGGAGGAGGAGGAGGAGGACCCCCCATCCCACCGATGCGACGCAGCGGCGCGTCGGCGGCGGACGCGCTCGGCTCCGCGGCGTCGGTGCTCGGCCACCGCACCCCCAACATCCGCGACCTCTACGTCCTCGGCCGCAAGCTCGGCCAGGGGCAGTTCGGCACCACCTACCTCTGCACCGACGCCGCCACCGGCGTCGAGTACGCCTGCAAGTCCATCTCCAAGCGCAAGCTCCTCTCCAAGGAGGACGTCGAGGACGTCCGCCGCGAGATCCAGATCATGCACCACCTGTCCGGCCACAAGAACGTCGTCGCCATCAAGGGGGCCTACGAGGACCCGCTGTACGTGCACATCGTCATGGAGCTCTGCGCCGGCGGGGAGCTGTTCGATAGGATCATACAGAGGGGGCACTACAGCGAGCGGAAGGCGGCCGGGCTGACGAGGATCATCGTCGGGGTCGTCGAGGCGTGCCACTCGCTCGGGGTCATGCACAGGGATCTGAAGCCCGAGAACTTCTTGTTGGTCAACAAGGACGATGACTTGTCGCTCAAGGCGATCGATTTCGGGCTGTCCGTCTTCTTCAAGCCCGGTAAGGATCCGAAAATGGCGCCCTTTTTTTTGAGTTTGGTAATTGATAAGTGGTAGATAGAATGATAATGCTAGATCATCATCATCCAAGCCTTCGCCCATTAGAACGGGTTCAACTAAGGAAGCTCCATACATGATTTCACAAAGTTTTATGACTGACTGTCGACCTGACATCAACCCTCTATGTTTGTACCAAATTTCTAGCCAAGTTAACTATATATGAGCATCAGATAGCCATGCCATAAAACCTAGGTGACTAGTTGGCAGGTAGGTAGACCGACCTTTTGGATTGCAATTTAAGCTCATATGGCCAAGGAGCACCCTCCAAAGTTCTCCTAGTTCTCCTTAAAGTGTTTAGACGGAGAGGTGAGATCAGTACGGGAATTGCATTCATGTATACGACACATTACGCCAAAGAGTGAAGGAATGACAATCCCATAATGATAATGCTAGATGTTATGCCCATTATCTATTGTTTGCATGTACACAAATATGAAATGACAAAATGTGGACATGGCGACGTGGACACTATTGCAGTGTCTATGTAGGGGTGCAACTCGGGCGGGTTGGGTCGGGTTTGAGGTCAACCCGAGCCCAACCCGATAGATCATAAGCATAGCCCAAGCCCAAGCCCGACCCGACTTCGGGTTCAACATATGAAGCCCAAGACCAAGCCCGGAGGATCGGGTTGGGCTCGGGTTGGGTCGGGTCCATCGGGTTTATCGGACTCTAATATGATATTTGAAATAATTTTAAACAAGAGTAATATTAAATGCATAATCAAATAGCAATCAAGCCTCGATCATTACAAAATAAAACTGAAATGAGATTTAGGACAAGGAATTGAAGAGTTCGGGTGAAAAAAATTATAGTTAAACTTTTTATTTAAGTAGCATAAAAATATATATATATATATATATATATATATATATATATATATATATATATATATATGTCGGGTTTCGGGTTCTTCGGGTTACCCAACACATGAACCCAAGCCCAACCCGATTTTCGATCGGGTTCAAATATTTTAACCCGAGCCCGAGCCCAAGCCCGAATATCTTCAACCCTAACCCAACCCATTAACGGGTTTACCCGATCGGGTTCGGGTTTAGCCCGCCCGAGTTGCACCCCTGTGTCTATGTTGTGTTTAATATGTACCGAGCATATCACTGGCTTTTGAGATGTTCCTTCTTTTTAGTTTTAGTTGTTTTCTTAAGGATTGGCTACTTAGATATAGTAGGAAAGATGTGGAGGGAGTAGTGGAACCCTCGTGCTATATGTAGACTTTTGAATCCAAGTACGATGAAGAATATGAAGGGGGGAACTACTTTATCTAGTTCGTCTCCTATTTTGCTTCACATTTATTGTTTTATGTATTTTCCATTTCTAGCTTGGTTTAGTGATGTAATTAGTGATGTTACATTTGATTGTATGCTCTGCTATTGCAAAGTCCGAGAGCCTAAGGAGACTATCCCATTTTAGTCCAATGTATTCAGTCGGAGCAGCAATCTAGCAAAGATACATAGAAGGAAAAATGATACACACCATGTTTAACTGGGAATCGAGCAAACTATGGTCATGATACAAAATTATTGTTTTGTTCTTGCTAACATTTTGTTTCTTTAACTACTCCCATTAATCAAGGTAAAAAATACAAGTAGTGCATAGAGCAAGAGCTTCACTAATATACCGTTACAAGATATATCTCAAAATAATTGGAGGTATGGGTGGTAAATTAGAGTAGATAAAGCAGATGAAGTTCTGTAGAACACCATAGTGAAGTCCAAATATATTTCAACCCAACTGAGAATCAACAACCAAAAAGCCTCCCAAATCTAATGGTAAGACCATTAACAGAGCAAGTAACAACTAGTGCATTCTATTTGGACTTTGATTGACTCCTCTTTTATGTACTTCTTTTCTACAGGTAGGTTAGAATTCCTGGTTTTGCATACCCTAAGTATGTGCATGCACACATATACATATTGACATACATATACACCTAAACTTGCACGGGCGTGTACACAGACATGGACACATACACGCATGTATAGATGGACATCCTAACATTCAGATTTATATCCTTCAGTATTCTTACTCTTAATGATTCTTAGCGAGCATTTTTTCAATTTACGTGGTTCCCTTGCAACTTCAGGCCAGATCTTCACTGATGTCGTTGGGAGCCCATACTATGTAGCTCCTGAGGTACTGTGCAAGCACTATGGACCGGAAGCTGATGTCTGGACAGCTGGTGTTATTCTTTACATCTTGTTGAGTGGTGTACCACCCTTTTGGGCAGGTATATCATGAACTCAATATACTGTGCGTGTTTAACTTGGATAAAGATATTGACTGGAAGTGATCTTCTTTATGTAGAAACACAACAAGGAATATTTGATGCAGTTTTGAAGGGGGTTATTGATTTTGATTCGGATCCATGGCCTGTGATATCTGAAAGTGCCAAGGATCTTATCAGAAAAATGCTCTGCTCTCAACCTTCGGATCGGCTGACAGCCCATGAAGTGCTATGTTAGTTTCTTTCACATAATATTTCTTTCGCCTTATATTCAGTCTATTTAATACTGCTTAATTGTGTATTCAAAGGTTCCCCTTAGAATCATTGACCAGTACAGCAGACTGATTTGTCATATCTACATTACTAATTGTGTTTTTAATGCAATTAGGTACATGTATTTCAGGAACATTTGGTGATTTTGTATGTTCTTCAATCATATATGGTGATTTTGTACATGTATTTCAGGAACATTTGGTGATTTTGTATGTTCTTCAATCATATATGTAATTTGTTATAAGAAAATATACATATGTAAGAAGAAATTGATCTTCTTGTTCATTTTTGTTAATTTGCCATTTCCCATGTAGTCCTAAGAAAATTCAAGTCCCGATCATGATTCTGGCACTGTCTATATGAGTGCAAGATTGACTGAAGTTTTATGACCAGCCTTCAACCTTGCATCCACCCTCTGATCTGGTGCCGAATTCCAAGCCAAGCTAGCTACGGCCAAGGGACGGCCTTGCCATAAAACCTGCCAGTAATAGGCAAACCTTCCTTTCTGGTAATGATGTTTAAGCTCAATGAACCTAGGAACACCCATCAACTTCTCCTAAACTGGTAGAGAGTCTATACGAAGAGGTAAGATTATATAATTTTGCTCGAAGGAATTGCATTCATCTCCATGGTACATTAAACCAAAGAGTGAAAAAGAATAGCATTACCAAGTAAACTGCAAGCTTCTAAAACATAGATAAACTGCACATGATCAAGTCATTGAAGAATTTATCAGCTTTCTTCATTAAAAATATATTGTAAGTTCAACTTTCTTTCCACCCACCATTTCCTGTTCATCTCACTAATTTCAAAATTTTCTGTTACCTTGTTCCTTCTGAATATTCGACCATGGCATTTGTGGAGATTTCCTTCACTTCAAGTCATGAAGTATAAACGCTTTAACATTGATATCCCGAGCCATTCAGTTGTAATTTTATAAACTTCAACGTAAGGTAGGAGAATAAAAAATGCAGCAAGGCAATGGATTTTCAACTGTTCACTGGAACCACTGTATGAGCAGAATATATAGTTGAGTGAAAGGATCCGTGTACCTTTATCTATGGCATTTTCTGAAATCGTTGTAGTTAGTCATTGTCCAGGGTTGTTATTAGACCTATTTTAGCTTGTAGTCAGATTAAGAGAGAGCTGTTTAATAATAATTAAATTCCTTTTTGGCAAAGGTTAAGCAGAAGCAGATTAACCATCTAGTTATATAGATGCTTCCAAGAACAGTTTCATGATATTGCTGTTCTTTTCTTCCTCAGGTCATCCCTGGATTTGTGAAAATGGAGTCGCTCCTGACCGAGCTCTGGATCCAGCAGTCCTTTCTCGCCTCAAACAATTTTCGGCAATGAATAAGTTGAAGAAGATGGCTCTACGAGTGAGTATTTTACTTCTTTATGAAGTACTTGTAGCTGACTTCGGAGCAGCTAATAAGCTTTCTCCTAAGATAAGCATTTCCCTTTTCCAGAAAGAATTTAGCTGCAGTGACTATTAATTCTTTTGTGGTCCCGTGTCCAGCAAATTTGATTGTCGAAACTTAAGAAAAGTTCGTTAGTTCTAATTTTAGCTTTAGTTAACCCGATGTTCATTGAGACAAGGTTTGAAGCATGAACCACTGAGATGCCATTATAATGCCTCTCCATCTATGTTACCCGGACTCTCCACTTTAAGGAGAAGTACCCGTGTCGACCCTTTAGGACATGGGTATGGGTATGTAATCCGTATCCGATCCTCCATGGTGACAATCGGATCTTTCATGGTGACAATCGAAAGACTGGTAGTGAAGTAGATAGTTTATTTTAATGTGGTAGTGATGTAGATAGTTTATTTTAATATGGTAATGGTGTAGATAGTTTATTTTAATATGGTAGACTGGTAGTTAAGTAGTAGAGGAGCTGAAGGGACGGTCTCTTAGGGACTTATTCAACTAGTTGAGTAAAGTTTACTAGTAATTTATAATTACAGGTTGTCTTTTTACGAAACCTTAGTCATATCTCCGTACCCATATCCAAAATTTGGATCCTTTTTAGCCGAGTCTGTGTGTCCTTTAATTATGAGTTTGAAGGGCCCGACTTTTGGATATGTACCCGTACCCAACACCCGTACCCGAGTCCAGGTAACATAGCTCTCCATCCATGAAGTTTTTGAACCTTTGCTCATGGAGCGCTTTTTTTTTTTAATTTGTAAGCTGCTCTTCTTTTATGTCCATATAGGCCCCCCTTATTCAGCTTGCAGACTATAGGTTTATCATCCATCCTTGTGCAAATGCATACTGTACAGTCCGTAGTATCATTTTAACTGAAGCAAATGTGTCAGATAGTGATCCAGCTAGCCTAGGAAGCACGGATACTCCAAAAATCTGGGTCATGTTGTGTCAGATGCGTATCAGGCACACCATGGACACTCCAAAATACACTAGGACACACCAAAATAGGTCAAGGTGTTGTGTCCTTCTCCTTACTGTGTCTTGTTGTCTCCTTGTCTGTGACTCTGCAACATAGCAGCTAGCTTTTACTTTGTGTGATACCCATCCTTAATTGTTCAGACCACTTTAACCTTTCGTGCCATATAGAATCTAAAAGCTGACGGGTGAGTTATTGAGTGTTGTTGTCCCGCTTTCACCATATTCAACACTATGGAAGGTATGAAATGATTCCTAAAAGTCCAGGTTAACTGTTTCTTATATGTTAGTATAATTATATGATGCACCACTTATATGTTAGTAATAGTATTATAAGCTGGAAAGCTAGAACTTATGCTGATATGTTGTATGTTGGGGTGGAAATCGGGTCAGGTCGAATCTGGGTCAACTCGGTTATGGACAGACCCGAAACCAACCTGTTTAGGACAGACCCGAAGTCCACCTCTTTTAAAACGGGTTGACCTGACCTGTGTAACCTGTTTAGTAAATCTGGCAGGTTAAGGCAACAAAGAAAATGAAAATGAAAAAAAAAAAAACTTCCGTGTGGCCAACTGGGCTGCAAATTGTAGGTATTTAATTACAACACAATTCACATCCAGGATTCTCCATTGGCTGGAGCCTGATTGGCAAATAATATAAGCAAATACAAAAACATGACAAAAGGACCTGTAGTCACACTTTATTAATTTCTTATTGTGAGGATTAAGAGTTAATTCTTCTGAATAAAATAAAAAATCAATAAATATGAAAGGGATAATTGTCCCAATCATTCAAACTTACAAATTGTCATTAGATTTGACTGACTTGCCAAATCCTAACATTACATCAATATTAAACAAGTTCCATCAGTATAAATTACATATTAATTTACATATGGTAATTTTTCCCCAATACCTAAAAACAACAAGTATGCAATGAAAAAGTTGAGAAGAGTGATGAAGCAAAAGCTATCATGAGAAACCAAAGTTGAAGAACATAAGCACCACTTACCATGAATTAGTGCATTTAACGCTACCATCAACATCTCCATTGGTAATTTCCCCAATACCTAAAAACAACAAATATGCAATGAAAAAGTTGAGAAGAGTGATGAAGCAAAAGCTATCATGAGAAACCAAAGTTGAAGAACATAAGCACCACTTACCATGAATTAGGCAAGACATCTGAGAATAAGAATTTAGCGGATAGAAGGCCTTTGGCTCTTGTGCAAAGAGATATGTCCATCGGGAAAGCACTAATTTGCACGCCGGAGACCGTCAATGGGTCCACAAGGTAGCACGACGAGACCGAGATGTGGAATTGAGTTGTAAGCAATTAAAATGGGTCCACCAGGAAGCACAATGAGATCAGAGAAGCTAAGCACAATCAGATTGGAGAGATGATTGTGGCTAGGGTTCCAGATGTGGATTAAGTGGGTTCTGAGATGTATTCTCTCTCTCAAAAGAAATGCGGCCAGTGGAGAAATGAGAATAGCATGGGTTCTGTTCGGAATATTTGTTATATGTTAGCGGGTTAGTGAGTTTTTGATATGGGACACCCATTATGTCTGAACATCGGCCCATTACATAACCGGGTCAGCACCCTAGACCCTGACCCAAGCCGTTTATTAAACTGGTTGTCCGGGTCAACCAGTTTATGACACGAACCTGTTTAACCCTGACCAAACCCGTTTAATAAGTCGGGCTGGCGTGTCAGACCCAAATGCCAACCCTAGTTGTGCATTGATATAATGCATGACCAGCGGAATCTTTACTTCTGCCACTATGCACTTCTTAGTGACTGGCTCTATCCTAGTTGACCAGTGACCAAACTTAATATAGAGATGCTTTAACTTTCAAATATGGGATACTTATTGTCATCCATCTTCTATTAGACATTTCAATTCCATATATTATTTTTGGTTTTGATTTATTGTTCTACATCCTCAGGTAATAGCTGAAAGCCTTTCAGAGGAGGAGATTGCTGGGTTACGAGAAATGTTTATAGCAATGGACACGGACAATAGCGGCGCAATCACATTTGACGAGCTGAAGGCAGGTCTGAGGAGATATGGTTCTACCTTGAAGGATACAGAGATCCGTGATCTTATGGAAGCAGTACGTCAACTAAGTTCAATAGTTGCCCTTATTTCATGCGATAAATGGTATCTAACTTGCATTAAATTTATCAGGCTGATGTTGACAATAGTGGTACCATTGACTATGGGGAATTTATTGCTGCGACAGTACATCTCAACAAACTAGAGCGCGAAGAACATCTAGTGGCGGCTTTTCAATACTTTGACAAGGATGGAAGTGGTTACATTACGGTCGATGAACTTCAACAAGCGTGTAAAGAGCAGAACATGGAGGATGTTTATCTTGATGACGTTATCAGAGAAGTTGATCAAGATAATGTAAGTAAAACTTTCTCTCCAAATCATTCCAGTATAAATATCTCTCTCAAAATTCGCACCCTAAAATGTTAAAATCATAGGTTGCAATATCATGCATGTTGGGGATGCCCACAAGTAGAGGAACCAGATACTACTTAGTCTGTCATTGAGTGAAAACCAATGAACAACACTGTCACAAGCATGCATGCTCTCCTTTGTCAACTGTCAAGTGACTAAAGTCAACCAGGTTACCTTTTATGATCCTAACATGGTTTTTTTCTTCAGGTAGTGCCCTCAATATAATGGGCAATTTAGTGTCACATATTGGGTACTTTTGGTATTAGGAATTTTTTGTTGTTCTCGGAGAAATTTAGGGTGGGAAACCTATTACGGTATTACCATGTTTGGTTTGGGCTATAAAATTTATTTCCGAAAATTTTGAATGCCTGAAAAGATAACATTTCCATAAATTACGGGAAACCTATTCCTCTCAATATATGTATATTAATTTCCCATGGGAAGAAATCGGATTTAGCTCAAGTTTGTGTCCAATTTTGGTCGAGTCCGGGTTGGTTCGGGTCCGATTCGGGTCAGGTTAATAATTAAAAAATTATGATGTAAATAGGAATTAAACCCTTTTCTCTTCAATAGGAGTGTATCATCTTAACAAGCTACACTATAAGAAGTTACATACAAAGAGTAACCACTACTAAATATATTTACTCATCAAAATTGTTTTTTTCTTATATGAACTATATATTCCCGAGAATATTTATGTATTCACCAAACACAAAAGAAATTAAATTCCAAGGCATTTGATTTCCGTGAATATAAAATTTCTGACTATATAGCATTCCGCTTACCAAACACACCCTTAAGTCTTAGTTCGATGAGAACAGTATAACGACTTTGCTGTCTAAATTGTGTGAAAGATTTCCATTAGATGCACATTTCAGAATAGCAATAATAATGGTTGCTTATGAAATCAAATTTCTAGATATATGATTCCCTTTGCAGCTCTCTTATGTATGTTGCATCCCCCTTTCAGGACGGACGAATCGACTACGGGGAATTTGTTGCTATGATGACAAAGGGCAATATGGGACTTGGTAGACGGACTATGAGGAGCAGCATGAATATAAGCATGAGGGATGCGCCCGGAGCCCATTGAAACTCCTACTGTGTACCGACAGGTTTCCATTCCGTTAGAAAAGATTAAGAAAAAAAAAAGGATCTGTCTACCCATCATTGGTGCTGTGACATGTTGGAAAGGGGGCGTGCCTTCCGATTGTCTCGACTGACGACGTCGCAATTTATTTACGAACTACCTGAGTGCGAGTGTTGTTGTACAGGATCAGAGGTGGAACGACACTTTGAAATTTCCAGGATTACACTGGCTTCGACAACCATATTATATTGTACCTATCTGAAAATGTCCATATCTTTGCGTGGCGGGATCCGAGGCTTGACAACCATGCTTATGTGTTTGTGATGCTGAAAGATCTTTGCGTGGGATCCAGAGGCTTTTGCATTTTTATTTTCTTCCTCTTATGATTCTTGGCAGACATTGCTTGTAGATGTCGAGTATTATGAGAAGGGATCATTAAATTTCCAGTTTGTTTTCTTCTTTTGGCTTTGATTGAATCGATGACTCAACTGTCACGCTTTGTAATAGTTGTGGACAGGTCATGGTAATGTTCCTGTGCACTAGACCCATGTTCAGATGTTTGGAATAGCAATATTTAGTGCATCTGGCACTAATAGTGTTCATGTTGGTTTTGCGTACAATGATTCGTCTTCGCAACCATGATTTCTAGTAAAAATATATATATTCGTTTCTCTTGATGCAACGGTAAAACTTGATACAAGACGCGGTCAGTATAAGTGAGAGCCTCGTAGCATTGTGATGTCCTTCTTCGCGGGTATTAGTTCCTCTATCGCCACCTCCACTCTTCACTCTATGGTGACCCTTAGGGGGTAAACATTTGGTTTATTTGGCCGAACCTAAATAATTGAAACCAAATAAACCGTAATTCTAAAAATCGAAATCGAAATGGAAATGGAACTAAAATTAGCCATAACCGAACCAAACTGAGCCGATATAATCGATTCAATTTATTGATTTGTTTGGTGGACTATTTTTTATTGTTTAGGGGGTTGGACTTGTGGCCAAATTATATTAAAAATTATAATTTTTACACATACCATTCTTGTATTCCAAAATTGAGTCCAAAGTTAGAACTAGGTATTAAATTATCAATGTTTGTCTTTAAAAATTATACATATAATTATTATTTTCAGAATATACAAAATACATTTTTAAGATTAAAACATATATAGATCGAGGGTATTTGACTAATCTTATAAGCTTTATTCGGTTTTGAACAAAATCAAAATCGAATATATTTTTTTTGTCTCTCTTGCCATCTCCATGTATTCCAAGCTATCAAGAAGATTTTCTTTTACATGGGGACACATATGAAAAAATGTTAAAAAAATTACTGATTCTTATGAAGAAAAAAAATATCAAAATTTTGACGAGTGCGTGACCACATGGTGGAGGATGACACATATTCTAGAAATCTTATAAAGCAAAAGAAAACCGATTGAAGGCACAATGGTCCCATGGTCTAGTGGTTAGGACATTGGACTCTGAATCCAGTAACCCGAGTTCAAGTCTCGGTGGGACCTTCCTTTTTTTTTTTCCTATAATTTTTTTCTTCTAAATTAGGTTAGACCACACAAAACAAAAAATTCTAAATTTGATAAACTAATAAAAGAATTTTAGCATACATAGACTATATTTATAGGAATCCAAACATACTAAAACCCATTGGAAAAAATAAAAAAAATTCATAAGATAAACTAAAATAGATCAATGTAATCCTATATATATACCATAATTAAAAGATTGCAGTCAATATTCTCGTTTTATCTAGCATATGTTGGCAAATTGAGACTTTTTGAAACTTCCTATTTTTGTAAATTTCTATCCTATGTGCCAAGTCATTAAGAAGGATTGCATTTTTTTCATATATAAATCAAACTAAAAAACAGTCAACAGTAAATAAAAATAAATAAATTTGATTTGGCGATATTTTTTTCTATTGTGGAATCCATTTTCATATGCAACATAGCCATCAGACTCTATAGTCCCCCCCTCCCCAACCCCCCCCCCCCCCCCCCCCCCCCCCCTACTAATAGAACCTTCTATTTTTAACATTTGACACCTAGAATCCCATTGGAGATATTCGTGTTTTCCTTCCATCCTTCCTACCAAATAAAAGGTAGAGCCTCCCATTAAGAATGTCTAAGAAACTATAGTTTCTTTTTATTTCTAGAATTGGAAACATAAGAAAATAATATGTTTGTAGTTGGCAAGTAAAAAAAACTAAAAATTAGATGGTTATGACCATGGTTTGAAGTATCGGCTGATACCGATCCGATACAGCCGATATCGATACGGTTTGGCATGTCCCAATCTGATACCGACCAATACCCGATACTGACAGATACCGACATTGGGACTCTCTTTTCCGGTCAATTCGGCAAAAAAAAAATAAACGAAAAAGACAAATCAACAAGGGTTTAAAGCATAATAAGGTTGTAAAAGAAGAAAATTAATCTATTGTATGTAAACCAATCGGTAAGGATGACTACTATTTCATTTAATTTTAAAACTAGTAAGAAATAACACTGAAAATACTTAAAATTATACATAAATATATAAAATATATGTTTCTAAATGTAAATAATTTATTAATAATTATTTGTTTTTCGATACCAAAAAATTTGATACTTCGATCCGAAACCGCCGATATTACCGATATCGCCGATACCAATACTCATAGGAATAGTCCGATACCGATGTTGTGAACCTTGGTGATGACACTAGCAAAAAAGTTATGTCTTAATATATCTATTTAAAATTTATGAAAGTGCAATATTTACCGATATTAGTTATTATTTTGGATATGATAATTAATTTTAGAATTAAAAAACATTGCTTAGCTATAAAGACAAGTGATTAAGATTTGGGATGAAACTGATAGTTTAAAATCTAAATTTAAAATTTTGATAAGATTAAAGTTGTTCAAAAATATACTAAAAAATTTATTAATAAAGTTATTGAATTTGAATAAATATTGTTGAAGTAATTTAAAATTTTAAACGTGTTCATATTTAACTTAAAATTCTAACAAATGACCTTCCATAAAAGGATGAGGTGGTGAGGTGTTGTGTAATGAAACCTTCCAAAATTGTTCTAAATGTTACAAAAATCTCCCAAAAAAATTACGGGCGTGACTACTTTTTCTTATCAATTATGCTATTTGGCTCCCAAAATATTTGGGTGCTGCCATCTCCCATTATGTGGCATCTGACATGGCAGCTAACATAACAGCTGACATGACAAATTTTAACCCAAAACATTAATTACCCAAATTTTTTTAATGTTAATATTAATGTTAATATTAATATTAATTTTATTATTAATGTTAATTTTAATGTTAAGGTTAATTTTAATGTAAGGTTAATCTTAATGTTAATTATCATGTTAATTTAATATTAATTTTAATTTTAATGTTAAATTTTGCAGCTGTCATGTCAGTTGTCATGTCATATGCCACATAATAGGAGATGACATCACCGAAATATTTTGGGAGCCAAATAGCATTTTTGTTTTCTTATATGATACTATTTATTCCCGTGCCTCCTTCACTATTTGATAATTCATTTTTTTTAAATTACTTCTCATTTATATTGTCATTTGTCATGTTCCAAAACCATAATACTGGAGAGCGGCGACGGAAATAAGGCAGCTAAGTATACCAGAGTATTCCAGTACCCGAGATAAGGCACGGTTGTATAGACATGAGGTTACTACTACAATCTAAATTCATAACTAGGTCAAGTAATTCTAGGTATCTCAATCAAAAGCAAATAATTAAAGTACAAGAAGTATGATCATCGGACACATGAAATAGTAAAGCGTCTCAAACATAATATATAGATGATCATGAAGCTAGTAATATAAAATGAAGAACTAGCAAGCATAGAAGTCATACATGATTAGCTCTAACTGTAGTCTAGAATATACACAAATCACGCTACGCTCGTAGGCTAGGTGTCAAGGTCCAAAATACGAGCTAAACACGTGCTCAGTGCCTAAATGCTGCAAAAAAAAATACATATATACAGAACTAGTGGGTAAGAGAAAAGAACACTCGCTCAAGTACTCTGGTGCTTCTGGTGGTCACCACCAAGTAAGAGGTTTAGTAGATCTTTCGGTTCCGCTACCAAATCTGGCCAAATAAAACCAGTAGCGCCAAACCCCAAATAGCAAGTACCACAAAGGAAGCCATAAAACCATGAACTAAAAATAACATGCAAGCATAATAAAGACTGAAGGAAAGATTACATGAGCAACCAATAATAAAGTAAAGGCACCTTGTCACGCCCCAGTACCGGAATACGGGGGCGGACATAGGCCAGCTACACCGTATAAGGTACGAATACGCTATACGACGATGACGGCTGTCAAGTCTTGCTGGGTATCCTAGCATGCAATCAATCTATGGCCTAAATCCGATCTCATGTCCACAGGCAAATCACAATAAAATACTGAACAAGAGAGAGAATCATATGGAAAGCAGGAAATACTCATATGATAATCAGAAATCCACAGTACAGAATAATAATGTAGACTAGTATACCTTCCCACAGTCCCCAGCATGGTCTGGAACTGAAGCACATCCCCCAAGTCAAGTCTGGAAGATCCACAGGATCGGTCTCAGGCAATCTGGGAACAATCCAGGGTTGGTCAGGCCAACCGTAGCAAGTACCAGAAAGAAAGGCTCAAGGACGGGCGAAGAAAATCAGTATGATATAATATATGAAAGGAATAGCATGTATGAACAGCAGTAATGAGGGTAAAGGATCGTGCGGTACCAACGCACGATTACGGAATATAAGGCAGCAATCCAACTACTAATACGTAAGTAACCAACAATCATCACAGTCATCCTAACATCCACTAATGCTTGCATCGCCAACTGGAACTCGTAGTCTGTCATCGGAACAGTAACTCACCCCTACATCAAACAAGAACAAGGGAATAAATTACCGTACCGGGACAACGTTACGTGCCAGTCAGCTTAGCAAGCAACAAGCCATACAATTTAGGTGAATAAGCGGCCACTCAAATGTCTACGGCTGTCTATATAGAGGTTGGGTTACCCCAACAATGCAATATAGGAATCCTCAGATCGTGTCGTCCCAACAGGGCTAGCGGGCCAAGTATATCAAGACTAAATGAGCGCCGGTCCCCCGCAAGACCACCGGACTCTGCATGTCACCACCGGTCCCTCGTAAGGCCACCGTGCCGAGCATGCCATGTATATAATATATAGTACATAAAGTAGCCGGATATTGCCATCCACTAGTGCGAATGGTAACAATATCCGTGGCGGCCAGCCTGCAGGTCATGACTAATGTCTGGGATAAGATTGGTAATGCACGATCTCGGGATTCCGTTCCCTCCCAATGCTTCTACCAGTTTAAGTTGCCTAGATTAACCATACATTTATCCGGAATCACATACCGTGGTCACATGATCATCCTCCTAGATGTCGTACCTCAGTACGAGAACGCTAAGTAAGAATCAACCTCGGCACCTATAGTCCCAGTTGTGATCCATCCTTAGTGTTATGCAACAAGCAAGCAAGCAATCCTAACCACGCTAAGACTATAGGCCAACTACCAGATACCCGTACAGGTAATCATATAATATAGCTAGAATATCAAGATGGCATCACAATGCCATATAATCATGGAAGTAGCACCTCACAGTGCCAGTAGACAAGGGGCACCGCAGTGCAAGGTCAGGGCCAGTACCTCAAAGGGTAAGATGGACTTATAGCACGGATACAAGTAGTCATGTCTGGGACAAGGACAAATCTGTCAGTCACAAGAAGTCATCTGCCCACATCGTAGCATGGATATCATGTCAAGTACAAGATCAGAACCTCTACTAATAATAACATCTTAAGCATATATGGGAGCCTAGAGCTCCAATCATCCAGTCGGTCTATCCATCAGATCAATCTATCAAGAGTCACCCCTCTATGATGGAATCAATATCATGTCAGGAAGGTCAATAACCAAATACCAAGCTAATCACTATAAGCAATGCTAGGCCCTCTGGCTCACAAGAATCCTCCAAGTCAATGATCACAAGCCACTAGAAAACGAGCCCCTCAACTACCAAGACATAGAAATCAAACCAGGTTCCCCAACTACCGGAATACACAAAGGCACCGGATTGGGCGTTTGAGAAGTCGAGTAAAAATTATATAATAATACCCTCAATGTTCTTCTCGTTCCGCGAAACACTAGAAATCACCAAAATCCAAGAATCCATATAGATCCACCAAGTCAATATCCCGAGATCGTACTCTCCATAATACTCAATCCTCAAACATATCCAAAAGTCACAATTTCCAATACATAGGACAACTGTCAGCTCTATCTGGCTAGACTAGGACAACTCCTAGGATGAATGGTCAGGGTACAAGTGTTTATTAATTAATGCTGCCGAAAAATGGCAAGGATTGCATGAACCACTCTGGAGCAGATCTACAACCCTTAAACCAAAAAAGGACCAGGATTGCAGACCGTCTCCCGAGTAGAACCGCTCTCCTTACGCTATCCGACGGACAAGACATGTCAAGACGCTAGGCGACTAATCTAATCGGGAGTCTACCTAGCAGGCAATGGGATCAGGTAAACTAAGCCAAGATGAACATGCATGAATCCAGTCCACAAACCAAAGGAATGGTTCTGCCTAATCCTTCAAACCAAATGCCCAACTAGAAATTCTGGAAAAATTCGGCAGAGTCTCCTTTATAATTTGGATGGGAGCACCCTACGAATTGGGGCTAAAACCACTCGGCACAACCCGTCGCAGAGTCGCAGAATCGCGGGCTGAGAATACTAAGTCTCAGCTACCAGAAGCACTACGATGCGTACTGGGAACCAATCGAACCCGAGACCACTAAGTCCCGGCCTCCAGAAGCACTACGATACGTACTGGGCGCCAAGCCAACATGCATAATATAATAAAATAACCGCCTCGCAGGGCGCACCAAGACCCACAGTCATGTCCAAGCCACAAACACAGTCACAGAAACAGTTAGCCAAGCCGTTATCCGACCGTGAGTCGGACACGGGGCATACGGGGACAATCCGTACAAGTGAGTCGTGCTCGTGTCCTCGGAGGTGTGGATGACCCATCCGAGTTGTCCGATACGGTCGTAAACCGGTATCGAACCAAGCTATCCTAAGTTATCATCATGGCAGTTCTACTAATAGCTACACTACTCATGGTTATACATTTACAATTACAACAAAATAAAATACAAAAAAATTCAGGAGAGAGGGCAAGAGCCGTCGATGAGCAAGGGATACTTGCCTAGAGGGCTCGGCTAGGTAAGCAAGTCTTCGACGATCAGGATCCAGGGTAGCACGTCCATCAAGATCCTCAGAACACACAATAAACAATCATTAGAATTAAATAATAAAATAATAACAGGAAGCACGGAGGATGGTAGGAGGCTATACCGTATGGGTCCCACAAGTAGTGTAGGGATCTGGCACGGAAACCGAGACATGCGGATCGATACAGACACGTAAACTGAGACATGTACATATATCGAGACGCACACGAGAATCGAGATGACTCGAATATCGAGACGAACAAAAAATAGAAACGTGCACGTAAATCAAGACGTGCACGTAGATCGAGACGACCTAATGTCCAAGGAGCACATAAATTGATGCGGCACACAAATAGATGTGTGCACGCAAATCGATACGGTACGGAGGCCAATGGGACGTACAAACCAAGGCGGCATGCAAATTGGTGCATGCACGCAAATCGGTGCGTGCATGCACGCAAACCGAGACGACACGAGTCATACGGTAGGCACAAAGGCCGAGGCACAAAAAAACAAGACAATACGAAAACCTAGATAGCACGTCGCCCGGGGCAGTGCGGGGCTCGAGGCGTCCCGCTGCCCAAGGCAGTGCGTGGATCGAGGTGGCACGGAAACTGAGATAGCACACAAATCAAGGTGCACGTCCCGAAAAGCACGGAGAACGGAGGAACGTGCAAGTCAAAGGTGCACGCGGCCCGAGGAGAGCACGACGCCCAAGGCTGCACACTGCTCGAGCCGTACGGGGCCCAAGGGCGACCCGCCACTCGAGGCTGGCGCGGCCAGCGAGGCTCGGCGGCGACGATGGTCGCCAAGAAAGAAAAAGAGGGAAGGCGGAGGAGTACACAGAGAGGGGCGGAGGAGCTCGAGGCTCGGCCAGGTCGCGGCGGAGGAGGAGACAGAGATAGAGGGGAGGCCGGAGGAGAGGCTCACCGGCGTGCGCGAGGGAGGATGGAGATGGCGACGATGATGATGGTGGCTTGGGGCGGTGGTCGCCATGGCGGTGGCGACAGGAAGTGGTGGTGGAGATGATGACGGTGGTGCTGGCGGTCGAAGGGAGCTGCCTCGACGAGGGGGTGGCGGTGATGGCGGCGTTGGAGGTGATGGAGGTTACGGATGCCATGGAGGCGGCGGTAGCCGGCCATGGAGATATGGTGGAGGGAAGCAGTGGTGGTGGTGGAGGTGACTGATGGTAGTGGCGGTGGCGGTGCTGGAGGGTGATGGCGGCGGTGGTGGAAAAATGGTGGTAGCGGGGCTGCGGTGGAGATGGGCGGCCGAAGGTCGGAGAGAGGCCGAGAGGGAGGAGGAGAGCTGAGAGCGAGTGAGAGAGTGAAGAGAGAGAGAGAGGAAAATTGGGGGGGAGGGGTTGTGTTGTTCGTGGGGGAGAGAGAGAGAGAGAGGATTGTGATGTGAGGGGTGAGGGGGAGTGATGTGAGGGGTTAGGTAGGGGATTTAGATATTTTGGAGGGGGTAGATTTAGGATCAAGAAAATAATAGTAGCAATAATAAAAATGAGAAAAATTCACCTCCAATAATTAATAATAAAATTTTAAAAATACCCAATTTCAAAAATCCTCCAAATACACAAATACAATCAAATACTATTTTCAAAAATAGGGATTTGACACACCTCAGGAAACATAAAAGAAATCTGAAAACATGTAAATAAACAAGAACATACGAGATGTACAAGATCATGCAAAGTAAACTGGAATAGCATGTAAGTACACGATAGGGCGAAAATAACTATAGAACATAGGGATTACTCTGGGTCCAATCCACAAACCATAACCAACAGGGTTGTAAAACGTTTCCTCCTGAACAACACATAGCCTATAATCATTCACCATCCCAAGCAAAACATAAATAAGACAATAACAAGACTAGACAAGAATAAGGCATGACTAGACTAGAACAAGAAATAAATTTCATTCATCAATTACGGGTAAGCAATGAGTACGACTTAATACATTAGCTAAATAGAGTTTTCATAATCCTAATTACTAATATATGCATGTTTTAAAATTTCTTATCGGTTACCTACCCTATAGTCTTCCCAAATTATCCAGGCCCAAGAATATATATATATGTGTGTGTGTGTGTGTGTGTGTGTGTGTGTGTGTGTGTGTGTGTGTGTGTGTGTGTATGTGTGTGTGTGTAACAGATGCACCATCCAAGAGATATGCATCCTAAAGAAGAAGGCATTACACAACAGTGAGCTCAATATGCATCACACAATGACGAGCCATGTCTGTTTCACACAACGGTGGGCTAATAATAATAACAAGTACATGATATGTCCCACTCAGGGCTAATAATAATAACAAATACATGATATGTCCCACTCAACGGTGTGCTAAGTGCCTCTCACGATGGAGAGCTCCAAATTCATCTAGAAAAATCAGTCGGAATAAGGGGCCTACAAGTGACCAGAAAACTCCTCTCCCAATGAATTTAGATAATCAAGCTAGTTCTTTTAATCATTAATATTTTCATTTAGGATTCTGGGTGTCACGTTCCACAGAATTCATCCTAGACATGATACTCCTCTCAGGGATATGCAAGACTAGACAATAATTTATGATCACATGTACAAGTACAAGTCAGGAGAACAACCTCGTTGTTCTAAACAAGACATTATGCATATAACAAGCCACAATAGAAAAATACTGGAAATAGAATCATGAGTGTGCTACGAAAAGCCACTATCAAGAATCATGATAATAACAAGTACTAGATAATTCAAGATAGCACTGTGTATATAGCAAGTCATGACAAGACAAGACATGGCAGGTACTAGACAGTGTAATAAATCAGAAAAGGCAAACAATACTCAGTATGAAATATGTCATGGTATATACGAAAAAGCAATGTACAAGAAGAATCCAGAAAAGTAGAATAAAACCAAAAAAAATGAAACTTGGGTGTCTTGACAGTATACCAGCGACATGCCAGTATGAGACGACAATAAGTTCTCTGTCTAAAAAATATACAAAATCGGTATACCGTCGGTTCAGGCCAGTACATCGCTAGTATGGCGTTTCTAATACCATAAAAACTCTTTGTGACAAAATGTGCCAAAATTGTTACACTGTCGGTAGAATACAATATGCCGACGGTATGCCGTTTATGGGTAGAAATCCTAGTAAATCCAGAAAATCAGAGTTTCGGGACCAAAATCATATCCCGAAAAAAGAAAGTCTAGCAGGAAATCAATAATGGGGTAAGTCTCATATAGCATATAGACTAGGTTTTTATAGTGGTAACTCCCGGATCACTTCCGATACTGAGTTTTTTCAACTAAGCAAATATTAAGACTTTGCAGGAAATCAAAATCTGACTCAAACCAAATTCAGAAACATGTAGATAGACGAGAATCACGAGGAAAACATATTTAACAAAATAAGTACTTGACAAATACTGAGCATTTAATACCAAGAAAAACAAAAATACCAATGAAACAATATTGTTTAAAAGTTTGTCAAGATGTACTCACCTAAAAATGAGTTTCCAACCTAAACTTTCAACATACCACTAAGAGGGATTCAGAAACCACATTCTTAGGCCTTAAGACCAAGTTCCAAGCTCACAAGAAAAATGAAGAGCCAAATGGAGAGAGACAGAGAGAGTCCAAGCTCTCTAGCCTAGTGGTATTAGAGCGAACACCCGGAGGGACCGACAAAGTTCGAGTCCCCCAATTGTGTGTGCGTGCGTGAGATTTCAAAAGAGAGAGAGAGAGAGAGAAAGAGAGAGAGAGAGAAGAGAATAGAGAGTAAAAAATAAATCGAAAGGGTATGCATAGAAGAGGGAATTTAATCGTGGCCGTCGGATCTGCCACGCCAGCGATCCACAATTCGATCAAGTCAATCTCGACCGTATATAAAGAGAACCAAGAAACCATTGAATAATAGATTTAGAAAAAACTAAGAAACAGCCGAATAATGGAATGAATCAACACTATTCATGAAAATATCTAGAATAGAAAAATATCCCGGATAGTATATCATCGGCATATACGTGTATACCGTCGGTATGCTGGTTAGGTAGTCAATTCCCAATTTTGGAAAAAATTCAGTATTTCGTTCTACACAGGTGTCATATCCCTATTTTAGAAATAGGTATATGACTGTATTTTGACCGTATTATTGTATTTGGAGGATTTTAATTTTTGGGGTATTCTTGAAATTTTTATTATTTTCTTGGAGGTAATTTTATCCTCATTATTATTATTATTATTATTATTATTATTATTAATCCTATTAATCCTAACATCTACCTACCCTCCCTCCTACCTAACCCTCACTCTCCTCTCTCCCCTTCCATGGAGCAGCACACCCCCCCCCAATTTTCCTCTCTCTCTCTCTCTTCACTCTCTCACTCGCTCTCAGCTCTCCTTCCCCCTCTCGGCCTCTCCCCAACCTCCGGCCGCCCATCTCCACCGCAGCACCGCCACCGCCACCGCCACTGCCATCAGTTGCCAACACCATTGCCCCCTTTCTCCTCCGGCCCCCTTCAGCCACCAGCGCCACTGCCATCACCACTTTCGCGACCACCACCATCATCGTCGCCATCTCCTCCGCCGCCGCCGTGGTCGCTCCGTCTCCAGTCGCGACCGTCGCCCCCAGCCACCATCATCACCACCACTCCAGCGCCGCCACCATCATCATCGTCGCCATCTCCATCCTTCCTCTGCCGCGAGCCCCCTGCTGCCGCCGTCGACCCCAGCTCCGACGCTGGTGAGCCTCTCCTCCGGCCTCCCCTCTCTCTCTGCCTCCTCCTCCGCCCGGAGCCGCCGCGACATGGCCGAGCCCCGAGCTCCTCCGTCCCTCTCTCCTTTCTTTTCTCTGGTGGTTAGCTCCTCCGTCACGAGCGCTGTTCCGGCCTCGAGCGGCGGGACGCCCTTGGGCCCCGCGCTACTCGAGCAGCGTACAGCCTCGGGTTTCACGCTGTCCTTGGGTCGTGTGCCTTGGGTTGCGTGCAGCCTTGAATGGTGCGCTGCCCCGTACACTGTGCTGCCTCGAGCAGTGCAGTCTTGATTCGCGTGTTCCCTTGTTGCTCGTGCTTCTCGGGATGTGTGCGCCCCGATTTATGTGCCGCCCCATTTTCCGTGCCATCCTAGACCCACGTGCTGCCTTGGGCAGCGGGACGCCTCGAGCCCCGCGCTGCCTCGGGCACCGTGCCATCTCGATTTGTGTACCGCCTCGATTTTCGTGCCTCGACCTTTGTGCCTATCTTGTGACCCGTGCCTTCTCGGTTTGCATGCACGCATCGATTTGCGTATCGCATTGGTATATGTGACACCTTAGACTTTATGCCATCTCGGTTTGCGTGTACGTACTGATTTACGTGCACGTCTTGGTTTGCGTATCGATATACGTGAACGTCCCGTTCCTGTTCGTCTCGATATTCGTGCCATCTTAATTCTCGTGCACGTCTCAGTTTGTGTGCGCATCTCGATCTATGTGTGCATCTCGATTTATATGTATGTTGTCTCCTGTCCATCTCGATTATCGTGCACGTTTCGATATACGTGCACGTCTCGGTTTACGTGTCCGTATCGATCCACGTACCTCGGTTTCCATACTCGATCCCTGTACTGCTTGCGGGACCCACGCGATATAGCCTTCTGCCATCTCTTGTGATTATTCTATTATTTTATTATTTGGTGCTGATGATTATTTATTGTGTGTTCTGTGGATCTCGATTGGCGTGCTAGCTTGGATCGCGACTGCCAAAGACTTGCTTACCTAGCCGAGCCCTCTAGGCAAGTATCCCTTGCTCATCGGCGGCTCTTGCCATCTCTCCTGGATTTTATTGTATTTAATTTATTGTAAATTATATAACCATGAGAAGTGTAGCTTAGCAGTAGAACTGCCATGATAACCTAGATTAGCTTGGCCCGATACTGGGATAGACCGTATCGGACGACTCGGATGGGTCATCCACACCTTCGAGGACACGAGCACGACTCACTTGTACGGATTGTCCCCATATGCCCCGTGTTCGACTTGCGGTCGGGTAACGGCTTTGGCTAACTTTACTTGTGGCGGTGATTGTGCTTGGGTTAGGGATTTATGAACATGTGTTGTGGTGCACCCTGCGAGGCAGTTATTTTATTATTATATATGTTGGCTTGGCGCCCAGTACGCATCGTAGTGCTGCTGGAGGCCGAGACATTAGTGGTCTCGGGTTCGATTGATTTCCAGTACGCATCGTAGTGCTGCTGGAGGCCGAGACTTAGTGTTCTCGGCTATCGACTTGTTCCCAGTACGCATCATAGTGCTGCTGGTAGCTGAGACCTAGTGTTCTCAGTCTGCGATTCTGCGATTCCGCGGCGGGTTGCGCCGAGTGGATTTTAGCCCCAACTCGCTGGGAGCTCCTATCCAGAATACAGAGGAGACTCTGCCGGATTCTTCCAAAATTCTCGATCGGGAATTTGGTTCGAAGGACTGGGTAGAACCATTCCTTTGGTTTGCTGGACTGGGCTCGTGCCTGTTCACCTTGGTATAGTATACCTGATCCCATTGCTTGCTAGGTAGACTCCAGACTAGATCAGTCGCCTAGCTCCTGATCTGTCTTATCCGTTGGATAGTATAAGGAGAGCGGTTCCACTCGGGAGACGGTCTGCAACCCTGGTCCTTGTTTGGTTTAAGGGTTGTGAATTTGCTCCAGAGCGGTCCGTGTAATCCTTGCCACTTCCGGCGATATTTATTACCGGACTCTTGTCCCCTGACCCTTCATCCTAAGGGTTTTCCTAGTCTAGCCAGATAGAGCTGACAGTTGTCCTATGTATTGGGAGTTGTGACTTATGGATATGACTGAGGATTGAGTATTATGGAGAGTACAATCTCGGGATATTGACTTGGTAGATCTATGGGGATTCTTAGATTTTGGTGATTTCGAATATTTCGTGGAACGAGGAGAATATCGAGGGTATTATTATATAATTTTTACTCGACTTTCCAAATGCCCAAAACCTGGTACCTTTGTGTATTTCGGTAGTTGGGGAACCTGGTTTGATTGCTATGTCTTGGTAGTTGAGGGGCTCGTTTTCTAGTGGCTGGTGATCATTGACTTGGAGGATTCTTGTGAGCCAGAGGGCCTAGCGTTGCTTATAGTGATTAGCTTGATATTTGGTTATTGACCTTCCTGACATGATATTGATTTCCATCGTAGATAGGAGACTCCTGATAGTTTGATAAGGTGGATGGATCGACTTGATGATTTCAGCTGTAGGTTCCCATGTGTACTTGACAGACTATTATAGTGAAGATTTTGATCTTGTACCCTAGTTGTTATCCATGTCACGATTTGGGCATGTGACTTCTTGTGACTGATAGATTTGACCTTGTTCCTGGTATTACACGATGACCTGGACCTGTTTTGATTCTTGATTAGTGGCCCGTAGAGGTGCACTCCTGACTAGCACTCTGGACTTGACAGTAAACCTGGCATGGATACTCTTGATTCTTGATAGTGGCCCGTGGTGGCGCACTCCTGACTAGTACTCTCGACATGGCATGTTTACTCTTGATTGCTGTTGTGACAGCCAGTCCTGACTTGCTCAGCATGACCCCGTCTTGACACCGTGGTTGATTTCTCTTGATTGTGCTTGTATAAGCCACCAGTCCAGTCTTGTCTTGCATCATGTTTAGGACATGGTTGTAAGCCCCCTGAATTTCAGGGTTTATTTTTATTTTCTGAATAAATTATTTTCGATAAATGTTTTATTATTTAATTATTTTTGATCATTAATGTACCTTTCCGTGACTTTGACTTCTGGAGCGTCAGGGATGCCAATCTCTGTAAACTCTCTTCATGGGTTTTGAAGTAGGCAAGATTATCTTCCTGTTGATATATCGTGTCCCACTTGAACTCGTTCCCTTGTGCTCTTTTTGTATCGCGCAAGTTCGGGTCAACTTAGACCGATTAATCATTGAATAATTATTCTCACTTTTATCTTTGATCATCGTTTGCATGTTACCGTGGCTTTTAATTTAGGAGCACCAGACCAGTCGTTTTCTCAAAACCAACTTCTCATGAATGATCTACTCGAGACGCTCTCCACCCATGACCTTCGTGTCCCACTCAGACACTTCATTTTGTGCTTCATTTTCTTCGCACAACTTTCGGGTCAATTTAGGCCGATTAATTATCTACCGTGAAACCCGATTTAATTTCCGATTTAATTTCGGGACCCGACATCGACCCAACCTAGTCGACCCAAAGTATGGACGTGGCCCACATGAAGCCTACTACCCCCATAAAACTTGTGTCCCATTTATTGGAGTCCCCGTATATTATTTATTTATCCATGATTATAAATCCCTATTTTTAATTCGAATATTGCACCCGGTCCGATGTTGACCCGACCCGGCTCGACCGAACCCGAACCCAAGCTCCAGGTTGCCCTCTCATGACTGCCCAAATACCCCACATAATTTTCCTATTTTTTTTTCTTCTAAATTAAAAATATCTCTTCATCTCTCTACTTTTCAAATATACCACATATTTATATATATACATATATATATAAATATCTTCACCTCTCCTCCATAAAACACCTACACCTACACCCCCCTCCACCTCACAGCCGAACACCCCCCCTTGGCCGACCTCTTCCTCTCTCTATTCTCATTCACTCCCCCTCTCTCAAATATCTATCTATTAAATAATCTCACTCTCTCTCTCTCTCTCTATTAATATCCCTACACAACACTTCCCACACCTACACAACACTCCCCACACCTACCAGCTAAGCCCCCCTTGGCCGACTTCATCTCACTCTCTCTCTTCTTAAATATCAATTCTCTCTCTCTCTCTCTCTCTCACTCTCTTTATATTACACACACACACACACATTTAAACACAAACACACCCACACCACTCCACCCTCCTCCAAGCCGACAGCCCCCTCCCCCATGGCTGTCGACCACCACCACCACCGTCGTGAACTTCACCACCACCATCATCCTCCCTCTCCTCCTCCTACTCTCCACCACACCACCACCATCATCCTTCTCACACCATCACCACCATGAAACCACCACCTCCACCATCACCCAAGCCACCACCACACGCCGTCGCCACCACAGCACAGCCGCCCCCGCCGCGCCCGGCGCTGCGCCGCCGCCCCGGTCGGCCGCAGAAGCAGCTGCGCCAGCGGCAGCAGCCGCATGCATGCACGCGCGCGGCGCAAACGCGCGTTGCCGCGTGGCCGTATGCCACTACGTGGCCGGCCACCGGCCACCGGTGACCACCCTACCGGCGCGCGACCCCCCGGCGATCACCCCCTGGCCGCCGCCTTCCTCCCCGGCGCGACGCATAGGCTATTCGTGCGTTTACGTCGAAATCCCGTCGGCGCGCGCGAGTTTGGAACTCAGAATTTGTGCTCCGTAGCAGCAACTTTGTACGTGTTTTCTGGGAGATCTGACCGTTGGATCGGCGAACTTTTTGCTCCGTCGCAATCTCGGTATATCCATCTTCACTCCTGTCAATTTTCGTCCGTTAATTTCGTCGTTTGATACCTCAAAACTGGCCACCAAGTTGACGTTTTAAATTGAACTATTTTTGGACAGTTTCGTGGAGCCGACTTCGTCAGCTCGTATCTTCGCCGTCGCAGCTCCGGTTGGCACGCTACTAGTTCCTGTGTGCAGCTGGTATAACCATCTTCCTATCTCCTTTAGGTTTCGTTTCATTATAAGCACGTTCGGTTGGTCGAATTCGACGCCAAAGTTGGCCGTCCGAATTCTTTAATTTGCACTTGTAAAATTCCATTTTTGAACCCGGGACTCCGGATTAAATTTCTGACACCACCAGTAGACTCGTGGCGTCGTTTTGGCATGTTTTCATATAAAGTATGTTTGATTTGGAGAACGTGGGCCCTGGCACGCATTTCGGTGCAAAGTGGGTCCCACTTTTCGGGTCAATGGGTCACTTTGAGATCGGCTCATCGGAATCCACTTCCGGATATACCGTTGAGTTCGTATCGTCATTCTGGACTCGTTGACATATAATTTGCTGAGTTTTGAAGACATTTGCTCTGACACGTATTTCCGTGCAAACCGGATACCAAGTGTCGCGTCAACGTAGCATTTTGAGATCGACACATCGGAATCCTATTTCGGATATACCGTTGGGTTCGTATCATCATTCTGGATTCGTGGATATATAATTTGCTAGGTTTTGTAGACTTCTATCCCGACACATTTTTCGGTGCAAAGTGTGTCCAACGGCGGATATCATTTTGATCCGAAATTACCATTTTGCCCCTGTGTCCAAATTGGACTTATGGGTAGGCTATCCTAGCTGATTTGACCGTTCTGGACACGTTGGTGATATTTATTTTATCATCCGACAACATCTGTAGATTTCGATTTTGTATTATCCTTAAATTGTAATTAATTATTTTTTCATAAATGGTTACTTTCTGGTTTTGAATTTATATATATTTTTTAATTGCTGTAAAAATCTTGGAAACTTAAATACTATGTTAATTTAGCTAATTTATTATAATTTTTCCGGCATTTAATAAGTACTTTTGGTATTTTATAAAAATAGAAAAACAGAACTCATTTTCAATATATTTATATTTGCTGATTTTTAATAATTATTTATGAGGGTTTATAAATTCCAGAAAAATTAGTATAAATTTCTATAATTAACAAGGATCATTTTGGTATTTTATTTTATATATATTTAAGCTTTTTGTCTATCTCAAAAATTGTTGGAACTCAATGTACAGTTTGATTTATTTATTGAATAATTACGACTTTTAATATTTTGTGTTGTTTTGAGTTATAGACGTATTGGACCTCACCCCGCACTAGTGTAAAGATCCTAGGTAGTTAGTTTGTGTATAGTGGCACTCTACATTAGACTTTTTATGCTAGATCCCCACTTGACTAGTTTGACTAAAATGTTTGATTAGAGTTGACTTTGACCTAGATTGGCTTAGAAATCATATAGATTGTATTAGTTCTTTCGTTTACTTTCATTTTGGATATGTCATAACTGTATTACTCTATTTTAGGACATTGTGACCCTGGTACAGACATCTGATATTACACTACTCTTTACAGAGTATCAGGCGAGTACATTCTCTGATAGTTCTCTAATTTATTTGTCAATTACTGTATTTCAGTTCTAGTTAGTTCTATATGATTCTCTGTATCAACACGTATGGATATTTCTGGATTCATGTATGCGACACATACCTTACTTACTGATCTCTATTACTGGAATCACTGGAATCATTCCGGAATCATTTCTGGAATCATCATTTGGCCGGACTCATCTCGATTCTTGTGTCTTGTACTAGATTCACTTGCTGGGCAGGGAAATATTGAGTAAGACATGTAGACATACCCCAAATCTGGAATCTCCAACTAGAATCTACTGGAAGCATAGCCATCTCTTGCCTGATCCGTAAGAGATGTGCCTGATACCTACAGCCGTTTACATGTCGACATCGATATTTTAAAACACACTGTTAGATCATAGTTGGACTCACCCTGGATTCATTGATCACTGTTGGACTTATCTTGTATCGGAAATTATCTGGTATCGGATTATATGGACTGGACTCACACTGGGATTACATTAGACTTATATTGTACTGTCTGGACTCATACATGTTATTCTAGTTCAGTTAGCTTTTATTACCATCATCATTGCCATGATTCTTCTCTTGTTTAGTTACCTTTCTTTTCTTGTATCTTAACTGTTTTTCTATACCATCACCTGAATATAAACTACCATGTTCATCAATAAAACTGTCTATAACTGCTTTAGAGTTCTCTGTCATTTACTTGGGTTTTCTAGATGGGTTGTACTCGTTCCTGTCCTTATTGGACCTGTTGAAAATATTACAGATGATAGTCCTGAGGATACATGCCCTACTTACCATGGACCTGGCCTTAGCTCCAGAAGAGGCCCCAGCGGGGAACCTTGCTTATTTATCTTTCATGTGTTTAGTAGACTTAGACTTTGTCTGTTCTTAAATTTGGATACTGGACTTTGTCTCCAGTTAGATACTTTGGTTATGTATTATTAAATCTGTGTTTGTTACCTTCGCTTATAGATGCTGTGTTGTGATGAACTTTAAATATGGTTTTAGAACTGTTAGCTGCTTAGATCCTTTATTGTTTATTCTAGAATAGCTTACTGCGCTTTAACCAAGCGTAGGCTGGACATGGCTCGGCCCGGCCCAACAATTTGGGTATCGGGTCGTGACATATTTTTTTGGCGGCCCATGCAGGTCCAGACTTAAGTTGTTTGGTTACGTTATTGTACCAAGCATGCCTGCAATTAGGATCTAGGACAACTTGATAACACTAGGAACAACATTTAGAACACCTAGAGGATTACTAGGATTGCAACATAGGAGAACTCATCACAGCATAGGACCGTTAGCTATAATTTGCCTCTTGTTTGTATTTTAGTGGGTCAATTTAGACCAAGTTTGTACCCTTGGGATGACCCCCGAGGATCTCACTCTAATCTTATCTAGAAATCAGTTTCCACTTATTTCCATTTGCTCTTCTTTAAATTCGTTGTTGAATTTAATTTCTGATTTTGTTGTTAACTCTGATCTTGCATCGTGATAAATTTTGTGGATTAAATTATGATATAACCTGATAAGGTAAACGTCTGCTTTAGTTATGGAGTTTAGAATTTATCGCAGCCATATTAGCTAGTATGACAAAAACATAGAGCCTGATTTCGGATATACTATCCTATTCATAGAATTTAGACTTTCTCGTAGCCATACCGGTTGGCGTGGCGAGGATTCTAGATAATATGATTTTAGGGAGTATACCTTAGTTATGACTCTATCGTTTATTGCATCTAAGCTTACTGGTGTGGCGAAAATTCTGGCAACATGATTTCAGGAAGACGTGTATGGTTATCAGATCATATCCCAACTTGGTTTACTTTCTTATGATCGAATGAGCAAGAATAAGTTCTTATCATTATTCTTCTCCGTCTTGATTAATTCTGTTCTATCTACATCTACAACTAGGATTATAGGCTCTCTAGGACTCTCCAACATGATTGCTTTCATGTTATCTTTTGGACATAATTATTTTTATGTTCCATCTTTTCTATGACTTGACTAAACTTTTCTTCGTTAACCTCTTGGATAATTCTTCTCGTTATGAATCCCGTTGTCTTCGTACCATTCTTGGAGATTTTTCAATAAACTTTCCTGTCTTGCTTGACCCTTTAACTTGTTTGGACACTGTTATGGATTGCTTGACCCAGTCTTAGGCCTTGTTACCTTCTACTTGATAGACGACCGAAATAGCCAAACCTTGTTGACTGATCCTGTAGTATAACTATAAATGTATTGTGTGATTGTGATAAATACTTTTCCTAGGGATTGGTTAGATTAAGCTTATGGGACAAGTATAGGTGACTGACTGTAGCAGACTTGGAAACCATTAAGAACGATTGCATTGATAGTATGACTTGATGATAGGGTATCTAAGATGGAGAAATGAGATCGTATATTGTTGTGACTATGGATTGAGGATTAGAATCTTATGCTTAGAATTTGAGGATTGAGCATTAAATGACTTTGATGACCAAGTGATTATGGGTTATCTATAGCTAATTACATGTGATTAGAGGGTAGATCGATACGTGGATTGATATGGAATAAATTAGAATGAGTTATCGTATTGCGTACGAGATCGGAAAGATATCAGAACGAGACAAAGACATATGTACTTTGGTAATTAATAAATCGGGAGTTTTGAAATCGAGGATTTATATTCGGAGGACTTGTTGAGTAAAAAGAAGAAGGCTCTACGCCAAGGATAAGAATTGAACGTATGATTTCAAGGAGAAATATAGGAAAGGATTGACGATAAATGATGCTAAGGAACTGTGGATTGATAGAATATGGATACTTAGGATACGATAAGGAAGTCCAGTATTTACAATTGAGGTTGGAAATATGATTGATGATTAAGCATTTTTGGCTTATAAACATACCCAAAGAATGACCTATAGTTTAGGGTATACATAAAGGTTTCATGTTAGTATGGAAGATTCTAAAGGATATATGACTATGATAGAAGGACATTGTTGAACCTGAACCAAAAAGATTGTAGGAGAAACATAAGAGATGATTACACGGATAGCAGATTGAGTATCGTAGCCAGAGCAGCTATATGTTATAGTTTGATCGGTTGGATGATTTTTAATTTCGAGGACGAAATTTTTGTAAGGTGGGTAGGATGTAAGCCCCCTGAATTTCAGGGTTTATTTTTATTTTCTGAATAAATTATTTTCGATAAATGTTTTATTATTTAATTATTTTTGATCATTAATGTACCTTCCCGTGACTTTGACTTCTGGAGCGTCAGAGATGCCAATCTCTGTAAACTCTCTTCATGGGTTTTGAAGTAGGCAAGATTATCTTCCTGTTGATATATCGTGTTCCACTTGAACTCGTTCCCTTGTGCTCTTTTTGTATCGCGCAAGTTTGGGTCAACTTAGACCGATTAATCGTTGAATAATTATTCCCACTTTTATCTTTGATCATCGTTTGCACGTTACCGTGGCTTTTAATTTAGGAGCACCAGACCAGTCGTTTTCTCAGAACCAACTTCTCATGAATGATCTACTCGAGACGCTCTCCACCCATGACCTTCGTGTCCCACTCAGACACTTCATTTTGTGCTTCATTTTCTTCGCACAACTTTTGGGTCAATTTAGGCCGATTAATTATCTACCGTGAAACCCGATTTAATTTCTGATTTAATTTCGGGACCCGACATCGACCCAACCTAGTCGACCCAAAGTATGGACGTGGCCCACATGAAGCCTACTACCCCCATAAAACTTGTGTCCCATTTATTGGAGTCCCCGTATATTATTTATTTATCCATGATTATAAATCCCTATTTTTAATTCGAATATTGCACCCGGTCCGATGTTGACCCGACCCGGCTCGACCGAACCCGAACCCAAGCTCCAGGTTGCCCTCTCATGACTGCCCAAATACCCCACATAATTTTCCTATTTTTTTTCTTCTAAATTAAAAATATCTCTTCATCTCTCTACTTTTCAAATATACCACATATTTATATATATACATATATATATAAATATCTTCACCTCTCCTCCATAAAACACCTACACCTACACCCCCCCTCCACCTCACAGCCGAACACCCCCCCTTGGCCGACCTCTTCCTCTCTCTATTCTCATTCACTCCCCCTCTCTTAAATATCTCTCTATTAAATAATCTCACTCTCTCTCTCTCTCTCTATTAATATCCCTACACAACACTTCCCACACCTACACAACACTCCCCACACCTACCAGCTAAGCCCCCCCTTGGCCGACTTCATCTCACTCTCTCTCTTCTTAAATATCAACTATCTCTCTCTCTCTCTCTCTCTCTCACTCACTCTCTTTATATTACACACACACACACACACATTTAAACACAAACACACCCACACCACTCCACCCTCCTCCAAGCCGACAGCCCCCTCCCCCATGGCTGCCGACCACCACCACCACCGCCGTGAACTTCACCACCACCATCATCCTCCCTCTCCTCCTCATACTCTCCACCATACCACCACCATCATCCTCCTCACACCATCACCACCATGAAACCACCACCTCCACCATCACCCAAGCCACCACCACACACCGCCACCACCACCGCACAGCCACCCCCACCGCGCCCGGCGCTGCACTGCCACCCCGGTCGGCCGCAACAGCAGCTGCGCCAGCGGCAGCAGCCGCATGCATGCACGCGCGCGACGCAAACGCGCGTTGCCGCGTGGCCGTGCGCCACTACGTGGCCGGCCACCGGCCACCGGCGACCCCCCTACCGGCGCGCGACCCCCCGGCGATCACCCCCTGGCCGCCGCCTTCCTCCCCGGCGCGACGCATAGGCTATTCGTGCATTTACGTCGAAATCCCGTCGGCGCGCGCGAGTTTGGAACTCAGAATTCGCGCTCCGTCGCGGCAACTTTACGCGTGTTTTTTGGGAGATCTGACCGTTGGATCGGCGAACTTTTTGCTCCGTCGCAATCTCGATATATCCATCTTCACTCCTGTCAATTTTCGTCCGTTAATTCCGTCGTTTGATACCTCAAAACTGGCCACCAAGTTGACGTTTTAAATTAAACTATTTTTGGACAGTTTCGTGGAGCCGACTTCGTCAGCTCGTATCTTCGCCGTCGCAGCTCCGGTTGGCACGCTACCAGTTCCTGTGTGCAGCTGGTATAACCATCTTCCTATCTCCCTTAGGTTTTGTTTCATTATAAGCACGTTCGGTTGGTCGAATTCGACGCCAAAGTTGGCCATCCGAATTCTTTAATTTACACTTGTAAAATTCCATTTTTGAACCCGGGACTCCGGATTCAATTTCTGACACCACCAGTAGACTCGTGGCATCGTTCTGGTATGTTTTCATATAAAGTATGTTTGATTTGGAGAACGTGGGCCCTGGCACGCATTTCGGTGCAAAGCGGGTCCCACTTTTCGGGTCAACGGGTCACTTTGAGATCGGCTCATCGGAATCCACTTCCGGATATACCGTTGAGTTCATATCGTCATTCTGGACTCGTTGACATATAATTTGCTGAGTTTTGAAGACATTTGCTCTGACACGCATTTCCGTGCAAACCGGATACCAAGTGTCGCGTCAACGTATCATTTTGAGATCGACACATCAGAATCCTATTTTGGATATATTGTTGGATTCGTATCATCATTCTGGATTCGTGGACATATAATTTGCTAGGTTTTATAGACTTCTATCCCGACACGTTTTTCGGTGCAAAGTGTGTCCAACGGCGGACATCATTTTGATTCGAAATTACCGTTTTGCCCCTGTGTCCAAATTAGACTTATGGGTAGGCTATTCTAGCTGATTTGACTATTCTGGACACGTTGGTGATATTTATTTTATCATCCGACAACATCTGTAGATTTCGATTTTGCATTATCCTTAAATTGTAATTAATTATTTTTTCATAAATGGTTACTTTCTGGTTTTGAATTTATATATATTTTTTAATTGCTGTAAAAATCTTGAAAAAATTATATTTAAATACTATGTTAATTTAGCTAATTTATTATAATTTTTCTGGCATTTAATAAGTACTTTTGCTATTTTATAAAAATAGGAAAACAGAACTCATTTTCAATATATTTATGTTTGCTGATTTTTAATAATTATTTATAAGGGTTTATAAATTCCAGAAAAATTAGTATAAATTTCTATAATTAACAAGGATCATTTTGGTATTTTATTTTATATATATTTAAGCTTTTTGTCTATCTCAAAAATTGTTGGAACTCAATGTACAGTTTGATTTATTTATTGAATAATTACGACTTTTAATATTTTGTGTTGTTTTGAGTTATAGACGTATTGGACCTCACCCCGCACTAGTGTAAAGATCCTAGGTAGTTAGTTTGTGTATAGTGGCACTCCACATTAGACTTTTTATGCTAGGTCCCCACTTGACTAGTTTGACTAAAATGTTTGATTAGAGTTGACTTTGACCTAGATTGGCTTAGAAATCATATAGATTGTATTAGTTCTTTTGTTTACTTTCATTTTGGACATGTCATAACTGTATTACTCTATTTTAGGACATTGTGACCCTGGTACAGATATCTGATATTACACTACTCTTTACAGAGTATCAGGCGAGTACATTCTCTGATAGTTCTCTCATTTATTTGTCAATTACTGTATTTCAGTTCTAGTTAGTTCTATGTGATTCTCTGTATCAACACGTATGGATATTTCTGGATTCATGTATGCGACACATACCTTACTTACTGATCTCTATTACTGGAATCACTGGAATCATTCCGAAATCATTTCTGGAATCATCATTTGGCCGGACTCATCTCGATTCTTGTGTCTTGTACTGGATTCACTTGCTGGGTGGGGAAATATTGAGTAAGACATGTAGACATATCCCAAATCTGGAATCTCCAACTAGAATCTACTGGAAACATAGCCATCTCTTGCCTGATCCGTAAGAGATGTGCCTGATACCTACAGCCGTTTACATGTTAACCTCGATATTTTAAAATACACTGTTAGATCATAGTTGGACTCACCCTGGATTCATTGATCACTGTTGGACTTATCTTGTATCGGAAATTATCTGGTATCGAATTATATGGACTGGACTCACACTGGGATTACATTAGACTTATATTGTACTGTCTGGACTCATACATGTTATTCTAGTTCAGTTAGCTTTTATTACCGTCATCATTGCCATGATTCTTCTCTTGTTTAGTTACCTTTCTTTTCTTGTATCTTAACTGTTTCTCTATACCATCACCTGAATATAAACTACCATGTTCATCAATAAAACTGTCTATAACTGCTTTAGAGTTCTCTGTCATTTACTTGGGTTTTCTAGATGGGTTGTACTCGTTTCTGTCCTGATTGGACCTGTTGAAAATATTACAGATGATAGTCCTGAGGATACATGCCCTACTTACCATGGACCTGGCCTTAGCTCCAGAAGAGGCCCCAGCGGGGAACCTTGCTTATTTATCTTTCATGTGTTTAGTAGACTTAGACTTTGTCTGTTCTTAAATTTGGATACTGGACTTTGTCTCCAGTTAGATACTTTGGTTATGTATTATTAAATCTGTGTTTGTTACCTTCGCTTATAGATGCTGTGTTGTGATGAACTTTAAATATGGTTTTAGAACTGTTAGCTGCTTAGATCCTTTATTGTTTATTCTAGAACAGCTTACTGCGCTTTAACCAAGCGTAGGCTGGACATGGCTCGGCCCGGCCCAATAATTTGGGTATCGGGTCGTGACAATGGTTCCCTGAGTACCACGGTCAGGCATCCATAATGAAACTGACTAGGCTAATAACTAGATTAATCATATAGTTCATGGGGACTTCCCGGTGACCTGTTGCTTGTCTGACCCCGGCCCTATGTATCTATATATATATATATACTAGGGATTTGTTGCTATCCGTCGAGATGAGCGCATTCCCAGCCCTCCGTCGAGTGTGGCACTTCTTTAGGGCATATGTATCTTACTGCAGTGTGCCTGCTATATCTATCTTTTTCTTTTGCTGGGGCCATTCGTGTAGTAGCAAGCAGGAGCTGGACTTTGAAGTCTCATTGCATCTTGTTAGTAATTAGGCCTGTGATAACCCTAGTTATCTAATAATAGCAAGCCGTAGGCATTGTGTGGCCGCTTGTCCTTCTGTGTTGTTTGGCTTGTTGCCTGCTAGCCAGCTGATATTGATTTCCAGCTGGCAGTGCAGGTGTTAGTGGATGCTAGGAAGATTGTGATTGTGTTAGCTTCACTATACTTGTGGATTGTTATCGTGTGTTGGTACCGCACGATCCCTTACCTTTATTTATTGTTTTTAGATGTTGTCCTTGTCATATTTTATCCTGCTGGTTTTCTTCGCCCGTCCTTGAGCCTTCCTTTCTGGTACTTGCTACGGTTGGCCTGACCAACCCTGGATTGTTCCCAGATTGCCTGAGACCGATCCTGTGGATCTTCCAGACTCGACTTGGAGGATGTGCTTCAGTTTCCGAACATGCTAGGAACTGTGGGAAGGTATACTTGTCTACATTATTATCCTGTACTGTAGATTCCAGATTTTCATATGAGTATTTCCTGTTTTTCATATGATTATCTCTCTTGATATTGTTTCATTGTGTTTTACCTGTGGATATGAGATCGAATTTAGGCCGTAGATTGATAGCATGCTAGAATACCCAACCAGACTGGACAGCCGTCATCACCGTATAGCGTATTCGTACCTTATACGGTATAGCTGGCCGTGTACGTCCCCGTATTCCGGAACTGGGGCGTTACATGGTTTTAGTGGTGGCCCATGCAGGTCACCGTTTTGAGATTTTGTTGGGTATCACATGATTATTGATCTCAGTCCACTATTCCTTGGGATTCTAACTTGCTATACACTTGCCCTTCGCTTCCTTGAACCTGTGAACTGGTCCTCATCTCTACTTGGACCTATCTTGCTTGGCCATGTCTTATTCGTGTTATCTACCTCTGATCCTTGTTTGATAGATATGATCCTATAGTTGGTTATGTCGATCACCTTATTTGATGAGATATTATCTCCATCATTTGGGTTACATGATTATTTATCTTGGGTTCTGTACTCTCTACCGGTGTTTCGCCTTGGTTGATTTCTTGTTATCCCTTTCGTACGTTGACTTCGTGTTGACTTAGTATCATTATCGCCCTTTTCGAGCGTTGGCTGGATTGCTGCAGAATGAAGATTTCGTCTGGACTCTGAGATTGGATATTTCAGCATTTGTTGAGTATCCGAGGGATATTCTCGTATCAATTCGGCTTCCTTGATTTCGGACAGTTCCGCACTCATGATTATATATTTCAGATATTATTTTGATTATAGATATACCTTCTATACATCATGTTTTGATATGGATTCTTGATTTGGAGTATTTTCCTATAGATATAGAGTATTTTCCTAGAAAAGCTATCTTGTGGTTATTATTAAAGATATTTTTGGATGTGTGTTGTGATTCACCTGGATTTTGGATTTTGATTGTTTTTCTAGGACTCTCGTTATATTGTTAGAGATTTTTGTGATTTTAGTGATTTGGATATGTGAGTTATGGATTTGATTCGTTTTTGGGTATTTGTCGAGAGTACCGGGTGACCCTAGTATACCTTGACGGCATGGTAACGAAAGTTGCAGCCGCTCGATTATAGTGCCCTAATGCATCTTTTGCAGCCATTTCGGATGGCGTGGCAAGGAATGATCATGACACACATTTTTCGGATATTAGAAAACTACGGTCATCGGTTCGAGACAGATATCCTGTATTTTATGATTTTATGCGGATTTATTATTTTTCTTTATGCAGTTGGAATTTTACATTTTCTGATATTGTTTTCGACATTCTATACTTGTTTTGATTTATGGGGTTATTTCGTGCATGCGAGATTTTGCTATTCGAGATTGCTTCATTGTTTAGATTTACCTTACGAGTTGATTTATGTAGCCATACACTGTTCTCCTTGATGTTTTCATATTGAGATTTTGTTCGTTTCTTATTGTACAACTTGATTTCTGTAAGGTGGGTAGAGTTTTCATGGCAGATATATATGTACTAGTTTTGAAAACCCTATTTTGATAATTTCAAAATTTCGAGGACGAAATTTTTGTAAGGTGGGTAGGATGTCATATCCCTATTTTAGAAATAGGTATATGACTGTATTTTGACCGTATTATTGTATTTGGAGGATTTTAATTTTTGGGGTATTCTTGAAATTTTTATTATTTTCTTGGAGGTAATTTTATCCTCATTATTATTATTATTATTATTAATCCTATTAATCCTAACATCTACCTACCTCCCTACCTAACCCACACTCTCCTCTCTCCCCTTCCATGGAGCAGCACACCCCCCCAATTATCCTCTCTCTCTCTTCACTCTCTCACTCGCTCTCAGCTCTCCTTCCCCCTCTCGGCCTCTCCCCGACCTCCAGCCGCCCATCTCCACCGCAGCACCGCCACCGCCACTGCCATCAGTCGCCAACACCACTGCCCCCTTTCTCCTCCGGCCCCCTTCAGCCACCAGCGCCACCGCCATCACCACTTTCGCGACCACCACCATCATCGTCGCCATCTCCTCCGCCGCCGTCGTGGTCGCTCCGCCTCCAGCCGCGACCGCCGCCCCCAGCCACCATCATCACCACCACTCCAGCGCCGCCACCATCATCATCGTCGCCATCTCCATCCTCACTCTGCCGCGAGCCCCCTGCCGCCACCGTCGACCCCAGCTCCGACGCTGGTGAGCCTCTCCTCCGGCCTCCCCTCTCTCTCTGTCTCCTCCTCCGCCCAGAGCCGTCGTGACATGGCCGAGCCCCGAGCTCCTCCGCCCCTATCTCCTTTCTTTTCTCCGGTGGTTAGCTCCTCCGTCACGAGCGCTGTTTCGGCCTCGAGCGACGGGACGCCCTTGGGCCCTGCGCTACTCGAGCAGCGTGCAGCCTCGGGTTTCACGCTGTCCTTGGGTCGTGTGCCTTGGGTTACGTGCAGCCTTGAATGGTGCGCTGCCCCGTGCACTGTGCTGCCTCGAGCAGCGCAGTCTTGATTCGCGTGTTCCCTTGTTCCTCGTGCTTCTCGGGATGTGTGCGTCCCGATTTATGTGCCGCCCCATTTTCCGTGCCATCCTAGACCCACGTGCTGCCTTGGGCATCGGGACGCCTCGAGCCCCGCGCTGCCTCGGGTACCGTGCCATCTCGATTTGTATACCGCCTCAATTTTTGTGCCTCGGCCTTTGCGCCTATCTGGTGACCCGTGCCATCTCGGTTTGCGTGCACGCATCGATTTGCATGCCGCATTGGTATATGTGCCACCTTGGACTTTGTGCCATCTCGGTTTGCGTGCACATACTGATTTACGTACACGTCTTGGTTTGCGTATCGATATACGTAAACGTCCCGTTCCTGTTCGTCTCGATATTCGTGCCATCTTGATTCTCGTACACGTCTCGGTTTGCAAGCGCATCTCGATCTACGTACGCATCTCGATTTACGTGTATGTTGTCTTCTGTCCATCTCGATTATCGTGCGCATCTCGATATACGTGTACGTCTTGGTTTACGTGTCCGTATCGATCTGCGTACCTCGGTTTCCGTGCTCGATCCCTGTACTACTTGTGGGACCCACGCGGTATAGCCTTCTGCCATCTCTTGTGATTATTCTATTATTTTATTATTTGGTGCTGTTGATTATTTATTGTGTGTTCTGAGGATCTCGATTGGCATGCTAGCTTGGATCGCGACTGCCGAAGACTTGCTTACCTAGCCGAGCCCTCTATATCCTTTGCTCATCGACGGCTCTTGCCATCTCTTCTGGATTTTATTGTATTTAATTTATTGTAAATTATATAACCATGAGTAGTGTAGCTTAGCAGTAGAACTGCCATGATAACCTAGATTAGCTTGGCCCGATACTGGGATAGACCGTATCGGACGACTCGGATGGGTCATCCACACCTCCGAGGACACGAGCACGACTCACTTGTACGGATTGTCCCCATATGCCCCGTGTCCGACTCGCGGTCGGGTAACGGCTTTGGCTAACTTTACTTGTGGCGGTGATTGTGCTTGGGTTAGGGATTTATGAACATGTGTTGTGGTGCGCCCAGCGAGGCGGTTATTTTATTATTATGCATGTTGGCTTCGCGCCCAGTACGCATCGTAGTGCTGCTGGAGGCCGAGACATTAGTGGTCTCGGGTTCGATTGATTTCCAGTACGCATCGTAGTGCTGCTGGAGGCCGAGACTTAGTGTTCTCGGCTATCGACTTGCTCCCAGTACGCATCATAGTGCTGCTGGTAGCTGAGACCTAGTGTTCTCAGTCTGTGATTCTGCGATTCCGCGGCGGGTTGTGCCGAGTGGATTTTAGCCCCAACTCGCTGGGAGCTCCTGTCCAGAATACAGAGGAGACTCTGCCGGATTCTTCCAAAATTCCCGATCGAGAATTTGGTTCGATGGAGTGGGTAGAACCATTTCTTTGGTTTGCTGGACTGGGCTCGTGCATGTTCACCTTGGTATAGTATACCTGATCCCATTGCTTGCTAGGTAGACTCCAGACTAGATCAGTCGCCTAGCTCCTGATCTGTCTTGTCCGTCGGATAGTGTAAGGAGAGCGGTTCCACTCGGGAGACGGTCTGCAACCCTGGTCCTTGTTTGGTTTAAGGGTTATGGATTTGCTCCAGAGCGGTCCGTGTAATCCTTGCCACTTCCGGCGATATTTATTACCGGACTCTTGTCCCCTGACCCTTCATCCTAGGGGTTGTCCTAGTCTAGCCAGATAGAGCTGACAGTTGTTCTATGTATTGAGAGTTGTGACTTGTGGATATGACTGAGGATTGAGTATTATGGAGAGTACGATCTCGGGATATTGACTTGGTGGATCTATGGGGATTCTTGGATTTTGGTGATTTCGAATATTTCGTGGAACGAGGAGAATATCGAGGGTATTATTATATGATTTTTACTCGACTTTCCAAACGCCCAAAACCTGGTACCTTTGTGTATTCCGGTAGTTGGGGAACCTGGTTTGATTGCTATGTCTTGGTAGTTGAGGGGCTCGTTTTCTAGTGGCTGGTGATCATTGACTTGGAGGATTCTTGTGAGCCAGAGGGCCTAGCGTTGCTTATAGTGATTAGCTTGGTATTTGGTTATTGACCTTCCTGACATGATATTGATTTCCATCGTAGATAGGAGACTCCTGATAGTTTGATAAGGTGGATGGATCGACTTGATGATTTGAGCTGTAGGTTCCCATGTGTACTTGACAGACTATTATAGTGGAGATTTTGATCTTGTACCCGACTTGTTATCCATGTTACGATATGGGCATGTGACTTCTTGTGACTGATAGGTTTGACCTTGTTCCTGGTATTACACGATGACCTGGACCTGTTTTGATTCTTGATTAGTGGCCCGTAGAGGTGCACTCCTGACTAGCACTCTGGACTTGACAGTAAACCTGGCATGGATACTCTTGATTCTTGATAGTGGCCCGTGGTGGCGCACTCCTGACTAGTACTCTCGACATGGCATGTTTACTCTTGATTGCTGTTGTGACAGCCAGTCCTGACTTGCTCAGCATGACCCCGTCTTGACATCGTGGTTGATTTCTCTTGATTGTGCTTGTATAAGCCACCAGTCCAGTCTTGTCTTGCATCATGTCTAGGACATGGTTCCCTGAGTACCACGGTCAGGGATCCATAATGAAACTGACTAGGCTAATAACTAGATTAATCATATAGTTCATGGGGACTTCCCAGTGACCTGTTGCTTGTCTGACCTCGGCCCTATGTATATATATATATATATATATATATATACTAGGGATTTGTTGCTATCCGTCGAGATGAGCGCATTCCCAGCCCTCCGTCGAGTGTGGCACTTCTTTAGGGCACATGTATCTTACTGCAGTGTGCCTGCTATATCTATCTTTTTCTTTTGTTGGGGCCATTCGGGTAGTAGCAAGCAGGAGCTGGACTTTGAAGTCTCATTACATCTTGTTAGTAATTAGGCCTGTGATAACCCTAGTTAGCTAATAATAGCAAGCCGTAGGCATTGTGTGGCCGCTTGTCCTTCTGTGTTGTTTGGCTTGTTGCCTGCTAGCCAGCTGATATTGATTTCCAGCTGGCAGTGCAGGTGTTAGTGGATGCTAGGAAGATTGTGATTGTGTTAGCTTCACTATACTTGTGGATTGTTATCGTGCGTTGGTACCGCACGATCCCTTACCTTTATTTACTGTTTTTAGATGTTGTCCTTGTCATATTTTATCCTGCTGGTTTTCTTCGCCCGTCCTTGAGCCTTCCTTTCTGGTACTTGCTACGGTTGGCCTGACCAACCCTGGATTGTTCCCAGATTGCCTGAGACCGACCATGTGGATCTTCCAGACTCGACTTGGAGGATGTGCTTCAGTTCCCGACCATGCTAGGAACTGTGGGAAGGTATACTTGTCTACATTATTATCCTGTACTGTAGATTCCAGATTTTCATATGAGTATTTCCTGTTTTTCATATGATTATCTCTCTTGATATTGTTTCATTGTGTTTTACATGTGGATATGAGATCGGATTTAGGCCATAGATTGATTGCATGCTAGAATACCCAACCAGACTGGACAGCCGTCATCACCGTATAGCGTGTTCGTACCTTATACGGTGTAGCTGGTCGTGTACGTCCCCGTATTCCGGAACTGGGGCGTTACAACAGGTCCTAGCACGGATCCTGGCAATGCCATAAGATAAAATACAAGTCACTGGTTGTCTGATAATAAGCATGGTCATCAGAAACTCAAGTAAACAGGAGTATCCCACGATACAACAATTACGAAATCGAAAAAAATATCATTTGATAATTTTCTACTAGTTTTAAAATTTTTTTATTGACATATACATGTGTCATATTCGTATCCATTTAATATAGCTCATGTCATACTTCTTTATCATTTTATATTTTCCATAGGAAAAACAATCTGTTTTATTATATAGATAATGTGATTAATTTTTTTTTTATATAGAGGGCTAAAAGTGCGCGCTTGATTTTATTATTTGTTCTCTTAATTTAGAGATATAGACCTATGTTATTATAAATAAAGCTAAACTAAACCGAATTTATTATTAATTTACCAATAAAAATAATTAGTTTCGACCTAGGGAGGGAGGAGGCTTAAGGAACAAGGACAAGAAAGACCCATATCGTCACATGCAAGTCATATAATTCAAATTGATAATGTTATATAATGTTTGATGACAACTATATCAATGCTAATAATAGCCGTTACGAACACATGTATATGTAACTTAAAAGTGACACCCAACAATTGTTGAAAAATTATCTTTGTTTGGTTAATTATTATCATGACTAGTCTTTATTTAATTATCTTCCCAATTTTTCCTTACCCCAATTATTGTCTCTTTTATTGGCAAATCGTCTTTTCAAATATAACATTTTGTCATTTATGGCGACTTCCCATAAAAAAAAACAACTTAAATATTTATGAAAACACCATTGGAACATTATTTGGTATTTGCCTTTTAAAATAGAGAGATTGTTATTTCAAATGGAAATTAAAATAGTCCCAGATTATAAAATTTTATAGCTATAATAAATTAATTTTTTTTTGAAATTTTAGAGGTATTTAGCTTCAAAAGAGCGACCGTCAATGGTGTAAACTTTGCAAGCATCTCAAATATAAAAAAAATGTAGGAAGTCCACCAAAATAATTAATAAATTCTTAATTTATTATCATATATTACACTAGTGTTCAACGTATCGGACAGTCTCCAACGATCAGACATCATAACAATTGGGTCAAGATGTTAGGGTGGCTAGATTCTTGGATAGTTAGGGGGTATTTGATACGCGAAATAGTATATAACCGAAATTATATGTTCTCGAAAATCAAACTATCGATAATTAAATTATCTAATAAATTATATTTCATGTTTGGTGACTATATTATTTTCTGAAAAGAGCGAAACATTGAGGGAAAAACACAAATTCTAAAAAAAAAAATGAACAAGATCAAAAATTGTAAAAATAAATCTTAAAAAAAATGAAAAAGAACCAAAAAAAACCCTTAAAAAGTAAAAGAAAAAAGAAAAAAAAAGAATATATATATATATATATATATATATATATATATATATATATATATATATATATATATATATATATATATATATATATATTCTAAAAAAATAAAAATAAAAGATAACAAAGTACAAGAAAAACAAATTATATAAATTTTTTTTTGCCTAGGTAAAAAAAATTAATCCACAAATTCTTAAGGGCTATGATTCTTATATTTTGTGGATAAATTATTGAGTTATTTGTATTTACACTCCCGCTCTCAACCCAATTGCTAGACATGTTTCCACTACCTCATATTTTTATCTTAATTAGTATCCCCCCTTCCCCCAAATGTCTTTTTTTTTAAGAGGGGGGAGGGGGGCACTATATTTTTTTTTTTTGAGATGTCCGACAATACGTACGAAACTTTGTACACAGTGCATTGCATGTCTGTTGGATCCATTCTTCCCCAACTCCCACCAAATAAATAGAAGGAATAATACGCCCTCGTGGCTCGATCCACTGATCTTTCGCCACCCAGTCAGGATCTTATACCTCTCCTCGGTAACCACAAGAGTCACTCGAGTTCGGAGGGGGGGGGGGGGGGGGGGGGGGGGAGGGGGGAGGGGGGGGCACTATAATTACAGTTAAAAGATTATGAATGAATGAGAGGTAGCACTAATTAAAATAAAAATGTAGGGTAGTGAAGATATGATTAACAATTAAGAGAAAAAAAAAAGGTAAATACAAATAACTCTACAATTTAAAGTATTTATCCGGGTAATCGTATTTCTCAGAAATAAAATTTATAACCTAAATCAAATATGAAAATAGATTTCTCATCCAATTTGTCCCAAAAAAAAAAAGTGTACCAAACCAAACGTTCCACTAATAGGCCATAGAGTACAACCCCTCCTTGAATGAAACCTGGATCAAGCGATCTCCCCATGGGCAGCTGGGTGATGCAGATGTTGATTGTTAGAGAGTTTTGTCTTCCACATGGAGAGATTGTCACAAGAAACCCAAATTAGTATCAAGATTTTAAAATTCAGACCGGATATTGATCCGGTCACATTACTGAATTGGGTCAAATTAGTTCAACTAGTACGCTAATTCTGATAAAAACTAGTTATATAATCTTAAATCTTACATTGAATATATTACATAATACACAACTACACATATATTGCTTAGAAGTTCTGTATATTTACCACATTAGAATTAGTCAAAAAACAAACATATTAACTTTAATTACATGTAAAGTCCAAAACAAAAGTCAAAAGTCAGTATTAAACCGGTTCAAAAATTCAACGGGGTCAGACGGTTAGATCGGGTCGACAGGTTTGGCTGGGTTGATCGAATTTTTGGAAGAAAAAAAAGTAGGTCAGTATTAAATTAGTCCGAAAAATATATTGGTTTATGGGTTGACCGGTTCGAGTAATATTAATTTTTCCCACATATGGGTTAATATATATATTAGAAAAATGTAGGTATCAATAACCTATTTACACAGTAGGGAAATTTGTTCAATTTGTTGTAAACTACTATTCTCTTCCTAGGATTCAACATTATTAAGTTGTACTTTGTGTGGAAACGAGAAAGGTTTAGGGTCTGCTTGACAATTATGGGAGTAGCGGTTATGAGGTATTTTTAGAGTAGTGGAAATGAAAGGCTATGAGAGGTCCGATTTTTGGTGGTTTTAAGTATCGACTTTTAAACCAGTCCAATTCATGCTTGGTAATTCATTAACCAGCGGTTCTGAAAGTTTTTAAATAATAAAATTACTTTTATATTCATATATAAATAAAAATTATTCTTGATAAAATATGAGTTTATGGACGTGAAGGTAATCCCTGCATCAAAAAGCCATTCTTGCATTCTTGTCTCAGAAACAAACGAAATGACATTCACTAGCACAACAAATAAAATTTTAATAAAAATAAAATCTCAAATTGACTAGCATAAAATATCCAAGACCAAAAATGTCGCAATAGCAAATAAAACACAAGTTAGAAGCTTAATTAATTTGCCGCATCTTGAAGCATCTTCATTAAGACACCTTTACGATGGTGCACCGAAAATGATTTAAAAATCCGCAACTTTGTAGGATTATTAAGGAGGAAAGTTCGAGCACTTATCAGCTTGTCGTCGTCATCCTCAATCCCAATCTCAACTAAATGTTCTAGCAATTCATCGTCTTTCAAAGAAGATTGGTTTGCACACCACAATAACGTTTCAGTTAGACGATCCGTTGCCTTGTATACTGCAAAATATTATCTGGAAGAAGAGGGTCGCGGAAAAGCAAAATATTATCAGGAAGAAGAGGGTCCAAAATATTACCACGAGGAAGAAGTGGCGGGAAGAGCAGCCGCGCAGAACAGTTCCCCGAAAAAAATAAGGGAGAGAAATAGAAAGAGAAAGGAAAAATTTATGAAATGCCCAAAAATTGCAAAAGTTTTATGAAAAATCCACCGCAAAATAACATTTCATCGCGTGCCCAGAATTAGCGAAAAATAAATAAAGAGGGTTCTGAATAACCTTTTGCCCTTCTAATTTATTGAAAACACCCCCGAACCCTACTCTTCAAAAAAAATATTTCAATACTTCTCTTCTTCCATACGCCGCTCAGTTTCAAATCTAGGTTTTCTCCTCCAAAATCTTCAAATCTTACTTCAAAAACTCGTCGAAAAATTTCGAAAAGACAGACAAACGGTAAAACTGTTAAAACGGAGGTCAAAACATCATTTTTTTGCGATTTTAAAATTTTGAAAGGCCGACTAACGGAGAAGCGGTTAATCTCCGGCTCCTCAAAAATACGCTCCTTTTGCGACAAATCGGACATCGTTTCGACCTCCCAGTCAAAAGTTATGGCCCTTCAAAGTTTCAACTGGACATAAAATGCAGGAGAATGGTCATTCTCCGTGGTAATATCACGGAGAATGGTCAATATCACGGAGAATGGTCATTCTCCGTGTTAAAACTACGAAGAATGGCCATTCTTCGTACTAAAACCACGGAGAATGGTTATTCTCCTTGTTAAATTGACAAAGAATAACCATTCTCCGTGCATGTTAAAATGACGAAGAATGGCCATTCTCCGTCAATTTAACAAAGGAGAATGGCCATTCTCCGTCATTTTAATACGAAAAATGGTCATTCTCCGTGTTAGAATGACAGAGAATGACCATTCTTCATCAATTTAACAAGAAGAATGGCCATTCTTCTTATTAAATTGGCAAAGAATAGCCATTCTCCGTGTCAAAATTGACAAAGAATGGCCATTCTCCGTCAATTTAACAAGGAGAACGGCCATTCTCCGTCATTTTAACACGGAGAATGGCCATTCTCCGTGTTAAAATGATGGAGAAAGGCTATTCTTAGTCATTTTATCACGGAGCCATTTTTCATCATTTTAACACGGAGAATGGCCATTCTCCGTGGTTTTAACACGAAGAATGACCATTCTGTTGGCCCAATGATTGTATCATATTTCTGAATATGTTTAATCTGTTAAGTTTAGCATTTCATTATCACTAATCTTCATACTATCACTATAGCATTTCTACTTATACTTATATCTTTGGTGATATGTGCTTATTATTTTACATATTAGTGATATGAGTTTTCATTATATATATCTTAAATTTAATTGAGCTACCAAAATCAAAACTATGTTTTGATTATGGTTATTCAATTAAGTTTAACATTATGATATCACTAATATTTATGCTATCACTATAGCTCTTATACTTAAACTTAACATTGTCCTACTGTGCTTTATCTTATCATATTTGCTACATGTCTATTGTTTTGTTCGTCTAACATGTACATGCAGAAAAGCAATAAGCAAGATCAATGTGGACATATGCAATAAAGAAATTATGGTGGGCTAAAGACAACGGATCCCAGAAGATTTTTCTGAACCACCCGCTGACATCTCTGGAGTCACGCACTCGGGGGTTCCGCTGTCCGGTCAGCGGACGGTGGTCGAGGGGGCAGCACCCCCTGTCGGGGGTTCGGGAGAGAAGCCCCTGAAAGGTATTCAGTTTTCACAAAATGAGTATCTTGGACAGTTGCCGCTAAAGAAAAAAGTCAGCACCTATCAAAGGAAGAAGCCAAGTCATGCCATCATCATTTCAAGACTCTGAAGAAATCTGCACCTGTCTAAGTATATCTGGAGTCTGTAATGAGTCATAGGAATTTTTGTAAACACAAGAAATGGATGGCTAAATCGAAAGCTAGGGTAGAAAATAACCCAGGACAATCTTCGCAATCCTGACGGATGATTCGGTGAATCTCCGCAGAAATCCGGCGGAAGATCCGAATGGACTCACAAAATACCTTCTGTGATTGTTCGTATTATCCGATAGAAAATTACGAAATTTCGACAGATTTTTCGTCATGTTATCGTTTGTATTCCAACGGTCGAATTTTATCGAAGATTGATCCCAACGGCTATATTTATAGCCGTTGGACCGTGTAGGCGGATGATCCGGCGGACATCCGCAGAAATCCGACCGATCTTCCGCTCGTTTGCTGAAAGTTGCATTAAATGCACTTTTCAATGCTTTGATTATAAATAGCCTTGAACCCCTTCATTCAAGGTTGATGATTTGAGCATAAAAATTTCTAAACCACCAAAGCCAATCCACAAACAACTCTACAAAGCTTTCATTTGCCATCCACAAATTGTGTTAGAGTTATTGAGTTGAAAAGTGAGATCTTCATCTTATCGTATAAGGAGATTAAAACCTATTGTGAAAGGTTGAAGTTGGAGAGTCTTCGGATCCAAACTCTCGGTTGAAGTTGGAGAGTCTTCGTATCCAAACTCTCGGTTGAAGTTGGAGAGTTTTCGGATCCGAACTCTCGGTTGAAGTCGGAGAGGCCTTCGGACTAAAGCTCTCGTGTAAGAAGTTGGTGAGGCTTCGTATGAAAACTCACGTTGTACTATTTGCGATAATAGTGGATTAAATCCGGAGAGAGTTCCGGGACTGGAGTGTCCCTTGGAAGGATACCAGGATACATCGGGTGTCGATATTGTTCTGCTTCTTCTATTGCACTTATATTTTTAAATTGTCCATTAGCTTGTGCTAAGTGCTTGATTAGTTAGCTTTGTTATTCCCATGGCTTGACCAAAGATGGAAAAACTGATGCAATCAAGATCTGAGAGTCACATAAAAACTTTGCAGTGATCAAACTCAAGATCTACGATGATACAAAAAGCCAAATAGCCAGATTACAATATGAAGGAGGGAAATAGAGAAGAGAAGATCTCTCGTTCTTCTTTGCAAATGTGTTGCAATTGGGACAGAACGAGTTACAATAATCTAGAGAAATATGAGATGAAAAAAAGTTGCTGGGGTGTCAAAACACCGTTGCTCAAAGCAAGATTCGCCCCACACGAATTGCTTCCAGGAACCAGCAAGTTGAAGAACTTGTGGAACGCTCGAAGTCACCTCTGTTCTGACTCCTCGGATGGACTTGCAATGGCGGCAGCAGCTCCCTCTCTCTCTCTCTTTCTCTTTTCTGACTTATAAAATTCGTAGTCGTTCACAAAGGAGGCCAGAAGAGAGTATATATAGAGAGAGGGTAGAAACCCTAGCCGCCTCTTCAGTTATGAAAAGATTGAATCAAATCCTATAAAGATAGCAACGAAATTAATTCAAATCCCACAAAGATAGCAACGAAATTAATTCAAATCCCATAAAAAGTGGATCTGAATTAATCGCATTGAATCAGTCTTTCCATAACTGACTTGTAGCCTGTACAGTCAGCGGAGCCCTCCATGCGGTAGCAGCAGCAGCAGCCTGGCCGCATGAGCCGCATGGCCTCATGGCCGCAAGTGCCGTATGGACCGCATGAGGCCGCATGAGCCGCATGGACCGCATGAGTCGTATGAGACCGCATGAGGCCGCATATGAGCCGCTGATTGCTGACTTGCTAAGTACAAAGTGCGCCAACAAAATGCCACATTATGGCTCATGAGCCCATGAGCCCGAGCTCGATCCCGAGTCCGAGTCCGAGTCCGAGTCGCTAAGCCCCTTTGGGGCTTAGCTCCAAATGGAATTAATCCAAGAGAATGACAAAAGCATTAATGCTTAATCCTTGGAGCCTTATTCTTACCTCCTAGTAAAATTATCCACATGGTTCCCTCCTTAGGGTCACCACCCCATGTGCATCTCTCAACAACACAACCAAGTATATATGTTGAGATAACTCATGGCGCATTTTCGATGTGGGACTAAACTTTTACAAGACATGTTGAGAGCAAGCACTCTCCATGTAAAGAAAGCACCAACAATCTTCTATATATCACAACATATATATGTCCAGTGTTCCCCACAGTAACTGTCCATTATGCATTAGGATAGATATCGCTGACGACTTAAATCTTCCCGCATGGGTTAAATAACAATGTGATACAAGAATGGACTATGCCTTGAATTCTGCACCACAATTGTAATTCTTTCCACTCACAAAGTGTAGTTACGTGTGCTTCTGGCTGCACATTAAAGGCCCTGTGCCAGCCTGGTTTCAGTGTATAATTTTGGGCGTCTACAATTTTACCCTCAAGAGATGGCCTGATATCTCTTTCCATACACTATAGGTGAGTTCTTTATTAAAGAGACATGGCATGAAGCCTTGTGCTTCCTTGCGGTACTACGTCGCTATGATATGGCCTGAAGCCGAGGCATTACCCCTACCTAGGAACCTCATCGTAGTGTCATACTACTGTAGCATGAGGTCTCAGCCTTTTTGTAGTGTCAATCTACTCAGCATGAAGCCTAAGGCTTCCTTGCGGTGTTACGCCGCAACGACATGACTTGCAAGGCCGAGGCTTTACCCCTACCTGGGAACCTCATCGTGGTATCGTGCCACTGTAACATGGGGCCATCCTCCCCTTTGTAGTGTTGTCTACAACTCTTTAATTACGTCATACAGCATTAGGCTACCTGCCTATTTACGGTGCTACGCCGCTATGACTTGGATTCCAAAGCCGAGGCATTACCCCAGACCTGGGAACCTCATGGTGGAGTCACCCCACTGTAGCATGGAGTTTCACTCCTTGTAGTGCTGCACTACCGTGCTTCCTGTAAAGCACACCAGGCATTCATTCTGCCTGAGAACTCATTAAGGCGTGTGAGCATCTTCTCAATGTAGTTAGATTGTGACAACGCTACTCCAGTGTCTGTCCGGATGATCTTTATGCCCAAGATGACATCTGCATCCCCCAAGTCCTTCATACTGAACTTGGTTGAAGGAACTTCTTTGTCTCCGTGACACAGCCTATATCCGTCCCTAGGATTAGCATGTCGTCCACGTATAGACAAACGATGACTCATCTTCCATCAGCGAACTTTGTGTAAACATATTTGTCCGTCTCGCTGACTCTGTAGCCGTTTGCCCTAATAACTTTGTCAAACTTCTCATGCCACATCTTGAGAGCTTGCTTCAAACCATACAATGATTTCACCAACTTGCAGACTTTGTCTTCAAGACCTTTGAAGACAAATCTATCTGGCTGTTGCATGTAAATCTCTTCGGTTATCTCCCCATTCAGGAATGCTGTCTTTACATCCATCTGATATATCGCCAACTTATGTATAGCTGCTAGAGCGATTAATATTCTGATGGTGTTCATCCGAGCTACTGGAGCGTACGTGTCAAAGTAGTCTATCCCCTGTTTCTGAGAAAATCCCTTGGCTACCAGCCAGGCCTTGAACTTGTCAATAGTTCCATCTGCCTTCATCTTTTTCTTGAAGATCCATTTACATCCGGTGGCCTTTTCTCCTTCAGGTAGATCTACCAACACCCATGTGTTATTGGAGGTGATAGAGTCAAACTCGTCATTCACTGCCTCCTTCCAGAAAATAGCATCTCTGGTCTTCATCGTCTCATCATAAGTAAGCGGATCTGCTTCCACATGATAGGTGACAAAGTCATCTCCGAAGTCTTTAGGTCTTCTCGCTCGCTTTGCTGACGGCTCTGCGAGTTCTGGTACAAGAGTTGTTTCATCAACAACAGCTTCTTCTTGGACTACTGGTCCATATGAGATTTTAGTCTCATTTGCACCTACATCATTTTCCGGAATGTCCGAAAGAATAATGTTTTTGTCTTTTGCAAACTTGTCCTCAAAGTATTCAGCATCGCGAGATTCGATGATATGATTTGACTCAATATCAAGAAATCTCCGAGCGTCACTCTTCTCGGCATACCCCAAGAAGATCACCTTTATAGTCCTTGTTTCCAGCTTCTGAATCTTCAGATCTGGGAGCTTCACATACGCCAGACACCCCCACACTCGAATGACATTTAAGTTTGGTCTGACTTTGAACCAGAGTTCATGAGTAGTTATGTCCGAAGTTGCATATGGCACTCTATTCAGAATGAAAGTGGGCGTTAATGCAGTTTCTCTCCAGTAGCATTTTGGAAGACCTGCAGTAAGCAGCATTGAATTCATCATTTCTGTAAATGTTCGGTTCTTTCTCTCTGCTACTCTGTTGGATTGAGGAGAACATAGAACAGTAGTCTTGCATATGATTCCATGTTCTTTGCAGAACGATGCGAAGTCATGAGACCTGTTCTCCCCTCCTCGATCACTTCTCAACCTCTTGAGTTGTTGTCCAGTCTGCCGTTCAGCTTTGTAGAAGCATAGAATTTTAGGACCAGAAATCCTATGCGCCAAACATTACATGTACCAGGGAGCTCAGATGAAGTACTTGGCACAGCAAACGGCAAAAGCTTAGACATTAAAAGAAAATTTTTATTTCATATAAAAGTCTATTACATGTCTAAAAAAGGCTGTAAAAAGGAGAACTTCTACGAAAAGAAAAGACCCTAAGTCTACAGCCAGGCGCAGCAACCACCACGCGCTCTCAAACGGGCGCATCTCGCCATGCGCTCTCGAAGAGGCGCATCTCTTCGGCGTCTCAGTTTGGCGCATCACTTCAGCATCTTACAGTTATGTGCCGCCCTTCAGCATCTCAGTCAGGCACATCTCTTCGGTGTCTCAGTCAGGCGCATCTCTTCAAGAGCCTCAGTTATGTGCATCATGAAGTCTCAGCATATGCGTCTTACCTCGACCCAATCAAATACTTTGACTAATGAAGCATTTATTGAGCAGAACGAGGGTGGGCAATCAAACCCCTAGCTGGAGGAAGAGCTCTCCAAACGGCAAAAGGAGGCTTTCAACACAACCAGAATGGGCAACACCCACTCTAGCAGGAGGAGGAGCTCTCCCAAAGCCCAAGAAAGATGATCGGAGCACCGCAATTTCGATCTGTGGCTCTTCCAGTATAACGGAGACGAGGCTCGAGCATCCCGATCTTTGGACGCAACAGATACCTTCCGCCTGCCTCAGAAGCCCTCGACTTCGACTTTTGGATGTAACAGTCACCTTCAAGTGCATAAATGAAGACAATGCGTCGCATCTTCACCCTCGGGAACATCTCGTCAACAGAATGTGCTCGAGCAAACAAATTCATTTCGGGAGGACATGAGAGAACGAGAGGCAAACTCTCTCCTTGCCACTATTTATAGGCCGGGCAAATCAAACCCACGCGCCAAGTGGCGGGCTCTCCGAATCCCGTGCAATGAATTTGCATTAATGGTGATGAACCTGACGCTTCGAATTCAGCCAAGTCAAAACGGCTATTTAAAGCACTTGAAGATCGTAACAGTCGGGCCAATAAAGACGTGTCATGCAAACGGATGCGCCGGTCAGACCGCGCATCATACTGACGCGCCCACCAATACCAAGCGCCTTGTAAGGATGCGCCCATGTGTCCCCATGTGCCTAGTAGAACGCAGATCGATGGGCCCACTCAACAGCCCATCACCCGTCAAAGAACATTAAATGCTGAAGTCTGACACGACAGCAGCCAGTCCCCGAGGACTGAACAGTTGACAGCTTTTTCAGAAGACGAAATGTCGCCGACGTCAGCATCATCATTACTTTTCTTCGACGGTTACAAGCCACGTGGCCGCCCAACCATTCGCATGCGTCTTCGCAGCTATGCGTCCAAATCTCTGCATGCGCCTCAAAAGCCGTGCACCTCGAACTTTTCTCTGATCCCTAAAGACAGAAGTCAAGTTACTACTGAAGCCTCGCATGCGCCTCAAAAGCCGTGTGTCCAGACTGGTTCGTGACTCCTAAAGGTTACAAGCCAAAGTCTCCTCATGCGCCCAATCACAGGCGCATCCTATCTGATCACTCTCTACCAAATCTGAGATCTTTGAGCCATGGACCTGCGACACTTGTCCTTTGACTCGATTCAGCCTATAGAGGGGTGCTAATCACCCAAGATCTTAGCAACTGAAAGATCCTCTCCATTGCTACGTGTCCGCTCGGTCGTAGCCCACAAAGGCAACATGAAGGATTCAACTCCTCAATCAGAGCGCATCGTCCATGCACCTCCATCAACAATCACCATGTGGCATCCCCACAAACAGTCGCATCCTACATATGTGTGCATTAGCAGCCAGCCTGTAAGATATAAATAGAGGGATCATTTCCTTCTTTCACACGGACAGACATATACAGAGACAGACCTACGAATACACAGAGAGGCGGATACAGACACTTAACGTCTTCTTCCTTTCCGCAAGCTCCGGCACCCAGAGCAACTTAGACCTTCAGAGAACCGAGAACCGTCGTCAGATCGTCAACGGAGTCAACGCATTACCACTCGCTCCATCAGCACAAGGGACCCAGATAAACAAAAGTGTACTCCTAGGACTACGTCTAGGTCCTACATTGTAACACTGTTCTGTTTGTAATTGAAATTTGCAATCAAAAGATTTTAATGGCAAACAAGCTGGCGACTCTGCTGGAGACCTCTTTCTCCTCCACCGAGAAAGCTGTGTCGCAATCCGACGATGTGAAGGTAGGCTCCTCCCACAAGACGCTGGTCGTACGCCTCAATCAACAGGCGTATGAGGAGTTCATCTCTGAAGGCAGTGCAAGTCATTCGAAGCGGCTGCCGAAGCCGAAGAAGACTTGCCAGGTCTGGGTGCGCAAGGTCGGCGCCTCTGGCACCATCACTGAAGGGGATACGCCGATGCAGCCTACCCTTCCTGCTGACGTCCTCAGAAGCCAAGATGCGCCCACCGGTGCAGCACATCTCTCGGGAAAACGTGCGGCTGACCACATTTCCTAGCCATCTCCCTCTCAAGCGAGGAAGATGCGTCGACGGAGCAGGAGCACAGCCAATGCCCCGCGTATCACCTCTGATGCACCACAAAAGGTCTCTGTCTTTGACAGACTCACTCGCTATAGTGGCAAGGAGAATTTGGACTCTGAGTACTATGCACCCCAGCGGGCTGGTACGAAGAAGTCCAAGGCAGCACGGGCCATGCACCTCAAACGTGCTATGCCGACCGCAAACCAGAAGCATGCGCTCACAATCATGCATGCTGCTGATGGTAAGCTGTATAAGGTCGACTCGGGTGCTTCTGTGTCGGAAATGAGTCGACCTTCAAAGTCCTTGTCTCACTTGGGGGCATCTGTTGCGTTCGCAACCAAGTCGAGTAAGGCAAACCCTGTGGTCTTGAACTCCCGCGCCTCCAATGGTTGTGCGTCTGAGGTTCGTTCAAGTCACTGTAAATGTTGTTCCCCCACTACTGATCTGAGCGCCTGTTTGGTGTTGGATCAGGGGGCGCAGCATTCACTTGACCACCCCGGCGCTTGGCCTTGCCATGCGCCTGATGGGGGTGCAAAGGAGGCACTCTCCTCCAGCGATCTGCGTAACGTGATCACTCACAAATGCCGATCAGGAGAGTCGATTGACAAGCACAATGCGCCCCTCACAGGGCATACCTGTGCTGTAGTCACCATCTACTGTTGTTGCAAAACAGCAGTCCCACCAACAAGGCAGTCGATGTTCCAGCGGCTGCAATTATCAACACCCCTCTGACGTCGCCTCGGGAAGAAGGTGTCAATAAAAGAGGAGCCAAAACTAAAGGTTGCTTCATGCAACGTAATCTCTAACTCCTCGTCAATCCGAAAGGCGACTGGCAATTCCTCATCCTCGTCCAAGAGCCAGCCGAGGAAAACTAAGACAACTGTTCCATCCTCTGGAGTGTTTGAAGGCACTCGGGAGAGAAATAAGATCCTGGAGGAAGCTTGGGGTAGTCAAGCCCTTGTTGAACCTCCTTCTAAAGACGAAGATATCCTCCAGAGCACAGCTGGGGTGGATCTTCATCCTGGGGACGAAATTAGCCTCCAGAGCACAGCTGGGGGTAGTCTAGTCCTTGTGAATCTGCGCCTCGAAGACGAAGAAGTCCTCCAAGACAGAACTGGGGGTAATCAGGCCCTTATGGATACTTCTCCCGAAGACGAGGGTGTCCTCCAAAACGTAGCTGGGGGTAGCCAGGACGAAGCTCCAGGAGAGACAACTCCCCTACAGGAGAGTGAGGCCGAGAGTGAAGCCTCAACCGATCTATCCACTTCCAGCCGTGTCATGACAGTATACATGACTGGGGGTAATACCGAGCCAGATGTGCCGCCAGCAGACCTCGTCTAGCGCATGGATACCCTGGAGGGAGGACTCAAAACCCTCTCTGCCTCCATACAAATACTGACTCAAGCAGTGTTTGAAATACGGTCGGCTTTGGCCAGAGCGCCTTCTACCGGTCCTGTCCCAGGGGCCAATGGAGAATCAAGTGTACCCCTTCAACGGATATCCTTGGATACAGATCGACGCGAAACACCACGGACGTCGGAGCCTTCAAATGCTCAACTCCAGGCGGTACCACCTTCCCCGACTCCCAGCTCCACGGAAGACGTGGTCGAAATGATCAGGGACTTGCGCGAGCGCTTTGAGTCCAAAAATAGACAAGAGGAGCGCCAAAAGTTGGGGATCCCCCAACCATATCCCCTCGAATGGAACAAAGTGGTTTATCCTCCTAAGTATAAACTACAAACATTGACACCATACGACGGAAAGGACTCTTCGCGTCGCTATCCGACGTACTTCCAGTCTCAAACGGGATATCTTCCGAAGGAGGATGCCCTACTCACCAACATATTTGTCGAAGCACAAAAAGGAGTGGCTTACGACTGGTACTGCAGTCTTTCCGACAACTCCATATCTTCTTTTGACGACTTAACACGTCTCTTCCTCGATCGTTTCTACGACGGAGGGAAGGACATGACAATGGCGTCCCTTATAGAGATACGTCAGAAGGAGAAGGAAACAGTTCGAGCATTCATCGAACGGTTTCGACAAGCCTGCTTCAGACTGCCCCCGGGTATGCCAGAACATGCACTCCTCTCCTCCTGTAACATGAATATGCTGCCTGCGATCAAACTCTGGCTCAACTCCACTCCTCCTCCCGACTGGAGTTTCTTGATCATCGAAGCCGAAAAGGCAGAAAAGAAGGCGTCCAATGCTCGCCATCTGGGAGTTAGTTTTCCTGCCTTTGAGGACAAGGGGAAACGGCCTGCAGCCAACAACCCTGGACGAGAGACGAAGGGGAAACAGGCATTGACTGTCAATGCCTCCAAAGGTGCATGAGCACCTACCCAGAAGCCTCCACTTGCACCAAGGCCAAAGGAGGTTTATTCTTTCAACGATGAAGACACCATGCAACTCTTTGAGATACTGAAGCAGGGTGACAAGATCAAGTTGCCGGACCCGACGCGTCCCGACGAGGTTGGAAAAGTGGATAATCCGAGGTATTGACACTACCATCGGTTTGTTGGACATCCAACTAAGGACTGCTACATCATCAAAAACTACATCCAGCGCATGATCAATACGGATGTTATCTCCGTCGACTACGAGGAGAAAACGGTCTCGGCCAACCTGGTGTCACTCCAATTTGGCACCTTGCCGCTAACCACAACACAAGATGGCATCGTCCCCATCCCTAAGGCGACAATGGAGGTGGTCAATCTACCACCTACTCGTGACAACGTGAGTGGACTCATCCCACTCACCACATCCCGGGGAGAGGACTTATGGGTTCACCCTGATCTCGTCTCCGAGGTTACTCAACCGGAGGTACGCTCTGCCTCCAAAACTAAGGACAGGAAGATCAAGTCTTGCCGCATGGTCTCTTCCTCTGCGGAAGAGACACTTCTTGTACAGACGCGTTCACATCAGAACGCCCAACCTGACGAAGCTGCCATCGAGGTGGTGCCTTCTTGCACCATCCCTGCTGCCCAGGAAGAGGGCTCATCTAGGCCTCCAGCAGCCAATAAGCAGAAGCATGTAGAGGCCCGTTTCGACAAGCCTCTACGAAAGGAGAATGCTTCGGGGCTAGCCAAGCCCTACACCTTCGATATACTGGCACAACTTTCCAGTACTCCTGTCCGCCTATCTCTGTTTGAGCTCCTTTGTCTTTCCAAGGACACTCGTGAAGCTCTCTGTGAAGCCCTGAAGGATACTGAGTCCTTCATCAGCCAGGTCAAGCAGCCTAAGGATACTCCGACTACGTGTGCGCACTGACATTGTGTGGATGAAGTTATCCCCAACATAACTTTCATCCAATAAGACATGTTGCTCAAGCACAACCGACACAACAGGCTACTGTATTATACAGGGTATGTCGGTTCCGTCAAGGTGAAGCGGATTCAGATCGATCCAGGGTCTTCCCTCAGCATCATTCCGAAGACGCTACTCTCAACACTGAGGATCCCAATGTACCGACTGGCGCCTTCCAACACAACAATCAGTGGCTTCAATTCTAGCAAAACCGAGCCGCTGGGCAAAATACGGCTGAAGTGTCATATTGGTAACCTCAGAACCGAGGTGACTTGCTATGTCGTGGACGCTGACGTCAACTACAACCTCCTACTGGGTCGTCCGTGGCTGTATGAGTACATGGTGGTGCCATCTACACTCCACCAATGTATGAAGTATGTGTCCACCAACGACATCATCCGGACGGAGTTCGCAGACATTGACCCTTTCAAAGGGGTCGAAGCCTACTTCACTGACGCTACCCAATACAAGTCACTCGACGAAGGAGAAGCCAACGACGCTGATGATGAAGCAGAAACAGTGGCAGAGGCGAACATGGAGCCAGAGATGATTCCCGACGCTCCTTTGAAAATTCGACTCAAAAGGAAAACGCCTCAAATGCTGCCTCCCATGGCCCTTAAGCTACCTGGAAAAGCACCAACTTCTCTAGGTAGAACACCTACTGAAGCTCCCTTAAAGATACGGCTCAAGGGAAAGCCGTCTCAAACATCGGCTCCCCTTGTGGCAAAACTACAAGGGAAGGCACCAACCACTGAAGGTGCAGTTGAGGCACCTCTGAAGGTGCGTCTTAAAGGCAAGCCTCCGCAATCATCCGTCTCATCCAAGCAGCCAGAGAAGGCCCACATAGCCCTCTCGGACCCCAAGATCAAAGCTGCGGTGGACTCTCCCGATCCAACCCCAGTACTCACAGATGAAGAGCTAGTGGAATATATCTCCGCTGATGCAGATGCACATTCTCTGGACAATGTAATCCTGTGGGACAAAATCTCGTGTTTCATCAATAATAGAGTGTCTTTTAATTATTCTAGTCTTCTACATTGGAATGATATATATACAATAGATAACGCTCTACGGTCGTTGTAAACACAAATAACGATCGTCCATCATATAAATCGAGTAGTCCCATCCCAAGTGGTTTGTTTTGTAGTCCCACCGCAAAATCGAGACGAAGAATCCATCATCTTCGGCAAAGTCGAGCGTCATCAAGACCTCTCGCCACTCGAGCAAGGACCAGATACCGGCAGAATACAAGTCTATCGGTACACGGACAAGATAAAGTACCTCATCCAAAAGATGGAGTACGATTTAAAAAGCAACAAAGGCCTAAACTACGGCAAGGGTCGACGTCTTCCTCTCCGGCTCCCAACACCTAAAGGAAAGCTGCAGGACTACTATCATCGAACTCGACGGAGGGTGGACTATGTCACGCCGCCGTCAACTCCAGAGAGTTCGGAGGCAGAAGAAGTAGAACATTCTCATTCATCCGAAGCATCAACTTGGGATTCCGATACCAGTATCGGATCAGTCTTCAAGAAAGTGCTATCAGCCAACATAACATCTGCACAATCTCAAGAAGATGAAGGCGAAGACCAAACGCCAGAATTCTTCGAGGAAGAATCCTGGGCTCAACGCCTAGGAGAACAGTGGGAGTCTCATTTTGAATTACGCGAACCCCCTACCGAAGATGAAGTCGAGTAGATCGACCTTGGGGATGGATCTTCTTCCAAACCCATCTTCATCAGCAAAAGTCTAAAAGAAGAAGATCGGAAATCTTTAATCCAACTGGCTAAAGAATATATTGATGTCTTCGCCTGGAGCTATGAAGATATGCCGGAACTTGATCCCCAGATCGTGCTGCATAGGCTTAACATCTTACCTGATGCCAAGCCTATAAAACAATAACAGTGACGTTTTCGTCCTGACATCATGAACGCTATCGATCAGGAAGTAGGCAAACTCCTGACCAGCAGATTTATTCGTGAAGAACAACACCCAGATTGGGTGGCCAACGTCGTCCCAGTCACCAAGAAGAATGAGAAGATATGAGTCTGTATCGACTTCAGGGATCTCAATACTGCTTGCCCGAAGGACGAATTCTCGCTTCCAATCACCGACGTGATGATCGACAACACATATGGCTTCGAATGCATGTCATTTATGGACGGGTATTTGGACTACAACCAGATCAAGATGTTCCCCGATGACGTAAAACACACGTCATTCAGGACTCCGAAGGGGGTTTTCTGCTATATAGTGATGCCCTTCGGCTTGAAGAACGCTGGTGCGACATACCAACAAGCTATGAGTACTATCTTCCGTCAACATCTTCGTAAGACAGTCGAATGCTATGTTGATGACATCGCAGTCAAGAGCCGTCTCAAAGGAGATCACCTACAAGACCTTAAGACAGTCTTCAATCTCATACGAGCGCATCAACTCAAGATGAACCCCGCTAAATCCTTCCTAGGGGTTTCTAGCAAAAAGTTCTTGGGCTTCATTATCACGACGAAAGGCATTCATATCGATCCTGAGAAGACCAAAGCCATCCTTGATATGGAGCCTCCGAAGAACCTACGAGAACTTCGAGGCCTGCAGGGGAGTCTGGCATACATCCGGAGGTTTATAGCAAACCTTTTCGGAAAATGTTAACCCTTCACCCAGCTCATGAAGAAGGGAGTCTCTTACGTCTGGACAGAGGAATGCCAAAAAGCTTTCGACGATATCAAGGCTTACTTGACGAGCCCGCCAGTCCTTGTCACGCCCCTCTCCCGTAGGAGCGATCATCCTCGCTAAGGCGTGATGCCGTACGGGCCTAGGTTGCGCCCGTGCAAGGCTAAGTCCGAAAACGGCCGATTTGAGCTAGGCCACAGAGTCGCACAGAGTGTCTCCATTTGCAGCGGAAAGTAAACGAACACAAAATTGAAGTGAATTCAAACTCTTTATTGATTTTCAAGAAGTTTACAAGCGGCGCTAGGCCGATATTACAAATTGCTCAAGCTCTCTCTCTGAAACAAAAAGGGCGTGCCAAGTGGCTTACAACATGGAATGATTCATGGCGATGTTCCGATACATTATGTCCTGTATATGGTACTCCAGCTCCTTGCAACGCTCCAAGGCTCCAGAGATAGCTCCGCGCCTTAGCACGTTCGAGGAAAGCTCCGCACCCGCCGACGTCTCCTGTATCTTGCAAGTAGACTGTGGGGTTATCAGTACATTGTTATGCACTGGTGGGGAGGCTAGCTCGCCCACAACGCTATCATTACCAAACACGTTCTATTTACTTTTGTGCATCTCTATCATTCATTGTCTTTCTAATCTTGCCTTAGGATCTGTTTCATGGCATATTTCATAGCCTATCTCGTGTTGTCGAATACAAGTGTCGTATGGAAATACATGTATAACTTACCCATACTTACCGTCCGGCCTTCCCTGTTCAATGTAAACCAAGTTAGTCAACAATTCAATATTTCAACTTAACATGATTCACGTAAACATTTTAGTGCCAAGGGCGTGTTCCTGCCTTAGATTTTAACGCGTCGTAGGCATGTTTTCAAGTTTATTTACACGAAGTACTCCTTATCATTTGGTGCATTACATTTCAAGCCTATACATAAGGCACTTCATTTTGTTAACTTAGACTACTTTGATTTCAATGCAAGGACTTGCACGTGGATCGCCACCAGCAAAGCCCACTTAACTCTATATGTACCGGTCGCTGGCACCACAAGCCATTTTGGACATCCAAGCCGTGGTATTTCTCAACTAGCATAGGGTGAGGACTGGCACACACCCCGATAGTCTCTTGAAATACTCCTGCACTTACGTCCCCCGGGTGGCCGAGTCCGCACCCAGGCAGCCCGTAAGCCATGACTTTGATCCCGCCTAGGCCGGCATATTCCCCCTTTGATCATGCCGCGGAATCCCTTTTTCTCTACGGTCACAGCATACGCCACCCCTCGCTCGTGCCGTTTGTCCACGACCATTTCGTATTATTATCGTCATAGGCTAACCCTTAGCCGCAATGCGTTATCGACCATGTTGGCGTCCGTGCAACGCGGGTAGCGAGCCCCGATGCACGTGTCCGTCACACCTGTCGCTAACTATTTCTTTCTTTCTTTCTTTCTTTCTTTCTTTATCTTTCATTTATTCTTTCCCTTCTTTCCTTCTTTCACTTGTTCATTTGTTCATTAATTCATTCACATATTCATTCATTCATTCATTCATTCATTCGTTGATTCATTCATTCACTTATTCATTCATACATTATGCAACTCCCTGTGCGGGAGTCACCTTGGCGACCCATCGGTCCCATAGTCCTTCAATGTTGCTATACTCTACTCGGATCGACTATGTTGATAGTCGCCTCCTGGCCCTTTGAAGCCTGGGGCATAGACATTGTAGGACCGATCACCCCTCCTTCATCAAGGGGACACCACTTCATCCTAGCCATCACCAACTACTTCTTCAAATGGGCAGAAGCAGTTCCACTGGCGGAAGTGAAAAGCTCCAGGGTGGTCAGCTTCATCAAGCACCATGTCATCAACCATTTTAGGGTACCTCGGAGGATTATCCACGATAACGGTGCTCAGTTCATCAGCCATATTTTTAGCAGATTCTGTGACAAGAATCGTATTCAAAACATGGCATCAATCGCCTACAATCCGGCAGCAAACGGATTGGCCGAGGCATTCAACAAGACTATCGTCAGGCTACTCAAAAAGGCCGTATCATCCAACAAACGCGACTGGTACGAAAAGCTCGATGAATGCCTTTGGGCCTACCGCACAACGGTACGGACCCTGACGGGCAACACACCATTCTTTCTGGTCTACGGGAGCGAAACGGTACTGCCTCTCGAGATCCAGATACCCTCACTCCGTTAGCGATCACAAATCAACTAACAGAGGAAGACAATCAACGTTGCCGTCTTCGAGAATTGGAGTCACTTGACGAAAAATGTCTTCTAGCTCAACAGCGCATCGAACTCTATCAAGCCCGTATATCACAGGCTTTCAACAAGAAGGTCAGGCAGAGGACTTTCCAAGTAGGCGACCTGGTTCTGGCAGTCAGGAGGCCGATGGTGTTGACTCACAAGTCACCAGAAAAGTTCGAGCCCAAGTGGGAGGGGCCTTTCATCATAGAGACGGTATACTCAAACGGTGCTTACCGCCTCGTCAAACCCAATGGGGACTTGTTCATGATGTCCATCAACGGCAAGTTCCTAAAGAAGTACTACTCTTGACATCCTTCAGACATGTACTTCTATCTTCACCCAACAAGGGAGTTTGTGGACCCAATCATCAGGGCTCACGTACAATTCCCTTCCACAAAATCTTACGCTTCCGAAACCCAGCTGTTCCGTGGCGTTCTATCCTCCAGTAGAAGGACAACCACGTCCACATTACCTCTGAGTTGTTCTCCTACGCCCTACAAAGCGGAATCTTACGCTCCGTAAGACTACGCTACCCGTCATATTTACCACGTCCACATTACCTCTGAGTAAATATTTCGTACAGACAATCCCTGCGTTGTCGTACATTGATCGCAGAACTTCCACGTCCATATTACCTCTGAGTAGTTCCGCGTATCCCTCATGAGTCACTCCTACCACGTCCATAATACCTCTAAGTAGGAAGATTCCATCATTTGAACCCCATATTTGCCACGTCCACATCACCTCTGATCAAACATGTCAGGTTCTCTCAAACTTATTATCTGTACCTAACAACCAAGGTGCGCAAAAGATAATAGGTCCACACAAATCATCAAGTTCATGACAGCAAAAATGAATACACCACAAAACTCTTCATTCTTTATTTAAAAGTAAAGAAATACATCCCCAGCAAGAGTTGCAAATTACACAAAATAACAAAAAAAAGAAGAGGCTACAATCCCTAAGCATCACCGGGATTGGCTGAAAGCTCTTCGATCCGACGCTTCAAGTTTGCCGCCCGAGTCTCTGGGTCGCCAGGACTCGGCGTTCGGCTTCTTGACGCATCATTTCTATGGCCTCAGGAGAAGTGTCATCCTCATGCTTCTCGTCCAACTGTTGCCGCTGCTGAGCCAGGGAAAGAGCATGGCGGGTGAAAGCCGCTTCCTCCTCCTTAGATGTTATATGTTCAGCCTGGACTCGCTCAGCATCTAATAAGAGTTGGGCCCGCTGGTCTTCAAGGAGGCAAATCTTGGCATTAACCTCCGATATACTAGCGTCCAACGCGGCTCGCAACTCCATCTTCTCCTGCGTGGACTGAGATAGCCTCTCCACCGCAGCCTCAGTTTCAGCCACCTCGCGTTCCCATACACCCATGGTGGCCTGATAAGAGGACTCAGTCTCAACGATCAACTTCTCCTTTTTAGTGTCTATCAGGGCGGAGAGATCATTTTGCTGGATACACTGAAACTCGAAAAGCAGCTGGTCCAACTCGGCCACCGAGGCCTCCAGAATCTCGGCCATATGATCATGGCCCTGGTGGGAACGTATCAGACTGATATGAGGGAGTGCCGGGGTTTTTGCCATCGTGAAACTCCCATTGGCATCCATTACTGCCGATACGCCCCTCTGCAGCATCTTATACACCGCCTCAATAATAAACTTCCTATACTCATCTGCATCCGCCAGCACTTGCGGCGTCATAGCATGAGTTGGAGGAGCTGCTCTAGACGGCAGAACGGAAGAAGGCCCGTCGGCTTCAATCTGCGAGGCTGAAACCTCGGCATCAACGGACCCTTCCTCAATTAGGGCTTGAATTTCGCTACTAGCTCGAGGAGCCAAAAGAACAGAAGGAGCCGAGAGAGGCGTCGATATCGTACCCCAAGTAGAAGGAGCAACAGAGGGTTCTAGCAAACCCTTACCCTTCTCAAGCTCGAAGGGACCACCGACGTCAGGGGCTACCTCATCCGTCCCCAACACACTATCAGCAGGCCGTACGGGACATTCTCCCTCTGGAAGAGCAGCAAGATCAGCACTTATTTCCTGACTCGGCTCCCTTGGAGTCAGGATCGGCGGACGAGCCTCATTTTCATCATCAAATTCCTCCACAGGGATAGAATCTGTCGCTACCTCCCAGTCGGCAGCCACCTCAGCCTCCGCTGCTGAGTCTGGGGTAGGGCTCGACAACGCTGCAGCCGACCTCCCCTCATCATAACAAGGAGGAGAATCAACCCTCTCCTCTGTTTCAATCATGTCTTTTGCTCCCGCACAGGCCCACTTATCTCTGGAGGAACGTCATCTGAAGATGACAAACTCTACCCCACTTCATCATCTAGAAGTCCCGTATCGGCTGGGTCCTCAATGTCAGAGGCCCCCACGGCGGCTTGAACCCTTCCGGGAACTGCTTCAACCTCAGCTTCCCTTCTAACATAATCTGGAGATACTGGAATCTCCATAACAACGACATCGTCCGGGTGCTCCTCCACGGGAGACATCACAATCGGCAAAATGCGCTCTTCAGATGAGCCTGCCACCCCCTTTGGTCTGCTGGCACCAGATTTTGGAGTACAGGGTCTCCTTTTTAGCGGCTCCTACAAAAATAAAGCATAGGTCACCAGAAATGTTGAACCTAACCAAACTATGTGGGACATCCTTACCTCCGCAGGAGCTGAGTCTGTTGATACTGCCGGTGACAATGCCTTCTTCTACCTCTTTGGCGCAGAAGAGCCAGCCTCTGTATCAGCACGTCTTTTCGGTTGATCGGCCGAGGGCTCTGTCTGACCCCCCGTGGATACGGCAGGGGTACCTCGATAACCCACCTCTGGCGAACGGTACGATCGAGCCTTCGCCAATATGTTCCCGATCGCCGCTAACTGAGTGCCGGCAATGAGACTGGTCTCCCTATCATATCCGGGAGGCACGACATTCATAACACAGTAAAATTTGGCGGCCGAGAAAAAAATTGGCGTCCGTGGATTCTGGACAGGCAACGTAAAATGAGCTTCGGTGCATCCGGTATTGTAGTAATGCCAAGCTCGTGCACCGTCCAGCAAACTTCCAGTATACCCCAGGTTAATACGGGGGTTCTCCAACATCAACTGAGCATAGCCGAATTGTCGTGCAAAACGGCTCGGCGAATACGGTTCCAGGTAACACTGGTTCCTATTCCGGTACACCAGATGGGACGGCCGGATACTTTGCAACCAGCGGAATCCCCATGGAGGCAGAGTGGTGGCATCTTCACCTGAATCTGTTAGGTCTTCGTTGGCCTCAAAACCTAAAAAAAGGGGACCAACTTTGGTGATCTCCCACCCCTGAAAGAGGGATAAAACTTTCCTGCAAACAGGAACACCAGTATGCAACCAACTTCTCTGGTGAAAACGGCGGAGGAATGCATCTTCGGCCCTGTGGTCTTCTTCCGAGCCCGGACTCATCACATTGGGATGGTGTAAAATTAACCACCCCATCAAATAATAAAACGGCAGTTCAGCACGGGAAAAGTTGTCATTCCTACCTCGTTCATGAACCACATTTCCCGCAAATTCTCGTAAACCTCGCATGAGGTTACACACCATTGGGGGGAGTAAAGCCAGGCGACGGCCAAAAACTAACTTCATAGCTGGTAGGATTAGGTTCCGGGTCACTCTCTCCACAGAGCCTGACCTACCTGAAAAGACGTAATTCCGGAGCCAAATCATCAGATAAGCAGCCAACACTGCTTTGGACGACATCCGATGAGTAAGGTGCGAGAAGCAGCTATAGGAACGCTCGTCCGACACCCGATCCTCATTTTTCGAGGGATTCTTCTCATTTAGCCTGCTCATTTTAGAGAGCACCTCTTTACTGGAAAGCGCTGGCGGAGTTGTAAACTGAGAGGGATCTTCCTTGTCTTGCTTAAAGACATAATCTCTCCAAGCAGTTACATGAGACTGTGACCCGCCCTTTTTCCTCTTCTGTATATAATAATGATGACTCGCCACTTCCTTAAAGACGGCCATCATCTCCTCCGCTTTGTCCCCCAGGATTTGGAACTCCTCGTTGGTCGGGAAGTATTCCTCATAAGGTTCTGATCCCCAAGGGAGCCTTGACACCTCGTACATTTCATGAAGTGCGAGTCCCAGCTCCCCCGCCGGAGTGAAGAAAGTCCCGGTCTGGGTGTTAAACATCTCCAGAAGCGTGAGGAACATATGCCTGTTGATCTCGACGCCTGCCTGGGTTGCACGGATTGCGACAGTCAGCCCAATCTCTCGGAGTTCGGTTCGAAACTGCGTTAGAACCCAGAGCGTCAGTTTATCCCACTTGGAAACATAGTGACACCAACCCTCTGCCCGAAATTCATCTTTCGGGTACAACTGCTTCAATAACAGCATACGATTTACAAAAGTCGAAGCGCCAAAAGCAAATGTGTTGATAGGGACGTCACTGTAAATGCTCCCAGGACGTAGAGTCCGCCAAGTGAAAGAAGGCCCAGCCCGGATGGCGGCCAAAGTATTCCTCTGATTGGAGGTAGCGTCGATCGTGATGGTACCTGCCACCTCTCCCCCCTGAGACGGGTTTAGCTCCCAAGACATCCTCCTCTTGGTAGCAAGGCGACAGAAAGCCATCAAAGGCCATTGACGCTCAAGTTGCTTAACAGTCATGTGCACCCCATTTGCTGTAAAGAACCAATCTTCCTTGACCTTTAACACCTTTGCTTCAATAGAAGTAAGGCGGTCCCCAAACAGGAACTCAGGCTTCAAGAAAGTCACATTATCAGAAGTGGCAGATTTCAAAATGCCACGCTCCATCATCCGTTGGAGGAACCCATGCTATTGTTCCCGGATTTGAGTCATTCTTTCGGAAGGCTGATCCAGTATAATGGCAGCTTGGGCAGGGTTTATCACCTTCTTATTATAATCCACTCCCATCTGACAGAGCGCGACGTCCAGAAGTACTTCATTCAAGAGCGGGACAGTCATCGACACTGGTGGTCAACAAAAGAAGGCAAAGATTCAGATATGTTAGAAACAATAAAAGAATCTGAGCCACGTTTCCATCAGAAGCGCATACCCTGAACCAAGGCTCAGGCGCATCTGAAAAGAAGCTTCGGCGCATCATCAGGGTCTAAACCCATGCATGTCAGCAGTGGAGCTTCGGCACATCATCAGGGTCTAAACCCATGCGCGTCAGTAGTGGAGCCTCGGCGCATCATCAGGGTCTAAACCCATGTGCGTCAGCTGCGCATCATCAGGGTCTAAACCCATGCACGTCAGCAGTGGAGCCTCGGCGCATCATCAGGGTCTAAACCCATGTGCGTCAGCAGTGGAGCCTCGGCGCATCATCAGGGTCTAAACCCATGTGTGTCAGCAGTGAAGCTTCGGCGCATCATCAGGATCTAAACCCATGCACGTCAATAGTGAAGCTTCGGCACATCATCAGGGTCTAAACCCATGCGCGTCAGCAGTGAAGCTTCGGCACATCATTAGGGTTTAAACCCATGCGCGTCGGCGAAAAAAACTTAAAATGGTACATGAAACCCACCAATCACCGCCAGACGAACGTCGACGGGCGTCCGGGGGACATCATCCGCGGCAGCCTCTACAGGCTCTTTCCTTTTGCCTCGTCCTCGGCCAGCACCGTCGCGAGAAGTCTTGGGAGCCATTTCGTGAAAGAAGAAAGTTAGGATTTTTTTCAAAAGAAGAACTCTAAAAGAGAAAGCAAAGAGAGGAAGAACTCTCTCTCTCTCCATCAGATGCCTAGTTATAGGCTTAGTCGTACGCATAAACCGATGAAGTGTGACCTCAGCCGCCGCCTCGGGTTCTATGAGGAGATAACTGCAAATAAATCCAAAAAGATCATCATTAATCTTCTTGGTTATCGAAACGTTATCATTTACATTAACTGAGAGGAGCATGCGCCCCATCACTGATGCGCGGAGTATCCATGCGCCCGAACAGTCATGCGCCCCGACCACCATGCTTCTTATTCAAAGTATTCTAAAACTTGACAAAAAGTTTTAAAAACTTTGAAGGGGGTCTTGTAGAAGCATGGAATTTCAGGACCCGAAATCCTATGCGCCAAATATTACATGCGCCAGGGAGCTCAGATGAAGTACTTGGCACAGCAAACGGCAAAAGCTTAGACATTAAAAGAAGATTTTTATTTCGTATAAAAGTCTATTACATGTCTAAAAAAAGCTGTACAAAGGAGAACTTCTACGAAAAGAAAAGACCCTAAGTCTACAACCAGGCGCAGCAACCACCACGCGCTCTCAAACGGGTGCATCTCGCCATGCGCTCTCGAACAGGCGCATCTCTTCGGCGTCTCAGTTTGGCGCATCACTTCAGCATCTTACAGTTATGTGTCGTCCTTCAGCGTCTCAGTCAGGCGCATCTCTTCAAGAGCCTCAGTTATGTACATCATAAAGTCTCAGCATATGCGCCTTACCTCGACCCGATCAAATGCTTCGACTAATGAAGCATTTATTGAGCAGAACGAGGGTGGGCAATCAACCCGCTAGCTGGAGGAAGAGCTCTCCAAACGGCAAAAGGAGCCTTTCAACACAAACAGAATGGGCAACACCCACTCTAGCAGGAGGAGGAGCTCTCCCAAAGCCCAAGGAAGATGATCGGAGCACCGCAATTCCGATCTGCGGCTCTTCCAATATAATGGAGACGAGGCTCGAGCATCCTGATCTTTGGATACAACAGGCACCTTCTGTCTGCCTCAGAAGTCTTCGACTCTGACTTTTGGATGTAACAGTCACCTTCAAGTGCATAAATGAAGACAATGCGTCGCATCTTCACCCTCGGGAATATCTTGTCAACAGAATGTGCTCGAGCAAACAAATTCATTTCGGGAGGACATGAGAGAACGAGAGGCAAACTCTCTCCTTGCCACTATTTATAGGTCGGGCAAATCAAACCCACGTGCCAAGTGGCGGGCTCCCCGAATCCCGTGCAATGAATTTGTAATAATGGTGATGAACCTGACGCTTCGAATTCAGCCAAGTCAAAACGGCTATTTAAAGCACTTGAAGATCGTAACAGTCGGGCCAATAAAGACGTGTCATGCAAACGGATGCGCCGGTCAGACCGCGCATCATACTGACGCGCCCACCAGCACAAAGTGCCTTGTAAGGATGTGCCCATGCGTCCCCATGCGCCTAGTGGAACACAGATCGATGCGCCCACGCAACAACCCATCACCCGTCAAAGAACATTAAATGCTGAAGTCTAACACGACAGCAGCCAGTCCCCGAGGACTGAATAGTTGACAGCTTTTTCAGAAGACGAAGCGTCGTCGACGTCAGCATCATCATTACTTTCCTTCGACGGTTACAAGTCACGTGGCCGCCAACCATTCGCATGTGCCTCCGCAACTATGCGCCCAAATCTTTGCATGTGCCTCAAAAGCCGTGCGCCTCGAACTTTTCTCTGATCCCTAAAGACAGAAGTCAAGTCACTACTGAAGCCTCGCATGCGCCTCAAAAGCCGTACGCCCAGGCTGGTTCGTGACTCCTAAAGGTTACAAGCCAAAGTCTCCTTATGCGTCTAATCCCAAGCGCATCCTATCTGATCACTCTCCACCAAATTCGAGATCTTTGAGCCATGGACCTACGACATGTCTCCTTTGACTCGATTCAGCCTATGAAGGGGTGCTAATCACCCAAAATCTCAGCAACTGAAAGATCCTCTCCATTGCTACGTGTCAGCTCGGTCGAAGCCCAAAAGGCAACAGGAAGGATTCAACTCCTCAATCAGAGCGCATCGCCTATGCGCCTCCATCAGCAATCACCACGTGGCTTCTCCACAAATAGGCGCATCCTACATATGCGCGCATAAGCAGCCAGCCTGTAAGATATAAATAGAGGGATCATTTCCTTCTTCTACATGGACAGACATATACAGAGACAGACCTACGAATACACATAGAGAGGCGGATACAGACACTCAACGTCTTCTTTCTCTCCGCAAGCTCCGACACCCAGAGCAACTCAGACCTTCAGAGAACCGAGAACCGTCGTCAGATCGTCAACGGAGTCAACGCATTACCACTCGCTCCATCGGCACAAGGGACCCAGATAAACAAAAGTGTACTCCAAGGACTACGTCCAAGTCCTACATTGTAACATTGTTCTGTTTGTAATTGAAATTTATAATCAAAAAATTTTAATGGCAAACAAGCTTCGGCCCTGAACTCACTGAACTTCTCAAAAGCTTCGTCTTTAGTCTTGAGCAAGTAGACGAACGCGTATTTTGAGAAGTAGTCGATGAAGGTTATGAAATACTTCATCCCGACCTTCGTGGAGAAATGTTTGAAGTCACAGATATCGGAGTGTACCAACTCCAGAAGATCTGTGCTTCGATTGACCCGATGAAAGGGTTTTCTTGTGATCTTCGTCTAAGCACACACTTCACACTTCTCCACCTTACCCCCATATTTGGAGATAAGTCCTAGACTAAATATTTTGTTAATCCTTTTACAATGAATATGTCCTAGTCTATTATGCCATAACTCAAGAGAATAATCAGAAAATGCAACTGCATTAATGTTATTAAACTGGTTGACAAGCTAAATTTTAAACATTCTTTCGGTTTGATAAGCCTTTCCGAAGAATGTTTCTTTCTTGGACATCACCATCAGACTAGCATTGATGTCCATCCTCAAGCCTGCGTTGCAGAGCAGGCTTCCAGAGATCAGGTTCTTGGCAATCACCGGAACATGCTTCACACCTTGAAGCGTCAGAGTGTTCCTAGAAGTGAGTTTCAGCTCCACAGTCCTGATCCCCAAAACTTTAGCTTGAGCCTGGTTTGCCATGACAACCTTCTCAGATATCGACTGGTACGTGACGAACCATTCCTTACCAGAACAGACATGGCAAGTTGCACCAGTGTCTATCCACCGGTCAGAGTCAACCCCCACAGTTGTGACCTGTGCGATCATAGCAACAATGTTAGAAACCAATGAAACCTTACTAGGCTCACCTTTCTCTGATTGTTTAGGCTTGGATCTGCATTCACTCTTGTAGTGGCCTTTCTTGCCACAATTGAAACAAGTCACGTGGGACTTGGACTTCTGTTGCTTGAATGAAGGACCCTTCACTTTTAGATTAGTGAAGTCCTTCTTCTTGTGATGAGAAGCCGCCTGCTTCTCCTTGGGATCTCTCGTCTGCACTAGATTGGCCTTAGCCAACTGTTTGGACAGAGTGTCTCTTCTGTTGGGAACGCATCTCGTCCTCAACATGGATTGCTTGAAGTAGATCTCCCAAGCTAATGTCTAGCTTCTTTCTGAGCATCCTTGCATAGAAGGTACTACATCCAGCAAAAAGTTTTGAGACGATCCCTCCAACGATAAACTTATCGGGAAGGGGCATCTCTTCGTCTTCCAGTTTCTGACGCAGCTTCAGAAATTCCTTCACCTGTGACAACATGGACTTCTCGTCCTCAAAGAGCAATTTGTGATATTTTTCAACCACAAACATCTTTCTCTTGTTCCTGTCTTCTTCATACAGTTTTTCCACAGACTTCCATATGTCTCTGGCAAATTCCTTCTTAGAGTAGGATTCTGCCAGGGAATCCTCTATAGCATTCAGGATGAGAAGCCTGCAGATGCTATTTTCCCTTCTCCATTTGGCCTGGAGTTTGATAGCCGCATTGATTGCGGCAGTAGACCCAGTGTCTGGAACAGAAAGTTCTTTCTCCAACAGTACATGATCAACATCTTTGAGTTGAAGAGTTAGATAAACCTTCCTCTTCCAGACTTGATAATGCTCTCCATCGAACTTTTCCAACTTGCAGTAGTCCGATTGGACGAGCGAAGCATTAATGTTTTCCATCTACAAGGATCTTGCTTTGAGATTGTTATTCCCGGGGCTTGACCAAAGATGGAAAAACAGATGCAATCGAGATCTGAGAGTCACACAAAAACTTTACAGTGATCAAACTCAAGATCTACGATGATACAAAAAGCCAAATAGTAAGATTACAATATGAAGGAGGGAAATAGAGAAGAGAAGATATCTCGTTCTTCCTTGCAAACGTGTTACAATTGGGACAGAATGAGTTACAATAATCTAAAGAAAGATGAGATGAAGAAAAGTTGCTGGGGTGTCAAAACATCGTTACTCAAAGCAAGATTCGCCCCACACGAATTGCTTCCAGGAACCAGCAAGTTAAAGAACTTGTGGAACGCTCGAAGTCACCTCTGTTCTGACTCCTCGGATGGACTTGCAATGGCGGCAGCAGCTTCCTCTCTCTCTTTCTCTTTTCTGACTTATAAAATTCGTAGTCGTTCATAAAGGAGGCCAGAAGAGAGTATATATAGAGAGAGGGTGGAAACCCTAGCCGCCTCTTCAGTTATGGAAAGATTGAATCAAATCCCACAAAGATAGTAACGAAATTAATTCAAATCCCACAAAGATAGCAATAAAATTAATTCAAATCCCACAAAAAGTGGATCTGAATTAATCACATTGAATCAGTCTTTCCATAACTGACTTGTAGCCTGCACAGTCAGCGGAGCCCTCCATGCGGTAGCAGCAGCAGCAGCCTGGCCGCATGGCCTCATGGCCGCAAGTGCCGTATGGGCCGCATGAGACCGCATGAGCCGCATAAGACCGCATGGTCGCATGTGAGCCGCTGACTGCTGACGTGCTAAGTGCAAAGTGCGCCAACAAAATGCCACATTACGTCTGATGAGCCCATGAGCCCGAGCCCGAGTCCGAGTCGCTATGCCCCTTTGGGGATTAGCTCCAAATAGAATTAATCCAAGAGAATGACAGAAGCAATAATGCTTAATCCTTGGAGCCTTATTCTCACCTTCTAGTAAAATCACCCACATGGTTCCCTCCTTAGGGTCACCACCCTATGTGCATCTCTCAACAACACAACCAAGTATATATGTTGAGATAACTCATGGTGCATTTTCGATGTGGGACTAAACTTTTACAAGGCATGTTGAGAGCAAGCTCTCTCCATGTAAAGAAAGCACCAACAAGCTTGACCCTATTCACCCCCCTCTAGGGTTCCTACACATTCTTCGTTATTTTAACACGGAGAATGGCCATTCTCCGTCATTTTGACACGGAGAATGGCCATTCTCCATCATTTTGACATGGATAAGGCCATTCTTCGTGGTTTTAGCACGGAGAATGGTCATTCTCCGTGATTTTAACACGGAGAATGGTCATTCTTCGTGTTAAAATCACGAAGAATGATGGAGAACAGTCGACAGAAACCTAAAACCTATTTTTTTGTTTTTTTTTTGGTAGAAAAAAATTTGTCAGGAACAAAAATTCAAGAGTTTTCGTTCTTCTTTCAAAATGATGCTAACTCTTATGGAAAAGAAAAAGAAGATCTTCTCTCCACAATTGACCTAATCGTCGAAAAACTTCAAATATCTCCACGATGATGATGATGATGAGCGATGATCGGAGTTCGACTGAAGAAAAGCACAGTTACGAACGATCTTTGCGAACTATGCCGAAGATGAGAGCAATGGAATTCAGATCTCTCGTGAAGAAGAAGAAGAAGACGAAAATCGCAATCCAAATCTGAGTTTGTGCGAAGGGTAGTTATGGTATTATAAAGATGGCAATTTTGTAAATACAGAGCATCTAAAGGAAATCTTAGAATATTTAACGTGAAAATATATAATTCTGGGCATTCATAAAACACATCCTGCGGGTGGATTTTTCATATAAAACCAATCCCGAAATTTGGTTTCTCAGCAATTTTCAGAAAGAGAAAATAGGGTTTAGTTTAGTAGTTATATTTATATTTTTTTGGGTGAGGATATAAATAGAATAAAATAATAAAGTCATCCAAAATCCACCAATTTGGGGTGTTTATAAAATCACCCAAAAATTTATTATACTGTTGTGAAACCCATTTTATTCACCATTATGTCATGAGTTACACATGACCCTTGGGATCATGTAACTCATGACCCTTGGGTTATGTAACTCATGACCCTTGGGTTGCCCATTAGCCCTATATATATGGCCCTTGCCATATGATGAAGAAAGAGGAATAAAAATACTATTCTACAATATCTCGTCTCCCTCTAAACACGTTATCAGCACGATTGCTGAAGCAAGGAGAATCGACGTCCAGATCTCGACGTCATCCTTCCTTTTTTCCTAGTCGATCCGACCAGAGACTGATAAAATGGCCAAAATAGCGAGTGTCGATTTCGAAGTACTAGATGCTGCTGGAAAAAATTATTTGAGCTGGCACGTGGACCTGAAGTTCCACTTACGTGCCCAGGGCTTATTAGCCACAATTTTAACTCCTCTTCCATCGGCTCCGGCCACTGGTACGGAAAATACAGCAGACACTGCTGTGGTTGTTTCTACAGTGAAAGTCTCTGATATAGATAAGGCGAAAGCCATTATCTACATCAGGAGGCACATTGATCGAACCCTGAAGGCAGAATACCTCACTGTAGAAGACCCAAAGGAATTGTGGACTGCACTGGAGGACCGCTATAAACATCAAAAAGATGTAATCCTCCCACGTGCAAGATATGAGTGGGAAAACCTTCGACTTCAGGACTTTAAGTCCGTAGCTGAGTACAACTCAGCTCTCCATAATATCACCTCACGCCTGAAGTTGTGTGGTGAAGAAGTCTCGGAGTATCGCATGTTGGAAAAAACTTTTACATCCTTCCACGAGAAGGACGCAATCCTCATGCAACAGTACCGTGAACGAAAGTTCACAAAGTACTCTGAATTGCACTCCACCCTGATGATGGCAGAGCAAAACAGAGAACTTCTCTTGGCCACTCATAACCTACGTCCTGCAGGCTCAGCTCCTCTTCCAGAAGCTCATTTTTCTTCCAAGAAGCAGAAGAAAAATAAGGTCAGATCTAACATGGGGAATGCCCATAAGAGGCCGGCCAGAAGTCCACCCCAGAACAACTTTCATCCCCAGAGCAGCAAAAGTGGGGCAAAGAAAAAGTGGAAGAAGACCACAGAACTGATGTCCATTCCCAAGAAAAATTGGGAGGACAAATGCCACAAATGTGGCATGACTGGACACTGGTCCAGAAACTGTCGCACCCCGCGACATCTACAAAATCTGTATCAAGCGAGCCAGAAGGCTCAAGTTGAAACAAATCTGGTAGAAAAGCAGCCGTCTACTCAGTTCTCGACGGAAGACTTCGAGAACGACGACCTACTCGACTAGAGCCACTATCTTATTTCATGCTTTTAAAAACTTGTTGCCGTATTTTCATATTATGCTTCTCTTTTAAATTTCTTGAAAAATGATATTTATCTTACATTTGACAAAGAAAATTTTATGAAGTCTCTCCGAATAGGCTCACCTATTTGGGTATGATGTCAGAAAGAACTTGGGGCTTGGTTCTTAAGAGGTCCCCGGTGATCCTCCTCCCTCATTTTCCCGCCTGGTCATATTCACGTAGAGCTACTGAAAGGGGTTGACCGAATATTATTATTTTTTTTGCTCAAATTGTATTTATAATTATGCATTTTTGCAAGCAACTTATTGACCTCTCTATATCGGCCCGTCGATCGATATAAGAAAAATTTTTTTTTTAAAAACAAAAATTGTATTTCAAAACTGTTGTTTTAATTACGATTGTTTGTTGTTATTTTTTCATAGATCTATAGATGAAGTGTGAATGTCTTGTGGACAGCGCCTCGACGCACACAATCCTTCGAGAAAAAAGCTATTTTTATAGCTTATATGATTATGACGGTCCCGTTATTACGATATCAGGACTATCAAACATAATAGAAGGATCTGGTGAAGCAATTATATTGCTCCCAAATAAAACAAGACTAATAATAAAAGATGCATTATTCTCTCCTAAATCAAATAGGAACCTCATAAGTTTCAAGGACATTCGTTTAAACGGATATCACTTAGAAACAAATAAAATAAATGAGACAGAATATCTGTATGTTACTCGTCTAAAAGATGGTTCAAAAACTATCTTAGAACGATTCAAGGGACTCACGTCGGGTCTCTATCATACTCATATTCAATCAACAGAAGTTAACATGATTGTGCACCAGAAGTGTCATTCATCGCCAAAATTTAAACTTTGGCATAATAGACTGGGTCACCCAGGATCAGCTATGATGAAACGAATCATAAGCCAATCCAGTGGACACAACCTGCAGAACCTGAAGATTTTTCAGAAGTATGATTACTCCTGTCTACCTTGTTTTCAAGGCAAACTTATAACGAGACCATCCCTTTTGAAAGTGGGACTAGAGTCTCCTAGCTTCTTAGAGAGAATTCATGGAGACATTTGCGGACCTATTCACCCCGCAAGTGGTCCATTTAGGTACTTTATGGTACTTATAGATGCATCTACTAAATGGTCTTATGTGTGCCTTTTGTCCACCCGCAACTTAGCTTTTTCTAAGCTATTGGCACAAATAATTAAGTTGCGGGCTCATTTCCCCGATAACCATATCAAAAAATTAAGACTTGATAATACGGGTGAATTTACTTCACTGGTTTTTCAAGACTATTGCCAAGCAACTGGCATCGAAGTTGAACATCCTGTAGCTCATGTTCACACCCAGAACGGGTTAGCAGAATCTCTTATTAAGAGATTACAATGGATTGCTCGTCCATTGTTGATGCAGTCACAGTTGACTGTGGAAGCTTGGGGTCATGCTATATTGCATGCCGCATCACTTATTAGAATACGACCCTCTGGAGGTCATATTCTATCTCCGATGCAGCTCGCTTATGGTTCTCCTCCAAATATCTCTCATTTGAGAGTTTTTGGTTGTGCTGTTTACGTCCCCATTGCTCCCCCACAGAGGACCAAAATGGGTCCACAACGTCGATTAGGTATCTATGTTGGGTTTGACTCACCCTCTATAATTAGATACCTAGAACCCCTGACGGGTGACGTATTTAAGGCACGTCTTGATGACTGTGAGTTTGATGAAGGATTATTTCCTAAACTAGGCACACAGTCTAAGAAGCCAGAAGCTTCTAAGATAATTTCTTGGAACACAAAAACTTTGTCTCATTTTGATCCACGTACAAGTCAATGTGAAGATGAGATCCTGAAGATATTACATCTTCAGAACACTGTACATCTACTTCCGGATATATTTACTGACAACCAGAAGATTGTCAGATCACACGTCCCTGCTGCCAACACGCCAGCTAGGATTGACATCCCCAAAGATGGATGCAATCCACCGACAGCAGAAATGGCAATACCTCAATTAAAAAGAGGACGCCCACCAGGTTCGAGAGACAAAGTCCCTCGTAAAAGAAAAAATCCTGAAGAAATTAAGAAGATCCCAACACAGGATGCTGAGCTCAGATCAGCTACCTCTCCCCTCCTAGTTTCCCCTGAAGAGGAACAAACAGGAGAAATATCATTAAATTATGTACGTACTGGAGAGGTACTGAACAGAAAAAGCACAGTCGTCGACGACGATTTTTCGTTCAATATTGCCGTTCACGTTACTGAAAATGACGATGACATCGATCCACGGTCTCTAGCAGAATGTAAACGCAGAGGCGATTGGCCAAAGTGGAACGAGGCAATAGGAGTAGAGCTGGACTCACTCTTAAAACGCGAAGTCTTTGGACCTGTAGTCCAAACACCTGAAGGTGTAAAACCTGTGGGATATAAATGGATCTTCACAAGAAAAAGAAATGAACACAACATAGTTGTGCGCTACAAAGCACGCCTTGTAGCACAAGGTTTCTCCCAGAAACCGGGAATAGATTATGAAGAAACATATTCTCCGGTCATGGATGGGAATACCTTCAGATTCCTGATAAGCCTCTCTTCTCTGAAAAGCCTAGAAATGCAGCTCATGGACGTTGTGACTGCATATCTTTATGGCAATATAGATAAAGATATCTATATGAAACTCCCTGAAGGATATAAAATTTCACCAGAGAAAACAGATAGACCTCGGGACACCTATTCTGTAAGGTTACAAAGATCATTGTACGGTCTTAAACAATCAGGAAAAATGTGGTATAACAGACTAAGTGAGTTTCTTGCTACGCAAGGATTTACTAATGATAAAGTCTGCCCGTGTATCTTTATAAAAAGATCGGGAACAGGATTTGTTATAGTCGCCGTTTATGTCGACGACTTAAATCTCATTGGATCTCCTGCAGAGATCACTGAGATATCTGAAAGCCTTAAGACAACTTTTGAAATGAAAGACCTAGACAAAACAAAGTATTGTCTTGGCTTACAGATCGAACACCTAAAGGGTGGTATCCTGTTACACCAATCTACATATACACGAAGATTACTTAAACAATTCCACATGGATAAATGCCATCCCCTTAGTACACCAATGGTCGTTCGATCATTGGACGTAAAGAAGGACCCTTTCCGTCCACTGGAAGAGGGGGAGGAACCATTAGGTCCTGAAGTACCTTACCTAAGTGCCATTGGGGCACTACTCTATCTGGCTAACTGTACGCGTCCTGATATAGCATTTTCAGTTAACTTATTAGCCAGATACAGTGCAGCGCCCACAAAGCGTTACTGGAATGGAGTGAAGCATCTTCTGCGCTACCTCCAAGGGTCTATAGACCTAGGACTATATTACCCGAATAGTGGATCTTCCACTTTACTTGGTTATTCAGATGCAGGTTATAGATCAGATCCCCACACAGAGAAATCACAAACTGGATTTGTGTTTACTTTCGGTGGTACGGCTATCTCTTGGAGGTCCGTCAAACAAACCAGTGTGGCTATCTCATCCAACCATTCTGAACTCCTGGCAATCCATGAAACAAGCAAGGAGTGTGTTTGGCTTCGCTCCGTCATTCAGCACATTTTAGCATCTACTGGCCTGAAGACTGGTGAACTTGAGCCTACTACCCTTTTTGAAGATAATGCAGCATGCGTAGCTCAACTTCAGAAAGGATACATGAAGAGTGACAAGACGAAGCACATATCCCCCAAATTCTTCTGGACGCACGACCTTCAAGAGAAAGGACAAGTCAAAGTACAACAAATTCAATCTTGTAATAACTTAGCAGATTTGTTTACCAAAACACTGCCACGATGTACTTTTGTAAAGCTTGTAAGAAGAATAGGGATGAGGCAACTAAAAGACCTGCAAGCCTGAAGCTTGTATAGATCAGGGGGAGTAAAACTATAGGATTGTACTCTTTTTTCTTAGGACTGATGGTTTTTCCCACTGGGTTTTCCACAGCCAAGGTTTTAATGAGGCAAACCAAGTTTACTCTGGATCCAGCAGTATCCACCCCATTAGCTTATTGAATCCTGAAGTATTTAATAAGTGGATCCAAGGAAATGGATGAATAAGGGGGAGTGTTGTGAAACCCATTTTATTTACCATTATGTCATGAGTTACACATGACCCTTGGGATCATGTAACTCATGACCCTTGGGTTATGTAACTCATGACCCTTGGGTTGCCCATTAGCCCTATATATATGGCCCTTGCCATATGATGAAGATAGAGGAATAAAAATACTATTCTACAAGATCTCGTCTCCCTTCAAACATATACCGGTTTTAGGAGGTTTTTGAGCCGACCAAATCCAGTGGCTCAAAAAATTAACAAACATGATTTTCATAAACGGTCGGTTTAAAAATATTCCAAAGCCGGTAAAAATATCATTGCCAAGCAGGCCCTTAAGAAATTCCCATTTTCTTGTTGCAATTATTTTCATACAATTATTGGAAATATGTCGGATTCATAATTTGTTTCTCTTCTGAAAAGATCTACTTCCAAACACACATCTAATGGCCCACTTCCAACATTTACGTGAGATCACTGTAGCATTTTATGATGATGCTAATGATGCTCTTAGTCATACCGAGGTAGTACTAATTAAAATACAATGTAGGATAGTGAAGATATGATTACCAATTGTGGAAGGAAGAGAGATAAATTCAAATAACTCTCCAATTTAGAATATTTATCCGGCTATTTGCATTTTCCATAAATAAATTTTATAACCTAAATTAAATATGGAAATAGATTTTTCATCCAAAATTTGTCCCCAAAAAGTGTGTTCCGTATTGGTTCCCGGAATTACGGAGTTGGGAAAGGAAAGAGATACTTGGGTGCCAAAGAAATTGAAGATGAAAGAAAAGTGATTTCCAATAGAAGAAAAATTAGAAAAAAAAAGTGATGATATCCATCCAAGTAAGGAATCACTTTCCCACATTGAAGTATTCACTTTTCTTTTCAAATTTTTTGGCATTTTCAAACACTGGAAAGGAAAATCAATAGGAATTGTAATTTTCCAAAGAAAAAAAAAAAGTCAAGGAATTGATTCCCTTTCCCTTCCATTCCACGAACAAAACGAGGCCTTAGAGAGAGTTTTGTCTTCCACATGGAGAGATTATCACAAAAAAAACCAAATTACTATCTAGATTTAAAATTCATACCGGATATCGATCCGATCACAATACTGAATTGGGTCAAATTAGTTCAACCAATACGCTAATTATGATAAAACTAGTTATATAATATTAAATCTTACATTGAATATATTACATAATACACAACTACATATGTATTGTTTTGAAGTTCTGTATATTTACCACATTAGAATTAGTCAAGAAACGAACATATTAACTTTAATTACATGTAAAGTCCAAACAAAGTCAAAAGTCAGTATTAATCCTGTTCAAAATCCAATTGGGTCAGACAGTTGAATCAGGTCGACCGGTTTGACTGGATTGATCGAATTTATATGTCAGTATTAAATTAGTTCGAAAGAAATACTGGTTTATAGGTTGACCGGTTCGATTAATATTAATTTTGTCACATATGAGTTAATATATATCAGAAGACAAAAAAAAAGAGTAGGTATCAGCAACCTATTTACACAGTGGGAATATTTGTTCAATTTGTTGTAAACTACTATTCTCTTCCTAGGATTCAACATTATTAAGTTGTACTTTCGTGTGGAAACAGAAAGGTTTAAGAAATTCCCATCATTTTCTTGTTGCAATTATTTTCATGCAATTATTGGAAATATGTCATAATTTGCTTCTCTTCTGAAAAGATCTGCTTCCAAACACACATCTAATGGCCCACTTCAACATTTATGTGAGACCACTGTAGCATTTTGTGATGATGCTAAATAGAATCAAGACCAAGAGAACCTATATTGTAATATAGACAGGTAGGATGAGAGTCTGATTTCGATGTAGTTGAGTGTCCTCTTCTATTTGTCGGAATTTATGTGGCCGACATTGGCAAAAGAGTATGAGGTTTCAATGAGAGGTTCCGACCAATAAGAGAGAGACACGTGGCGTATGTTTGTTCTGTGGTCCTCCGATTCAGCAAGAGTTATTGTTTTTTTAAAAGAGATCGTACAAAGTCGATGAAGTCTGAACTTCTGAATGCAAGTCAAAGTTACTACAAGAAATAGAAATCGCTTAAATCGCTAGTAAAGTTAGCAACAATGTTGTTGAAGATAGAGTAGGCTTGAGAAAGATGGAACAACCTGCTGGGTTGTTAGAACCGTCGTTGCTCAAAGTGAGATTCCACCGTCTTCGTTCAGACCGCTCTAAAAAAATCGGTAAGTTCAGAGGAACTTATGGTCGCCTCCTTTCGTAGATAAGCACATACGTGCTGTAACAATGACACTCGAAGAAAAAGGCACTCGACTTTTGTAGACAAAACTCTTATGTCATGCGTACACTAATTGCTAGAACACACAATATATTATGAGCAGTGTCCTGATTAGAGGTAATTGTCAACTAACAACATGGACAAAAGACCAGATAGTAACTTCCTGCTTAACATGGCATGGCAGTTATTAGTAGTAACTCCATGTTAATAGGACAATTTTAAAACTGAACAATTTCGAAAAAGAAGGGTATCACGAAGTAATGATGCAGAATTGTTGCGGAGCTACTAGTGGGATGCCGCGACACAACCGAAACAGCTTCAGCAGAGTTTACTACGCATCCAATGTGTACGTGCTAAGTTTAAAGTGCGCCAACAAAACGTCCACTTTATCCAAGTCCAAGCTAGGCCTCTTTCAAAGGGATTCTTTCCAAGAATTTGTGAAGAAACAAATGTTTGTTGAGGGGATTTGAACCCTGCCCACTAGATAAATCTCTTGCCATTCTTGAGCTTAAGGGTGCAACTCGGACGGACTAAACCGAGCTCGGTCGGTTAAATCCGTTATTGTGTTGGTTAAGGTTTGAACATACTCGGGCTCGGGTTCGGAGTCCGATTAAAATATTTGAGTCTGATCAAAAATCAGATTGAAATCGGGTTCATAAATCGGGTTACACAAAGAATCCAAAACCCGACACACACACGCACGCACGCTTTATTTCATACTTTTTAAATAAAAAGTAAATCGTAAATTTCTCCACCCAAATTCTTCTATTCCTTGCCCTAAATCACATTTTACTTTATTTTTTGTAATAATTGAGATATAATTGTTATTTAATTATGTGTTTAATATTAATCTTTTTTAAAATTATTTCTTAGAGTCCGATAAAGCGGATGGACCCGACCTACTCCGAGGAACTTGGATACTTTTTTTATTCCTCCAGACTCGGTCTTATACTTCATATGTTGAATCCGAGGTCGGATTTAACTTGGACTTGGACTTGGCTTATGATTTATCGAAAATGTGTGCACGTATGACAACATACAGAAGATGAGGGCGTGACACTCTAGATCTGAGGCGGCATGGACTCTCTAGTGTTGATGATATTTGTAGCATTCATCTTCACCAAAAGTCTTTTCACCAAAGGAAAAAGCTATAAATACTTCTTTTAATCGACTTGAACTTATGGATTCCGACACAATACAAAAAAATGTTCATTGGACAAATAATCATTATGTTTTTGTTTACATCCTGTTGTTTCTCGGCTCCTATTCTTATTTAGAGATGACATTGAGAATCTCAAAGTTCACTTTACTTTTGGTTCTCGGGAAAAAAAAAATTATGGACTTTTTTTATGGGAATGAAAAATTAGAATTCATATAAAGTTTTCTTTTTTGTGTTTGGTAAAAGAAGGAAAGCTTTCAAGAAGAAAAAAAATGCTATCAATCCCTCCAAAATATTTTTTCAGATTATTACTCCTTATGTTACAACTGACACGACATCTGACATTGCAGTAGATATGACACGACATCTGACATTGCAGTAGATATGACAAATTTTAAAAGAATTAACATTACCATTAAAATTTAAAATTAACATTAACATTATAATTAAATTAATGATAAAATTAAAATTAACATTAATATTAAAAAATGGGTGATGAATTTTTTGGATTAAAATTTATCATGTCAAATATCACGTCAGCTGTCACATAAGAAGGGATGATTTGGAGGAACACTTTGGAGGGATTAGTAGCATTACTCATTCAATAAAAGATTATTTGATTTTTCTTCTAGTGTATGGTTGATGCAGAAAATGGAAAGAAAAAAAAATATATCAATGTTTCTAATAATATCCTTGAATTTTAAAATAAAAAAAATATCATAAAAATCCAAAAGTAAAACACTAAAATAGGTAACAACACATTGGGTAGGGATATTGTCGACCTAAATTTTCGTAATAAATATTGGAAGAAAAAAAAAAGTAACCCCAATAAAAATCATCTTCTCTCCTATTTTTTACATTTGTTAGAAAAGATAATTTTTAAATTTATGGCTACCAAATAAAAAAAGAAAAAGAAAAGAACAATTTTACTTTCTTGATTCAACCTTACCCCCATTGGAGATCAAGTAGGACATAAGTTTTGTCCCATTGTCACATATGTGAATCAAAAAGAGTATCATCCTCCATGTTCCATGCAAGAATATACTCGAAATAACTACAAAACCACAAACAATTATTGCATCATTCTAGAACATGGAACCAACGTGGCCATGGGGGGAGCATCACCTGCGTAGATCGAGCCAACCAGCAAACAGCCCACAAACAAAAATGCAACCGTACACGTGTCCCTTGGATCTTTGCTGAAAATTTGCTGTTTGGTGGGACATCATGTTTTTCTTGGAGAGAGGAGAGCCCTACATTGTGGTGATGATGCAAATGAAGCCAAGGAACCCATCTCTCACCTAAATTAGTTATTTGTATTATTAAACATTTAATAATCACTTTGTTGTTACTATTCTACTCAATTAATTAGCTATATGAATCACTAAGTGGATCCCACGACGCATCTAAAGGTTCCTATGCCATATGAAAAATATCTCAAAGTTAAAACCAAAATCTCGTACAACTTCGTAAAAAAATCGAACATCTATGTATGGAGTGTACAAAAATTTTGTATAAAATTTTGGATTGTGCGAAAAGTTGAGAAGCTTTAACAATGTCAAAATCCACCCCTAGCAACTAATATTTCAATATCATATATTTTCTTTTATTTTTATTAAAGTTACGAGATATATGCATCAGAAGTATGAATTTAAATAGTTCGCATTTACAAAGACTCTCTATTGGCACATTCAGATTCTTTGATTTTACATGTAGCTTACGAGCAATTGGACATTCAAGCGAACTTGAAACTTATGAAAATCCACTTTTATTGAGAATTGAGAAAGTGAAAACCGAGTTTATTAATCCCATATTCTACTTCTCAAACTTCCAATCCACATGGATGACCCCCAATTTTCATTCTTTTTTGGATTAATTGACACTATTGCAAACTAAAGCTAAAACAATATAATGATTAAACAATTTTTTCTTTTCTTTTTCGACGAGTTCTTTGACTTGATATATGTTGCCTCATGAACATTGGTCACTTTCTTGATAAACTCTAAACTGACTTCCATCAAAAAAAGAAAGCTTCACTTTTTCAATTTCCAGACTTATAATACATAGTACAATCGAGGCTCCGACTTTCTTTCCTCATCCCGTATATTAAAACATACCTCTATTTTCTTCGGTCCCCCCCCCCCCCCTCCGCCCCCCACCCCTCCCCTTCTCTCTCTTAATTATACTTTCTTTCTTCTAGTAATTGATTGTTATAACAATTTAGACAGTGATATAAAGATTGCAAAAAAATGTTATAACATCATTATTTTAGTCTTGGTGGTTTTGACAAGTTCTTTTACTTGATATGTGGCCTTACCAAAGAAGACCGTTTTCTTCAAGCAAACTCTAAACTTATGGAGAGAGAGAAAAATCACTTCCCATGAATAAGTGAAGCAATTTAATGAGCCCCACGAGTAGTTTAGGCACACATGGAATACAATATAGACACTTCAAAATAAACTAGGACACACCAAAATAGGCATCGTATCCCATGTCATAGATATAAGTGTTGTCCATGTTCGTAAAGATAAACTGCAACAAACACAATTTTTATTGCTCTCTTTATAAAAAGAAGCTCTCTTTATAAAAAGAAAAATTAATAAGGACAACACAAAAAATGATACGCCTATCACGTATTTTTTAAAATATTATCATTTTTTTTGAAGGAGGAGAATCTTTATTCAATCAATCAGAAATGTTTACACAAAGAGAAGAACAGTCCTCATGAAGGACCTGGTCAATACAACTAGAAGGAGAAAGAAACCTAGTAGTTAAATTATTCGAGATAGCGTGCCTGGCCAGAGCATGAGCCACTTTATTACCATCTCTCCGGGTAAACATTAAAAGAATGTAAGGGCAGGAATTTAAAAAGCGCTTGATGTCATGCACCTGATCCGAGATTCGCCATAGAACAAGGCTGGTATCTCCATTGAGAATCCTGCAAGCAAGCAGGGAGTCACCTTCAATGCAAATGTTGTCAGTATTCAAATGGCAAGCAAGTTCAATTCCCAGTCTGATGGCTTCCAACTCAGCAAAAAAAGATTGATCAATGGGCAATCGATACTCAATAACTTTAATCTCCGCCATGATGAAGACGCCGTGGGCGTCCCTAGCGATCGCAAAGACCGCACTAGCAATAGGAGAGGTCGAACCGTCAACATTTATCTTAATAATCCCCTGACAGGGGGCCTGCCATGTAGTAGCAGTGGTAGCCACCCTCCGAAGTTCAGCTGTATCATCAAGGGGGTTTGATTGACCTCCAACTGAGGCCGGGATAAGATTAATGGCATGGGTGATGATCCATTTGGCACAGGGTGCCTTATGACGGAACACACATTCCCCTCTGGCTTTCCATATAGCCCACAAAATAGCAGCACCCATATGGAGTGCCTCAATAGCAAGCTTGTTATTAATCCAGGATTTCAGCAGAGTAATCACTACTAAAATACCCCACTTTACCGACGGAAGTTTAGCGACGGACGGATTCCGTCGCTAATAGCGACCAGTTTCCGACATCTTAGCGACGGATTAGCGACAGACAACATAACATAATTTTTTCCAATTTTAAATGTAAAAATTTGTCGGGTTTCCGTCGCTAAGTCGACGAACGTTAGCGACGGATTCTTTTTCGTCGCTTATTCGTCGCAAATGTTGGCGGCAAAATCTTTAAAACATTGGCGGAAACTTTAGCGACTAACTGGCGACGGATATATCCGTCGGAAAACACCTTTTAATTGGCGACGGTTTAGCGACTAATTTATTCCGTCGCTATTCCGTCGCTAGGTTCTGTGCCCTAACTTAAATTGAACCGACGGGGGGGAATTTTTCATTCCCCCCAAAACTCTCTCTCTCTCTCTCGCGGCTCTCTCTCTCTCGCGCGCGGCTCTCTCTCTCTCTCTCGCGGCTCTCTCTCTCTCTCTACCAGGTATCTCTCTCTCTCTCTCTCTCTCTTTCTCTTTCTCTAATTTTGGGTTTTGGGGCCGGGGGGGGGGAGTGGGGGGGGGGTCGGCTTCGCGGGGGGTGGAGAGGGCGGGAGGGGGGGGGTGAATGGGGTCAGGGGGTCGGGGGGGTGTGGGGAATGGGGGCAGGGGGTGGAGGGGGGTGGGGAATGAGGGTCGGGGGGTCGGGGGGGTGGGGAATGGGGGCAGGGGGGTCGGGGGGTGCGGGGTGGAGAGGGCAGGGGGGTCGGGGGGGTGTTGAATGGGGGCAGGGGGGTCGGGGGGGGGGGTCGGGAATGGGGGCAGGGGGGTCGGGGGGCGGGGGGTGGGGGGTGGAGAGGGCAGGGGGGTCGGGGGGGTGGGGAATGGGGGCAGGGGGGTCGGGGGGGGGGTGGGTAATGGAGAGGGCAGGGGGGTCGGGGGGGTGTTGAATGGGGTCGGGGGGGTCGGGGGGGGGGGGGGGGGGGTGGGGAATGGGTTGCATTCCCCGATACGGATACGGTTTGACATGTCCCGATCCTAAGAAATAATACTATTTCATTTAATTTAATTTCATTTAATTTCAAAAATACTAAGAAATAATACTTAAAACACTTAAAATTATGCCTAAATGTATAAATTATATGTTTTTAAATGTAAATAATTTATTAATAATTATTTGTTTTCCAATACCAAAAAAATCCGATACTTCGATCTGATACCGCCGATACTACCGATATCGCCGATACCAATACTAGATTGCTTAGACTTATATTGCAAGGTAACTAGATACAAGTTATGATATAATGTAAATGCAAGTATACATGTTAGCTAGATAGCTTAGACTTATATTGCAATCTCCTATTCACACGAGTATTGATATCGCCGATGCCAATACTCGTAGGAATATATAGTCCGATACCGATTCCGATACCGATACTTTGAACCTTGATTTAAATACATGTTAGTATAGTATCTTCACATATATGTTAAGAGTATATACATGATTAGCAAGGTAACTAGATACAAGTTATGATACAATGTAAATGCAAGTATACATTGTATGATGCTGCCCGGATACTCGGGCAAATTATCCGGGAAAACTACCATGGCCCCTACCTCAATTTTTCTGAGGTGCCTCAGAACATGCAGTACGTCTGGCTCCGGGAGGAGTACTACGAGCAGATGTTGGATAAGATGAATACTGCTCAGTACAGGGAGAAATCAGAGAAAGCGAAGGCGAGCAGACAGGCCGCTGGTCTGCATACGGGAGGTTCAAGGCCCCACGCAGCGACGCGTGCAGATTTGGTGAGATACCGCAAATTCATTTCACTATTAAATTCGGTACTATTAATATACGTAGTTAATTAAATTCGACGTATATTTCGTATGCAGGCACAACGGACGGTAAAGGAGGGAAGAGAGCCGGAGTCGGTCACCGCCTACGATGTATTCCTGCATACACACAAGAGGCGGGCAGACGGGAGCTTCGTCGACGCGAGGGCCCAGGCGACTGATGTAAGTAATTACGTTTATGAGATTTATATTAGAAATATAATTATTGTTAACTTAATTAGGTGAACGTAGGATTCAAATTATAACTTAGGAAAACATAGGATTTAGATTATAACTTAGGAAAACTTATAGTATAAACACATTCATTGGATAGGCTGCATATCGTGAGGCCCTTAGTCAGATTGAGCCCCCTGCCGAGGTTGTCGGCGAAACGACGCCCACCCAGACGCCCTCTTCTATGGCCGCTCGCTACGACGACGTGTTCGTAGAGTCTGTCGGCGGCTTTAATAAAGGGCGCGTCTACGGCGTAGGTTCCCTGGCGGCGTCGTTGCAGGGCGCGACTCCGAGATATCCACCGCCCCCGCCTCCTCCCGCGCCCCCGTCGGACGATATGAGGACGCAGCTTGCGACTCTCACCTCCGATATGTCGGAAATGCGGAGTCTAATGTCGGATGTGCTGGAGCGCCTTCCGCGTCCTTCTTCTGCTCCCGGTCCAGATCCGTCTGCTCCCGGTCCGTCTAGTGCGGTTGCCGGTCCTTCCGACCCTGGACGTTATTCATTTGACCGTTCTGCCGAGGTCCGCCTGGTACCGGATACTGCGCTCATTGGGCTCATGGACTTGATGTCGCCAGAGCAGCTCCGCACGCTTCCAGAGCATGTGTTGTCCCGGGTGCCGGCGTACATGGTGGAAGAGTACATCCGCAGAGCCGAACGACGACGCGATCCATCTCAATGATATTTGTACTGTTTTTGGATATTTGTACTGTTTTTGGATTTTGAATTCTGGATATTTTGGAAGCGTACATGAATGTTTGGATATTATGAATTTGTGTATTTGTGTTTGGATATTTGTACATAGATGTTTGGATATTTCTGTTTGATATTGGATATTATGAATTTGGATATTTGGATATTTGGATATTTGTTGATCGTACATGGATGTTTGGATATTGGATATTATGAATATGTGTAATATTTACGAAAAGGAAATAGAATGTTTCTGTAATTTTTTTTAATTAATGTTGCATTTAGCGACGGACTAGCGACTAATTAGCGACGGATATATCTTTTTAGCGACCGATGAGCGATTAACTAGCGACGGAAAATCCGTCGCTAACTGGATTATATAAATATTTGCAGTTACCGACGGACGAGCGACGGACAATCCGTCGCTAACTGGTTGAAATAAATTTGCAGGTAGCGACGATCTAGCGACGGAACTTCCGTCGCTAACTGGGTACGATTAATATTAGCGACGGAATATCGACTACCTAGCGACGGCAAATCCGTCGACATGGTTCTGGAAATATGGTAGGTTTCCAGAGACTTAGCGACGGATAATGGGTCGCTAATCCGTCGCTAATCTGTCGAGGATGACGACGGACTAGCGACGGCTTAGCGACCCATTATCCGTCGACATGGTTCTGGAATTATGGAAGCTTTCCAGAACCAGGCCGACGCCGTACCCGTCGCTAATCCGTCGCTATTACGTCGAGGTTAACGACGGAATGGCGACGGAATAGCGACTGATTTTGCGTATCAGGAACCTCTCTGATACGCTTTTACCGACCTATTTACGACGGCTTAGCGACGGATACTTTAATATTATATGGCATGTAAACCGACGGGAACAAGTCGCTAATCCGTCGCTAATCCGTTGAAAGGCAACCGTCGGTAATCAGTCGCTAGTCCGTCGGTTAATCATTTGTCCGACGGCTTAGCGACGGACAAATTTTAGCGACGACGTATTTCCCGACGACCATTTTCATCAAATATCCGTCGCTATGCCGTCGGTAATTTATGTTACCGACGGATTCGCGACGGATGTGGCCGTCGCTAAAGTTGGTTATTTTGGTAGTGTAAGAACTGAGCTGCATTCATCAGTACGAAGCCCCAATGGGCTGGCAAACCAAACCTCCCTAGCAATCTTGTACTGGAGAAAGAGATGATCAACATTTTCCTCATGAATGAGACAGAAGGAACACATCGGACTAACCTGATTATTTCTCTTTTGGATGGCAGAGAATAAAGGTAGGCCCTGGTGCCAAATTCTCCATATAAACATCAGAATACGAGGGGGAAGGTTTTGAATTTTCCAAAGCCTATCCCAAATGATTTGGTCAGCAGCATTTGAAGAAGTGGATGGTCTATTAGACCGAATAGACTCGTAAAGCGACTTGGACGAGAATTTCCCATTCTTAGAACATGTCCAGATCAATTTATCAGGTCCCCTCGCCTCATGTAGAGGAATATCAGTAATAGCCTTAGCTTCCCAAGGAGTGAAGATGGAATGAATGAGCGAGGAGTTCCCAGTGGAACCAGAGGGATCCATAAGTTCCCTGACTAGTCTAGGCTTCGGGTTGACATCCTGTAAAGAATGGATCCTGAATCCTGGAAGTCCAGGGACCCAGGGATCATCAGTGATATTGATCCATCCCTCACCAACCTTCCAGTAGCTCTTTCCTTCGAATTGATGGCGGATATCAAGTATGCTGGCCCATGTAGAAGAAGCAGTACGAGATTTAGTGATAGTCCAGATAGATTTATTCTGTAGATACGTACCAGTAAGGATCTGCGCTCATAGTTGATGAGGATTTGTGATTAGCCTCCATAGTAGTTTTCCAATGAGCGCATCATTGACCCATTTAGGATTTCGGAACCCCAGACCGCCTTTATTTTTAGGAAGGATGAATTTACTCCAGGCAATGTAAGAAGTTTCTGATCCGAGATGTCGTGGCCCCACCAGAAGTTGCGACAAATACGATCAATAGTATTGCAGGTGGCTTGAGGAATCTTGTAAGTAGACATAGAGTATATAGGGATCGATCCCAGGGTGGATTTGATCAGAACTGTGCGACCATCATGGGAAAGCATATTAGATTTCCAGCCCTTGAACCTAGATGCAATCTTATCAATTAAGCCATTAAAAGTGTTAATCATGGCTTTAGAAAGGAGCAGTGGATGCCCCAAATACTTGTCCATACTACTCATAGCAGATAATCGAAGTTGCCTTGAGAGAATCAGTCTATCAAGCGGGGGAACAGCTTTACTGAAATGAATACTCGATTTACCATAATTGATCATTTGGCCCGACCATGAAGAGAATAAGTCTAGGATCTCTTGCACCGTAGATAATGTAGTGGAAGACGCATAACCAAACACAAGAATATCATCAGCAAATAGAAGGTGAGATATAGAGGGAGTGTACCGGTTGATGCGAAAGCCTCTGTAGAGATCCTCTTGCTCATAGCGATAGAATAATTGGGAGAGCACCTCAGAGCAAAGAATGAAGATATACGGGGATAGCGGACAGCCCTGCATGATTTCCCGTTTGGCATAAAAGTGTCCCTCCGGGGAACCATTAATCAAAATTGAGAAGGAGGGGGTGGTAATACATTTCATAATGAGCTCATTTGAGTGGCCGCGGATTCCCAGTTCATATAAGACAATTTTGATGAACTTCCAGGAGAGGCGGTCATACGCCTTCGCCATATCAATCTTCATAGCAAAAGCATGCTTCTTATTGGAGCTTTTGTTCATCGCATGAAAAATTTCCTGAGCAATAATGTAATTGTCAGTTATTTGTCTGCCACGCACAAAAGCGGTTTGGAATGGCGAGATGAGCTTGTCCATGAAGGGACGAAGTCTAGAAGCAAGAATTTTGGAGATAACTTTATAGGATACATTGCACAAGGCTATAGGGCGGAATTTTGCCGCTGTTTTAGGAGCTGCACACTTAGGAATAAGAGCAATATAAGTGTGATTCATACCATCATATAGCTCGCCTCTGGAAAAGAATTTTTGAATAGTAGCAGTGAGGTCAATGCCAACAGTATCCCAACCTTTTTGATAGAACATAGCCGGGAACCCATCAGGGCCAGGGGCCTTGAGCCCGCCCATCCCTCGAACAACATTCTCAACTTCATCCGACTCAGGGACCACACCCAAAGAATTAGATTCATCCTCATGTAAAGGGGTCGTGTGAAGAGAGAAGCCAGGATCCAGAGGGCCAGAATCATCCGTGCCAAGGAGAGTAGAAAAATGACTGACAATAGTAGAGATAATTACCTCTGAATCCGATGTCCATGATCCATCAGGGAGAAGTAGGGACCGGATTTCATTTTTGCGTTTCCTGATGGATGCTTTGGTATGGAAATACTTGGTACATCTGTCCCCTTCTTTGATCCATTTGCATCTAGCTCGTTGACTCCAGTAAGCTTCATCAATCATCTGGAGGTCATTTAACTCCTTAACGATTTCACTCTCCATTCTCATGGTAGATGAGGATGGATAATCTCCCTGTATGATAAGAAGCTGCTCTTGCAAGGTTTTTATACGGCCTCTCAGAGCTTAAAGAGAAGATCGACTCAATTTGTGAAGTTTCCGCATGGTATATGACAGCTTCTCCGTAAATTTAGCATCTGAAATAGAAGAAGCCTCAAGCCAGAAAGCAGATAAATTTAGCATCTGAAATATTATCATTTGATACCGAAAATATCCTTAAAAAATATCAGGGACTATTCTTGTTTTATGTGTATTAGGACTGCTATAATTTCGACAATCTTAAGACAAAAATCTGTGTGTCTTAGGACTATCAAGATTCTGACAGTCATTATTCATCATCTTCAATTCGACCGTGCTGATTTTTTAAAGCTTCTAAATCCTAAATTCAAAATCACCAATAATTGTTTTTGAAAGAAATAAATCCGCAACTTACATTAATTAAAATACAAAAAAATATAAAAATTATTGTATTTATTTTATTTGAAAAAAAAAAACCTAGAAAGAATATAGGGGTGCAAGAGAAAGATGAAGTTGTACATTTGTCCCAAAATATGATTTATTGCTCTCTTTATAAAAAGAAGCTCTCTTTATAAAAAGAAAATTAATAAAGACAACACACAAATGATACGCCTATCACATATTTCTTAAAAAGTTATCATTTTTGATACCCAAAATATCCTTAAAAAAATACCAGGGACTATTCTTGTTTTATGTGTGTTAGGACGGCTAGAATTTCGACAGTCTTAAGACAAAAATCTGTGTCTTAGGATTCTGATAGTCATTCATCGTCTTCAATCCGACCATGCTGATTTTTAAAGCTTCTAAATCCAAATTTCAAAGTCACCAATAATTGTTTTTGAATTTCGCAACATACATTAATTAAAATACAAAAAAAAATATTGTATTTATTTAATTTGAAAAAAAATACCTAGAAAGAATATAGGGGTTGCAAGAGGAAGATGAAGTTGTACATAGGAGTTTTGACGTTTGAAATGATGATGTTTCCTAACAAATAATGTGATGCTCTCTATCCAACTTAAGAATGATGTCCCTTATCATATGATAGGGGTTGGGATATGTTGTCCCAAAATATGATTTATTGCTCTCTTTATAAAAGAAGCTATCTTTATAAACAAAAAATTAATATGGACATCACACAAAATGATACAGTCCATCACATATTTTTTTTAAAAAATTATCATTTTTATACCCAAAATATCCTTAAAACATATCAGGGACTATTCTTATTTTATGTGTGTTAGGACTGCCAGAATTTCGATAGTCTTAAGACAAAAATCTGTGTCTTAGGACTACCAGGATTCTTGCAGTCCTTTATCGTCTTCAATCCGACCGTGCTGATTTTTAAAGCTTCTAAATCCTAAATTCAAAATCACCCATAATTGTGTTTGAAAGAAATAAATCCGCAACATACATTAATTAAATACAAAAATATATATAAAACTTATTGTATTTATTTTATTTGAAAAAAAAATACCTAGAAAGAATATAGGGGTTGCAAGAGGAAGATGAAGTCGTACATAGGAGTTTCGACGTTTGAAATGATGATGTTTCCTAACAAAGAATGTGATGCTCCCTATCAAACTTAAGAATGATGTCCCTTAGAGCATCTCCAACCCTATTGTGAGTTTAGAAAAAAAATGGTTGCCACATAGGAATGACATGCTCTTTTTTTTTTCAAAAGTACTTCTCCAATGCAAATGTGAAATAAAGTATGGAGTTGACATGGCAAGGACAATGTGAAGTTAGTTGTCCAGATCTAGACAATACACTTCACAATGACTTTATCTCCACATCATCAGTTATGAATAAAAATATTTATAAAAAATGAAGAAGTGGAGGAGTTGTCTTGGAAGTTGAAAACAATACTTTTTATTATCTTCTCAATACTTTTGCATTGGAGAACACTTTTTTTTATCTCATTGTCTTGTGTGAATATCATCTTGCCACATTTGTCTTGTGTCTCATGCCACATAGGAATCACAACACAAAGCAAGACAACAGGGTTGGAGATGCTCTTATCATATGATAGGGGTTGGGATCTACTGTCCCAATACTACAAAAAAGTGATCTTTTGGGACAACGAAAAAACGTTTTAAAAAGAGTCTATACCGGTCCCAAATATTATTTGGGACGATAGTTGTGACGGATTTAAACAGTGCTATTAGGGTGACGTGACAAAAACTTAAGGGACGAATATAAACGTCCTAATTGTTATTAAACGACAGTTTGAAACCGTCCTAATAATTTAGGGAAAGAGTCACAAGAATATAATTCTCTTCTAGGACAGTTACAAATTCGTCCCAAAAGTTATAACAATTGTTACATTTATTATAAATTTATTGTTTCCCTGTTCTGTATAAAATGTACAATTAAAATACATATATAACAAAAACCATATATAACTAACTCTTTAAGTTCAAATGCATATTATAAACTCTAAAGTACATTAACAAAAAAAATTTATTTATAAAACATCATTAAACGTCATATCCCATCGTTTACAAAAGGAACCCAAAGTGCTTTACATCATTGAGCATCCTCCAAACATTTACAAAATGAACTCAAAACGCTTTAATCATTTACAAAATGAACTTAAAACGCTTTACATCACTAAGCATCATCTACCATCATTTGCAAAATGAACCTAAAATAAACCTAAACTGATTTCCCATTAAGAGACATCTCCCATCATTAATTATAAAATCATCCCAAAACTCTTTTGAAAGACCTGTAAATATGAGTAAAAAATAACTAGTTACCAAAATACAATATCAAGAATTTATGGCAACACATATGAGAATTTCATGACCCAATGTGTACAATGTTTGGATGTAAACTAAAAAAACTTATGTATACAATTTATGGCAGTGCATATGAGAATACCATGTGTCACGACCCAGAACCAGAATACTAGAGAGCGGGAGAATGACTCAGCCAGCTACGTATTACGGGTAGATGAATACCGTATAATACGATCAATGTTGTCTAACCAGACGAGGGGGTGCATACTACATGAAAGTCTTACTATGGTCACTTCCCATCTATTGTCTCAATCATTCAAACAAGAAACAAAAATAGAGAACATGTAAGATAAAGTAGTAAGGCGTCCCAAACGCTTAGTCAAAATGTTCTTGAGATCTGGCTTTACTAAACATAGCCAGATGGTATAGTAACATATACACAATTGTTATCAGCTGTAGTCTGACTTAATTACAATTATGTAAAAGTAAGTACGAGACAATCTGACTAACAAGTCGGTGCCAAACGGCTAAGTATGAAGTAAATAACAAAACGAGCGGTGGAGTAAGGAACCCACTCGAGTCCTCCTGCGATCATTCCCCTAGTATTGACCATCTTGGAGGTAGAAGTAAGCTGGATCCTCGAGGACTGGCTCTAAATCTGGCCATACAAAACCAGAGAGGTTAGACCTCTAATAGCAAGTACCACAAGGAAGCACGATATGAATGATTAAACCAGTAAGTAAGAGAATATAATAATGGATTTCTGCTTTCTACTAGGATTCACATAACATCACGACACTTCGAACCAACCTCTCAACCAAACAAGGACAGAAGTTGGCCCGTCATGTCCTGACATTCTGATCATCTCAGTTAAGTAACAGAGTAAGTACAGTATACAAACAAATCATCTTGAACGGCCAATCAACTCCTACGGCTTGCTATTGTGAGTCCCAACTTATCCTGGACTTATGCAATAAAGATTTTTCAGTTCTTACTATGTGCGAGCAAGGCTAGTCTATCCAGTCAATCAATTGCGCCAATAATATAATTAGACGAGTCCCAGCGGGACGCCCGTCGTTAATATACCATGTACAATTTAATAATATAAGCAGATATCGTTTCCTGCCCGTGTGACAGATTTACAGTATCTGTGGGAACCAGCCGGCCTGTCGGGCACTACTAGTTCCAAGAGGGCTGCCATGTAAGAACTCGGGAATCCATTCTCTCTATGCAATCATTATTTTATTTAACTTAATAGTCTCTACGTTGAGTGAAGTTCCATACCGTGGATCATGGTCATTCAAATGAGTACTTTCGTACGAGGTACGATATGCCTGACTCTACAATAATACCCGTGCGGTTAGGTTGTAGGTCTTACATAGCGTAATGCAACAATCAAACTAGCCACGGAATAATCATGCCTTGACCATAAAGTACACATGCTGTTTTTGTAAGATAAATAAATAACTAAATAAATAAATAAATAATTTGAAGCCTGCATGTGCATGTATGCCAATATTCGGGATCGGCTAATCGATTACAATAGTTCATTACATGAACGTGTCTCATTCATTCAATTCAATAAGACGACTAGCCGGTCTCTTAGTTCCAACTAGGAATGCATGATCAATTATTAGTCAATGTCACAGTCATTATCAATGGTGACAAGGCATAAAAATTAAATAGTATTCAGTGGAGTCGAGTCTACGACTCTCAGGGTTAAGTTCCAGTCATACTGGGTATCCATGAATCAATCAGGACACAAGGCGCATTCCATATAACAATCTGTATTAACAATATCAACATATCATGATTTTATCAAGTTCATGCCAAAAGACGTAAGGATATAATAGAAGAATTATCATGCCACCATTAAAGGAATAAATTATAGAACAAATAGAAACACCCAGGTCAGGAAGTCACGCCAACAAGTCTATGCTAAGGCCAACAAGTCACGCTAAGTCTAGTAGGTAGGAGTGAGCGTATAAACAGCGTGAGCGTGAAAAATGGTTCACGTTGGCACGCACAGCGTGAGTGTGAAGGGTAATTCACGTACTCATAACGTGAGCGTAAAAAGTAACTCACGCACGCACAGCGTGAGCGTATGAGCGTGAAAAGCGTAATAAGAAATCTACGCACGCACGCAAAGATGTGAGCGTAACTCAAAATTCACGCACGCACGTAAAGACGTGTGCGTGACTGAACCTTCGTTCCAAGCCAGAAATAAAGTTCCCATGTTTCAGAATGGTGTAGAAGGAGAAGCTCTACAACATGAACTATCTATTCCGAAAAGCACGCTAGGTTGGGAGATCAAAACCCATGAACAACCGAGAATACAACAACTTAGATCTAGAAGAAACAAGCCAAAGAAATCAAAAATGCTAAGTATTAAACTCTCTCAGGATCATGAGAGGAAGACAAATGATCCATAAAAATGGGTGAAGGAGAAGCAAGATGTACTTGCCTTCTCCAGGTAGGTGGAGAGAGTGATGAGGAAGAAGAAGAAGTAATGGTGAAGGAGAGTTATGAGGAGAGAGAAGGGGATGGGGGCTTTAAATAGGAAGGGTGGTGGTAGATGGAGGTTTGTGGGGGTTCGGTTCATGTGAATCACCATGAACCCAAAAATGACCAACCATGGCCGAACCACAATAAGACTAAAGCAGAGAAGTTAAAAACAGAAAATAAATTGCTGAAAATAAAATGCAGATAATTAATTAACATAAAATTAAAAAAATTTAAATACAGGATGATACATGATAAATATTAAATAAATATATATATGAGTTATACATGTATAAAAATACGCATTCTGGGAACGGGGAGTGACATCTCTACCCACCTTAGAAAAATTCCGTCCTCGGAATTTCAAATCCAAGCAGGTAGAAATATCGGAGCTAAACTAATACAAGCAATTCTAGTGAGCAAGCAATCATTTTTACCATATCAAAAGCAAGTACTATATATGTAAATTCATCAATCCACGATATCAAGTAGCTCTACCCATAAGGTGACAAGCATGAAGAATCAGGACAATCAAGGTATACAGAAAGAGATATACCTTGTGAGTCAAATAGGTGTGGATACCGTGATCGGATATCATCCTCACGTTCCCACGTTGACTCTCCCAAGGAGTGATGACCCCAAGCAACACGGACAAGACTAATTGTTCGGTTCTTAAGTATCTTCTCTCTTCGGTCCAAAATGGACACAGGCTGTTCCTCGTAAGACAGGTTGGTACCAACAACCAGCTCCGAATGATCGAGGATATGGCTTGGGTCCGATACATACCTACGTAATTGAGATACATGAAACACGTCATGCATCTCTCGTAACGAAGGTGGGAGGGATAAACAATAAGCAACATCGCCTATCCGATCAAGGATAACAAATGGGCCCACGTACCGTGGACTCAATTTCCCGCGAACGCCAAATCTAATGACCCCACGAGTAGGTGAGATCCGCAAGAATACGTGGTCCCCAACAGAGAACTCTAACGGCCTACGATGCTGGTCCGCCCAATGACGATACCGGTCCTGTGCAACTCGAAGTCGCTATCTAATTCCCTTAACCACTTCAACCGTCTGAACAATCATTTTTGGGCCTAACATCTTTCTCTCTCCGATATTATCCCATGCAAGTGGTGACCTGCACTTCTTACCATATAGTGCTTCAAATGGCGCCATCTGGATACTGGCTTGATAACTATTGTTGTAGGAGAACTCGACTAAGTGCAGGTGACTCTCCTAAGACCCTCCAAAATCTAGAGTGCAAGCTCGTAACATATCTTCTAAAGTCTGAATCGTTCTTTCTGATTGCCCATCCGTCTGCGGATGGTAAGCCGTGCTAAATCTTAACTTGGTACCCAGACTATGATGTAAGCTCTTCCAAAAATGTGACGTAAAGCAGGTATCTCGGTCCGACACAATACTGACAGGGACTCCATGCTGTCTGACTATCTGTTACATATACAACTCTGCCAACTTTTCTGTAGATTGCCCTACTCTGAAAGGAAGAAAATGTGCTACCTTTGTAAGTCGGTCCACTATTACCCAAATAGCGTCCTTACCACTTGGTGATCTCGGTAAACCGGTCACAAAGTCCATTGTAATATGCTCCCATTTCTATTCCGGAATAGGAAGCGATTGCAATAACCCAGCTGGCCTCTGCTGTTCTGCCTTCACTTGCTGACATACCAAGCAACGGGAAACAAATCTAGCTATCTCCCTCTTCATTCCGTTCCACCAGAAATGCTGCTTGATATCTTGGTACATCTTGGTCCCTCCAGGATGAATAAAATACTGAGAACCGTGAGCTTCTGCCATAACCTCCTGTCTGATATCTCCACTAGGCACACATAGACGTGATTCAAACCTAAGTGTACCATCTTCATGAATTCTCATCTCCTTCCTGAGTCCTGACTCATACTCTGCCCTAAGTTTCTGAATCCTTGGGTCCTGTGCCTGAGCTGCCTTGATTCTGTCTACCAAGTCGGATTGAACTTGCAGACTTGTTAGAACTCCTACATCACTAGGAAGTATAACTTCGATGCCCATCTCCTAAAGGTCTTCTAAGATATGCTTCTGTGTTGTCAACACAAATGTGCCGCCTCTCCTGCTGAGAGCGTCTTCTACTACATTAGCCTTGCCTGGATGATACTGAAGCTTCACGTCATAATCCTTAATCAACTCCAACCATCTTCTTTGCCTTATGTTTAGTTCCTTCTGAGTAAAGATGTACTTCAGACTTTTATGGTCTGTGTACATGTCCACTCGGTCACCATATAAGTAATGCTTCCATAGCTTCAGAGCAAACACTACTGCCGCTAACTCCAAATCATGAGTTGGGTAATTCTTCTCGTGGTCCCGAAGCTGCCTAGATGTATATGCTATCACCTTTCCATGTTGTATAAGGACACATCCAAGTCCTTTACCTGACGCATTACAATATACTGTAAAACCTCCGGGTCCAACTGGCAATGTAAGAATAGGTGCTGATATCAACTTCTGCTTCAAAGTCTCGAATGATGCCTGACATTCTGCCAACCAAACGAATGGTACATCCTTCCGGGTCAAGCGGGTCATGGGTGCTGAAAGCCTTGCAAAGTCTGACACAAACCTTCTATAATATCCTGCCAATCCCAAGAAACTCCGCACATCTGCTACAGTCTTGGGTACTGGCCAACTTTCTACTGCTTCTATCTTCTTGGGATCTACTGCTACTCCAGCTCCTGATATGATGTGACCCAAAAATGAAATGTGATCCGACCAAAACTTATACTTGCTGAGCTTGGCATACAACTGGTTCTCTCTCAGAACTTGCAACACTTTCCTGAGATGGTCTTCATGCTCCTCTTCACTAGCAGAGTATACGAGAATGTCGTCAAGAAACACAATGACAAACTGGTCTAAGTATGGCATAAAGATGTGATTCATCAAATCCATGAATATTGTTGGAGCATTGGTCAAACCAAACGGCATTACTAAGAATTCATAATGCCCATACTTCGACCTGAATGCTATCTTGGGAATATCTTCCTTCCGAACCCTTACCTGATGGTACCCTGAACGAAGATCTATCTTGGAGAAAACTCTAGCTTTGCTCAACTGATCAAATAAGTCGTCGATCCTGGGTAATAGGTACTTGTTCTTCACTATGGCCGCGTTAAGCTTCCTGTAATCGATACATAATCTAGATGATCCATCCTTCTTCCCCATAAGTACCACTGGTGCTGCCCATGGTGACACGCTAGCTTGGATGAACTTTTTCTCCTTCAGTTCCTCTATGTGCTGATATACCTTGACCTGCTCTGAATCTGCCATTCTGTAAACTCGATCTGATATCGGTTTAGTTCCAGGTGCCAATTCTATGTTGAACTCAATATCTCTAACCGGTGGTAGCCCTGGAAGTTCTTCGGGAAATACGTCTAGAAATTCTTCAACTATCTTCGAAACCTGAACTTCTTCCATTGCCGTTACTACTCCCTGCTCTTGCTGAGTTGCCTCTGATCTGACTAAGGTGAACCGCTTCATGCCTGGAATATCAAAAGACACACTCCCTCTACGACAATCTATTGTCGCATGACTGTCTTTCAGCCAGTCCATGTCCAAGATAACGTCGAAATTTCTAACAGAAAATTCTATCAACCGGGCGGGTAAGGAATGCCCGCAAACTACAATGCTACATGCTAAAATAACTCTACTAACCCCTACGAGCCCATTACCAGTGAGTATATTCAACCTCCCTGGCAATACCTCGAACTCCATTCCTAGTCGTGTCACAAATTGTGCAGATATAAATGAATGGGATGCTCCCGAATCAAACAATGCTACTGCGGGATATGAGGCGATGAGAATGTTACCTGCCACAACATCTCCCGATGCCAATGCCTCCTCCAAGGACAGAGTGAATGCTTGTCCTCGACCTCCTTGCTGGTTTCCATGCTGCGGTCTAGCCTGATGTTGTTGTTGGCCCCTTCCTTGATGATGCTGGGGTGGTCTATGCTAGTGTTGCTGCATCGGCGGCCCCTGCTGCCCAAACATCTGAGCCTGCGGCATTAACGGACGCTGTGCCAACGGCCTTACTGCCACCACTGGTCCTCGATACTGGCCTGCCCCTGGTGCTGGCAGAGTAGGAAACTGTTGCCCTGGTCCTCCTGACCTCGAACTCATGGGACATGTGGTAACCCGATGGTCTGGATTTCCACATATCAGACACAGTCCATTCAATGTCCGACACACGTCTCTAGTGTGCCCCATCTTTCCACAATAAGTGCAGCCCGTCGGGGGTTGCTGGTTCTTCCTCTGTTGCTGTTGCTGCTGCCTGGGTGGTGGTGTTGGTCCTCGTATCGCCACATCGTGGATACGAATGCCAGTGGACGGTACTGTTGTTCGGGGCGCTGCTCCCCCTCCTCCTTCAATCTGACTGTGGGACCTCTTCTGACCCCCAGTCCTTGTCGCAAGCCTCTGGATGGTGATCTCATGCCTTCGGGTTACCGTTAATATCTCATCAAAAGTCTGGTATTTGTGCCCCTCTATCAATTGAAAGAGTTCAAGATGAAACCCTTGCTGAAACCTCATGGCCCTCTGGCGCTCCGTCGCTACCATCTCTGGGGCAAACCTACTCAATCTGCAGAACTCCGCTGCATAAGTATCTACCGTCTTGCCGGCCTGCCTGAGGTTGATAAACTTCTGTTGTAGCTCAAACTGCGCCACAACTCCATAGTACTTGAATCTTGCAGTGAAATCGTCCCAAGCCACAGGACGTCTGATGCCCACTTCCTCTGATTCCCACCAATCACGTACGAGATCTTGAAGTAACAACTTCACTAGATCCACACGTTCTTCTGCCGGTACCTTAGCTGCTGTCAGAATAGCGTCCATATCCTTAAGCCATGCATCTGCTGAGATGGCATCCTCCGTGCCTTCGAAACGGCGGGGGTTGTACTTGCAAAACCTGGCTGATGCTCCTGAATCAGTCCTCACTCCTCTTTCCAAAGCCGTCTGCAATCCTTGGTTGAGCAACACATTCTGCTCTTGTAGCTGAGTGTGCATGCGCTGCTGGGCCAACATCTGATGTTGCTGAGTAGCCATCATTCCTCTCATGATCTCCAGAAGGGCTGGTGTGTCCACTTGGATAGGTGGAACTGTTGATGGTGGTGGAACATCCGGATACTGCGATCTAGCTGCTGCTTCCACTATCACTTCTTCTTGAATAGCCTCTTGAGTTAGTACCGGCCTTTGTTGCTGACCAACAGGGTCAGGTTGTCCATGTTGCCCCTGCTGTTGTCCAGCTCTGACCGATGCGGACGAAGTGCCCCTAAGAAAAGGGACAAGAGAATAATCAAACAACCGGACATGAAGGATCAATGAAGTCAAAGGATACCGGAATGTCAAGCAAGGGTTGAGAATAACGAATCATGAGATCAAAGGGGGAACACGTGTGATTGAGACATCCTATAAATCAAAACACCCCACAAGTCTGAAATCAGACCTGCATGGGCCACCACTAAAACCTTGTCATGCCCCAGAACCAGAATACTGGAGAGCGGGAGAATGACTCAGCCAGCTACGTATTACGGGTAGATGAATACCGTATAATACGATCAATGCTGTCTAACCAGACGAGGGGGTGCATACTACATGAAAGTCTTACTATGGTCACTTCCCATCTATTGTCTCAATCATTCAAATAAGAAGCAAAAATAGAGAACATGTAAGATAAAGCAGTAAGGCGTCCCAAACGCTTAGTCAAAATGTTCTTGAGATCTGGTTTTACAAAACATAGCCAGATGGTATAGTAACATATACACAATTGTTATCAGCTGCAGTCTGACTTAATTACAATTATGTAAAAGTAAGTGCGAGACAATCCGACTAACATGTCGGTGCCAAATGGCTAAGTATGAAGTAAATAACAAAACGAGCGGTGGAGTAAGGAACCCATTCGAGTCCTCCTGCGATCATTCCCCTAGTATTGACCATCTTGGAGGTAGAAGTAAGTTGGATCCTCGAGGACTGGCTCTAAATCTGGTCATGCAAAACCAGAGAGGTTAGACCTCTAATAGCAAGTACCACAAGGAAGCACGATATGAAGGATTAAACCAGTAAGTAAGAGAATATAATAATGGATCTCTGCTTTCTACTAGGATTCACATAACATCACGACACTTCGAACCAACCTCCCAACCAAACAAGGACAGAAGTTGGCCCGTCATGTCCTGACATTCTGATCATCTCAGTTAAGTAACAGAATAAGTACAGTATACAAACAAATCATCTTGAACGGCCAATCAACTCCTACGGCTTGCTATTGTGAGTCCCAAGTTATCCTGGACTTATGCAATAAAGATTCCTCAGTTCTTACTATGTGCGAGCAAGGCTAGTCTATCCAGTCAATCAATTGCGCCAATCATGTAATTAGACGAGTCCCAGCGGGACGCCCGCCGTTAATATACCATGTACAATTTAATAATATAAGCAGATACCATTCCCTGCCCATGTGACAGATTTACAGTATCTGTGGGAACCAGCCGGCCTGTCGGGCACTACTAGTCCCAAGAGGGCTGCCATGTAAGAACTCGGGAATCCATTCTCTCCATGCAATCATTATTTTATTTAACTTAATAGTCTCTACGTTGAGTGAAGTTCCATGCCGTGGATCATGGTCATTCAAATGAGTACTTTCGTACGGGGTACGATATGCCTGACTCTACAACAATATCCGTGTGGTTAGGTTGTAGGTCTTACATAGCGTAATGCAACAATCAAACTAGCCACGGAATAATCATGCCTTGACCATAAAGTACACATGCTATTTTTGTAAGATAAATAAATAACTAAATAAATAAATAAATAATTTGAAGCCCGCATGTGCATGTATGCCAATATTCGGGATCGGCTAATCGATTACAATAGTTCATTACATGAACGTGTCTCATTTATTCAATTCAATAAGACGACTAGCCAGTCTCTTAGTTCCAACTAGGAACGCATGATCAATTATTAGTCAATGTCACAGTCATTATCAATGGTGACAAGGCATGAAAATCAAATAGTATTCAGTGGAGTCGAGTCTACGACTCTTAGGGTTAAGTTCCAGTCATACTGGGTATCCATGAATCAATCAGGACACAAGGCGCATTCCACATAACAATCTGTATTAACAATATCAACATATCATGATTTTATCAAGTTCATGCCAAAAGGCGTAAGGATATAATAGAAGAATTATTATGCCACCATTAAAGTAATAAATTATAGAACAAATAGAAACACCCAGGTCAGGAAGTCACGCCAACAAGTCTATGCTAAGGCCAACAAGTCACGCTAAGTCTAGTAGGTAGAAGTGAGCGTATAAACAGCGTGAGCGTGAAAAGTGGTTCACGTTGGCACGCACAGCGTGAGTGTGAAGGGTAATTCACGCACTCATAACGTGAGCGTGAAAAGTAACTCACGCACGCACAGCGTGAGCGTATGAGCGTGAAAAACGTGATAAGAAATCCACGCACGCACGCAAAGATGTGAGCGTAACTCAAAATTCACGCACGCACGTAAAGACGTGTGCGTGACTGAACCTTCGTTCCAAGCCAGAAATGAAGTTCCCATGTTTCAAAATGGTGTAGAAGGAGAAGCTCTACAACATGAACTATCTATTCCGAAAAGCACGCTAGGTTGGGAGATCAAAACCCATGAACAACCGAGAATACAACAACTTAGATCTAGAAGAAATAAGCCAAAGAAATCAAAAATGCTAAGTATTAAACTCTCTCAGGATCATGAGAGGAAGACAAATGATCCATAAAAATGGGTGAAGGAGAAGCAAGATGTTCTTGCCTTCTCCTGGTAGGTGGAGAGAGTGATGAGGAAGAAGAAGAAGTAATGGTGAAGGAGAGTTATGAGGAGAGAGAAGGGGATGGGGGCTTTAAATAGGAAGGGTGGTGGTAGGTGGGGGTTTGTGGGGGTTCGGTTCATGTGAACCACCATGAACCCAAAAATAACCAACCATGGCCGAACCACAATAAGACTAAAGCAGAGAAGTTAAAAGCAGAAAATAAATTGCAGGAAATAAAATACAGATAATTAATTAACATGAAATTAAAGGAATTTAAATACATGATGATACATGATAAATATTAAATAAATATATATATGAGTTGCACATGTATAAAAATACGTATTCTGGGAACGGGGAGTGACACCATGACCATATATACTATAATGTTTACATAAGTATGTTGTTATAGAGATACTGCAGTTAGGAACTTCTAAAGAGATAATATAATTCCTGCAAATATAATTCATAATTCACTGATACACTGAGCACCTAATTTTTTTAATATATTACCTTTAATTATAATTGGATAATTAAATAAATATTAAAGACTCAAATTTGTGACTACAATCTTAAATAAGAAGAAACAAAACTATAATAACAATCTATCCATAATTTATAGTTTAGGAGTAACTTGTAGGGTATCCCTAAATACTTAATAATTTGTAGTTTCAGCCCTAATAATTTATAGTTTAGACCCTACCTCCTCAATTTATATCATATCCCCCTCTAATAAGAAGAAACAAAACTATAATAACAATCTATCCATATCTTTCAGGCATGTACACTGTGTTCTAAGATAATCTATCTGACAGGTATGCGTAAGAGTATCATTGTCCAACTAACCAATAATACCAACAAGTAGGGCATCTCGATTGAAATATTTTTGCCACATACATACATATATAAGAAAACATCTTTCTTTAAAGAAGACATAACCTACAATCTTTAGTAGACTTTGCAAATTGTATCCTTCAAACAATACATGCCTGCATTTAAGTACGCATATGGTCTCAAGTTCTGATAGAAATTCACCATTTTATTATGAATATGGATTTGCAACTAAGTTTTATACAAGAATTTTGATTTGGCTTAACTGCAGAATATTGGAAATGAATATCATGGACAAGGTAACATATACATGTACCATGGTTTAAGGAGCATCTTTGAAGTAAAGGACCAGATGGCAGAAGACGTGCTGATTCATAGACAGTAGCCCACAAGAAATGCATTCTTTCCATATCATATGAATCTCGCTTGGATGTTGTCTTCTGCGCTTCAGTAATCTCTGAGAATATCTGCATAAGGACAAAAGGAGTGCACTACTAATTACTTGCCAAGGTCATAATTCATATAGTTGAAAATTAGCCAATAAATACAGAGGTGTACATGAAATATGTCACTTGAGACATGTTATTTGAGGAAAACAACATAATACAGTCACTTGAGACATCTAATTAATTCCATCAAATCATGCAATATTAATACCGATCTATCACATGATACTAACATCAAACTCAGTAAGGTTGATTTATAATTGGAAAACCAATATCTTAAAAGTTCATATGACAACTAAGATGCTTCAAAATCTTCACCATGGAAACTTGTAGCAAAATACTTCCACTGACCTAGAAAAGAACAGTTCTTTTGGTTATATATTCAGAGCCAACCTAACCAAACTCAGTTTGGATTTGGAAGCAAATGTACTGATCGGAACAATGAAAACTAAAATTTTAAGTTACATCAACAAAAACTTAGACAAAAGAACAGTAGACCGTCCAGTCAAAGATGAGGGACATTATTTTATTATAAAAATAATGTAAAAGCATATTTTGACTGCCAATGATTATTTGGACGATGCTTTACTAAGAATTAGTGTTAGGAAATCATTTGAGATGCATTTGACTCGGTCTATAACATTTCATTTGATACAATTGAATTCCACTTGACTCTAATCAAATTCTTCAATAAAAGAACGTATTGGTGGACAATTTTGTATTGGATATGAAACAAGCCCACTTAATAAATCAACTCATTGACAAAGTCATTTCGTTGATAAACTATATTAAAGAGCTTGTCCATTCATTAAATATGGTTTGACATTACAAATATGAAGGGAAAAAAATGTGAATAGTCTAGCATGTGTTCTGCCATTCAACATAACTTATGACTCTAATGATGCTTTTTGAACAAATGAAATATCAGTCAGAAATTAGCACGTATCTCGATTATGAACAAATGAAATAGTATCCAGTATTTATTATAACAATTTGGGCCAATAAGGTAAATTAATATATTGAAACATGTATCTCGATCATCTAAATATTTAAGATTTTAGTCAAGAACCAACCTAAGATCTTGATTACAACTTCACCGAACTGTCATATTCGGTGAAGTTACATAAGGCAGTATAGAACTTATTGTCTTATATGCTAAAGATCTTGGAAGGGTTTGTCAATTTTCTAAAACAATTACTTAGGTGTTTGTCTTCTTAAACTTTAGCAAAGTATGAGTTGTTTTGAATTAAACAACTTCTGAATTGAATGGTTTGACAAATAGTTCTACTTGTGTTGAAGCACTATCATTGGCATGCCAAATTCATTCTTCTACCATTCTTCCTTTTCAAAAATATTTAGAACAATTCCATTTTTCTCTCTCCAAAACTGAGCAATTATTCCCAATTATAATGTATTCTTAATGTCATCAACTCCATAAACCCCTAATCATGTACATAACTGACAAATGCTCTAACAAATAAAATTGGAAATAAGGGGAATTATATTTTAATACAAAAAAAATTGAAAGGAAAGCATAGCTACTGATACAAATTATAGCGGAGTGTATCGGGCGGACAGGGGCTGGCAATGCCCCCGACGGTCTCGATCACCTTCAAAAATCCCTCTTTCTTCTTTTCCTGCCAAATCCTAACAAGAACTTCTCCAACGCCCTTTCTGCGAGTCGTCGTCCACCTTCATCGCCTTCCTCTCCGCCGTCAGGTGTGTCAACACTGCCTCGCCTCCTTCTTGTCGTCCTCGCCTCTCTTGACCCTAGCCTCCTCGTAGAACCCCAGAACTAGATCTGGAGGAGGAAGATGAGTAGAGAAAGGGGGCTGGAGCTTAGGATAGAGAGTAAATAAAGGTTAGGGTTAGGGCCTTTGTTATGGAGATTTGTGGAGGAGAGGGGAAAATAGATTAGGATTACGGATGGATTTTGTTAGAGCTTGAGGAAGAAAATTATAGGAAATGTTTGTGATGGCAGTTTGTTGAAAAGAGGGGATATATTAGGGATTTGATATTAACCCTTGGATGAGGATCCAAGGGACAAACCAAAATGATAGGTTAGTAAAATTTTGGCCGCCTATTATTTTTCTTTCCCGTCCAGACTTTTTTTGGGACGGAGTAATTTCTTAGTTTTAAATGAAGTAGTCCATTTACTAGTCCGTCCAAAATAATATTTTCTTTTATTACAAAATAAATAATCGTCCCAAATATCCATCTTTTAGGACTCTTTAAAGAGCGTATCTAATAGTGTCGTCACAAAAGACCTCTTTTTTCGTAGTGCAAAATATGATTTGTTTTCTTTTCAAATAATGTGTCCCCTCCTATCAAAATGTGGATTCCATCGGTTGTGAGTGTCATTTTTTTTATCAAATTGGTGTGACTCACGTTTTGATACCCTCCTATCAAAATATGGGTCCTATCGATTGTGAGTATTATTTTTTTTAAATAAAATATATGAGACGAACACTTTAATAGAAGATGGAGCATGTTTAGAATACCATATTTGAGAACACCCTATCTCATCTTATATGACACATTCTACTAGTTTTGGTGGTGTATACTTTTGGTGGTGTACTTAATAATTTTCTGTTAAAAAATTCACTTCCATTGAAAAGTGGAAATGATGAAATCAACATGACTTCCCCTACTTCCTCACTTTCCATCCACATGATTTGAGGTTGAGGTATCCAACTCTCTTCTCCTCCTTGCCCAACCCCCACATTAAAAATAAAAATAAAAAATCCCAACTTGCTCTCCCTATTCTCTCCCTTCCCTCTTCTTCCTCCTCTCCCCCCCCCAAAAAAAAAAAAAAAAATCCCTTTTTTCTTCCTCCTTTGTTTCTTTCACTGTCAACCAACAGCTAGTGCTTAACCATTTCTCTATGCTTCTTCTGTAGATCCCCCCCTCTCTCTCTCTGTAGAGAGAAAGGAAAGGTGGGACTCCCGAGAGCGATACTACTCGAGTACACGTACAAGTGTCCGTCCCAGTATTTCTTGAGTTTTTTTTTCGTTTCTCTATGATTGCTTTTTGTTCTTCTTATTTTCTTTGTCTCTACCGAGTGAACCCCTTCTTCTTCAAAAAGGGCTAGATCTTCTTCTTCTTCTTCTTCTGGGTCTCTGTACCATTGCGTTATTTGTAAGGAATTCTTTAATGGGTCGTGCTCGAGTTTGCAAAAATTGAGGGTTTTTTTTTATCATGGGTTTTGCTTCTTCTAACTAAAGTTGGCGTCTTTCTCAAAATTTTCTTTGTTGGTTTGCGTCGACTTGATGTTTTCTTTGATGGGTCATGCTTAATTTTGATCATTTGAGTTTTTTCTGTGTCGTGGCTTTCGATTATTGTAGCTAACGTTAGTGTGTTTCTCAAATTTTTTATGTTGGTTTGCTTCGTTTTGATGTTTCTTTGATGGGTCATGTTTTTTTCCACTCAATTTGCGGTTTTCTATAATTGGTCTTGCTCCTTTTTAGTTAAAGTTGGCGTCTTTCTCCAGTTTACTTCGTGGGCTTCGCCCCTCTTGGCTCGGTTTGGTGTTTGTTGGTTGCGAGTCCACTTCTTGAGTGCGATTTCTTGATTTTAATTTTTTTTTTTTTTGCGTCCATTTGATTTTCTCTATCATGGGTTTCACTTCTTGTAGCTAAATTTGGTGCCTTTCTCTACTTTTCTTCACTATGGCTCAGTTTTGGTGTTTCATTGTAAATTTTATGCTAGGGGATTAGATTCATATGTTATCGGTTATACTTTGACTGAACAATAATAGATTTGACCAGATCTTGTTGCTGTCGTAGTTGGTGGATTGGCACAATCGTTTATATTTGAAAGCTAATGCATAATATTCTGTTGCAGGTTCTTTGAATCTGTGTTTAGTTGATCGGTTTCTCGCAGGAACTATGAACGGAGCGGTATTTATCGCGATTGCTGCTTCGATTGGTAATTTGTTGCAAGGATGGGACAATGCTACCATTGCAGGTAGTTCTCCACCAATAGTGATTCTATGTACCGAGCATTAATGTACATTGTGTCATTAAATCTTATCAAATGTGGAAGAAGGTTTGATTAGTTTGATTTTGCAAGGATGCTAATTCTTGATTCATGGCTTGTTGACATAGACGTGGCTTGTCAGTTGTGTTCGCTCATTTTGGTGTCATGTGTCTTAGTGATGAAAGTAGTTCCATCGAAGAACGTTGCTCAATTTTATCATTTTTTTTCTATTTGTCCTAGACTTAGTCTAGAGGAACTTGGAGGTGCTTCCTTCTTGCACGAGCTTCTACTGCATAGTTATAAAGTATTTCTACTTACTGGCCGAATGGCCATCTAGCTTTTATGGCATATGACCCCGTCATCGTCATAGCTACCTAGGTTAGTTATATTTGACACCCGGATATAGAGGGTTGACGATAGGTTGACAGCCGTTCATAATTTTGTTGTTGTTGAATAAACGACCCCAATGATTATTATGTACTGAACAATATTATACATTACCATTAAAACCATAAAATGTGAAAATTTTGGTTTGCAATCATGGTGACCATTTTTTTAAAATCATGTCTTGTTGATGTGTTGACATACGATGAACATAAACTCCAAGAATCAGGAAACATGATGAAACATGATTTCTTACTAGCGAATTTGTTTAATCATTGTACTCATGCTGGGTCCTTACTCCTTGGCAATGACAATGTTTCATGCCTTGCTAGTATACATATAGAAAACAAAGAAACTCGAAATTATTGATAAATATTTATATTTTTGTTTCAGGTGCTGTCCTTTACATAAAGAGAGAATTTAAATTGGAGAGTGAGCCTACTATCGAGGGGCTAATAGTAGCTATGTCACTAATTGGAGCAACAATTGTCACAACATTCTCTGGAGCTGTATCAGATATGGTTGGTAGGCGACCTATGCTAATAATAGGATCTATGCTCTACTTTCTGAGTGGTCTTCTCATGTTATGGGCTCCCAATGTCTACATGCTACTCTTGGGAAGACTTATTGATGGGTTTGGGATTGGATTGGCTGTCACATTGGTTCCTGTTTATATTTCCGAAACAGCCCCGGCCGATATAAGGGGATCGCTGAACACACTTCCTCAATTCAGTGGTTCTGGAGGAATGTTTTTATCGTACTGTATGGTCTTTTCTATGTCGTTAATGGAGCAGCCAAACTGGAGATTGATGCTAGGAGTTCTCTCTATTCCTTCTCTCATGTATTTTGCTCTGACAGTATTCTTTTTGCCTGAATCCCCAAGGTGGCTTGTAAGTAAAGGACGAATGGTAGAGGCGAAAAAGGTTCTGCAGAGGTTGCGTGGGAGGGAAGATGTTTCAGGTATTTACTCACTCCAACATGCCTTCTACATTCTTTTCAAATTATCAATCTAAGGAATAATTTACCATCGGTTAACTTTACCTTATTAATGGTAGCATTCTCTTTTGGTAATTAAATTTAAATTGTTTGCGCAATTAATGTGCCCCCTTTAAAATCAATTTGCTTTGACCCATATGGCATTTTAGTTTAGGGCGTCTTTGGTTGGTCGGAACTAGGAAAGTTAGAGTGTACGTGTCTAAAGGTCCTAGACTAGTTTGTATTGCAGAATAACTATTTGTAAAATCTCAAATGGTAAATAGTCTCTTATTTATCTTTTCTTGTTTCTTTTATAGTGAGTACCAAGTAGAAAGACCAAACATGTTCTAGTTGATACTTGCTACTTCTTTTGGCATGATGCTTACTACTTTCTAGTATAGAGCTGAAATGGTTGGCATCTCTACTCAAGTACATGATATCAGAGCAATGAAGTGATTTCCCATTTATTTTGCATGATTCGTATTGCTTTCTGGGCATCTAGACTTGGAACTTTCTTGAAAATTACTTTCCATCTTTATTAACATGGTCTAGTTGCCTTTCTACTTTGCCCTGGAATTGGGTCCGTATGTGTGTCTGGACATGATCTCGGACATGACAAGGACAAAATAGACACACAGGTCAAAATACCATATCGTGTTTGAGTCACCCTAACCATATCATGTTGTGTATGTATCATATTCTAAAAAAATAGGCTACATTGCAAACTGCTACAATACATGAAGATGACGGATATGCATCATGCACAGATATACTTTTGCACAAGTTTCACTTCAAAGACGTAAAACAAGTATGCTTGGAAAAATATACTGCAGGTACATTATGCAATAGCAAGGTTTTAAGTATCGGCCGATACCGATACGTATCGGCCGTATCGGATCGGTTTTTGCTCTGGCCGATCCGATACTTTGCCAAAATATCGGTATCGGCCGAGAACGCCGCCAGGAGCGTTGGATCGGACCGTATCGGCCGATACGAGCCCGATACGCGCCGATACGGGCCGCTACGAGCGAAACCCTAGATCCAAAAACAGGAAAGATTCTCCGACAGGGAAAAAACAAAGTCACATCCAACAGAGAACTCAATAATGTAAAAATTGTCACAGTTCGCTGAAAAATTCTATAAATAGATGCATATTTCACATGAAACCACCACAACAACCAAGAAAAAAAAATCAATTGCAGAAAAATTAGCTGAAGATCAAGAGTTACCTCGTTTTCAGAAGGTAGAAGGCCCTTCGCCGTCGCTGTCGCCGCGTTGGCCGTCGATGTCGCCGCCGTCGCCGTCGCTGTCGCCGTCTTCGTCGACTTTCCCGTTGCCGCCTCCACCGCCTTCGCCGTTGCTCCTCTGAACGGTGTGGAGGTGGTGGAGAGAAAGGGCTAAGGGAGGAGATCCTGTGGAGGAGGCGGAGACGGCGGAGGGAAGTGGCGGAGGCCGGAGGCGACCGAGGGAATGGCGGAGGCGGCGGAGTGGAGGAGAAAACATTTCCAACGAAATGTTTTCTCTCTCCTCTCCAGCGTACTAAATAGTTAGGGTTTCCTTTAAAAAAAAAAAGAAAAAAAAAAAAAAAAACAGCGCGTTGGCGCTCGAACTCGAACGGTCGAACCAAAGAATTTCCCAGAAGACTCTGGAACGAGCCACACTAACCAGCATAACCTTTTGAACTATATGTCCATACTAGCACATATAAGTATATTATACTAACGCTTTTACTAACTATAATATATTGTAATATATACACATATATATATATATATATATATATATATATATATATATATATATATATATATATATATATATATATATATATAATTTTTTTTTTCTTTTATCTCTATAATATATATATATATATATATATATATATATATATATATATATATATATATATATATATATATATATATATGGGGTAATTTTTCTTTTCTTTTTTTTCTTTTCTTTTCTTTTATATATATATATATATATATATATATATATATATATATATATATATATATATGTGTGTGTGTGTGTGTGTGTGTGTGTGGGGTAATTTTTCTTTTCTTTATATATATATATATATATATATATATATATATATATATATATATATATATATGTATGTGTGTGTGTGTGTGTGTGTGTGTGTGTGTTAATTTTTCTTTTCTTTCTTTTATATATATATATATATATATATATATATATATATATATGTGTGTGTGGTGTGTGTGTGTGTGTGTGTGTGTGTGTGTTGTGGGGTGGGGGAGAAATTTTTCTTTTCTTTTCTTTTCTTTATATATATATATATATATATATTATATATATATATATATATATTATATATATATATGTGTGTGGGGGGGGGGGGGGGGGGGGGGTAATATTTCTTTTCTTTTCTTTTCTTATATATATATATATATATATATATATATATATATATATTATATATATATATTTTCTTTTCTTTTCTTTTCTTTTCTTATATATATATATATATATATATATAAAACTCAATTATTGTATGTAACGTTTTTTATTATTGCATGTAACGTTTTTTCTTATTGCATGTAACGTTTTTTTATTTCATTTTTAGGAATATATAATGGCACCGAAAAGTCGCACGCCGGAGGAAATGGATGTTGGTTGGAACCATGGCAAATGTCCTGACCCAAATAATAGAAGGAAGGTGCAATGCAACTATTGTGGGAAAAAGATGGACGGAGGAGTTACTCGTCTCAAACAACACTTAGCTGGTATTAAAGGAAACGTAGCATCGTGTCCTGAAGTACCACTTGAGACAAGAAGAGAAATGCTGTTGCTCGTCGAGGGTAAACAAAAAGATAAATTAATAGCCGACCGAAGAAAGCAACTAGTAGATGAGGAGTTGACAAGAACAGCTCGTCAAGGAGATTCCTCAGAAGAAGAAGATGATGCTGACGAATACGCGGACCTTAGAAGGAGCATGAGCGAAAGTAGGAGAGCACATGCAGCTGGCCAATGGAGTAGTCGTTGGAGTGTAGGGGAGAGAGGAGGAGGGTCTAGCAGGGGTCCGACGTTAGGTGCCCGATCAAAGTCGGTCGTCTATCGTGAGGAGGAGGTAAGAAATATTCCAGAGGTGGGGGGAAGGAGTATGGACCCATATGTCCTAAGAAAACAAGGGGCAAAACAACCCAAAATAAAGGGTGCCCTTAAGGGAATAAAGAATGCTAAAGAGCATATAGGAAGATTTATAGCAAAATTTTTTATATACAATAATATACCATTCAATGCTGCCAAAAGTCCACATTACCAACCGATGATAGACAGCATAGCAGCTTGTGGGAGTGGAGTGAAAGGTCCAACTCCTTATGAGATATCTAATACATACTTAGATATGGAAATAAATGACATAGAGGAGTACTTGAAATCCTTTCATAAATATTGGGATGAATATGGGTGCACAATTATGTGCGATGGATGGAGTACTCAGAACAGAAAATGCATCATTAACTTTCTTGTATATTCTCCACAAGGAACCATATTTCTTAAATCTGTAGATGCATCTGACAAATACAAAGATACTAATTACATATTTGGACTGATGAATGAAGTTGTAGATCAAATTGGAGAAAAAAGGGTCGTCCAAGTAGTTACTGACAATGGCTCCAACTACAAGGCGGCGGGAATAAAGTTAATGGGGGTGAGAACACACTTATACTGAATTTTTATTACTTTAAATAAAGCTGCATTATATTTATTATTTGTATGTTTGTGTGCAGGTGAGAAAAAACTTATACTGGACTCCTTGTGCAGCACATTGTATAGATCTAATGTTGAAAGATATAGCTAATGATACAAGTATTAAACCACTAATACAGAAGTCTCAAGAAATGACTTGTTTCATATACAATCATGGTTGGGCTCTTAGCCTCATGAGAACCGAGACCCATAATGGAGAATTGGTTAGACCAGCCATCACTAGGTTCGCTACCAATTTTCTTGCTTTAGATTCCATCCTTGCACATAAGGATGATTTAAAAAGGATGACAAATACAAGGGGTTGGGCGGAGAACTACATGAAACTCAATCGCAAAGATAGAGAAAAGGCAAATGTAGTTGTCGGCTTAATCGACAGTCAAACTTACTGGAGGGATATTGCAGGGGTCACTGCAATTTTTGGACCTCTTGTAAAAGTTTTAAGGATGGTTGATAGTGATGATAAAGCTGAGATGGGTCATCTTTATGAGGCTATGGACAGAGCCAAATTCATGATAAAAAAGAATGTTGGTAAAGGGTACAAGAAGTGGTGGCAAATGATTGATAAAAGATGGAATAATCAACTACATCAAGATATTCATGCAGCCGGTAAGTACTCTATAAATTGAATACCCTATAATATATCTTTTATAATGCTTATACGAATTTTAAACTATTTTTTTATTTTGCAGGCTATTTCTTGAATCCCAAGTACCAATATGCTAACGATGTTGTAAACGACGATGAGGTGCTAAATGGCTTCCATCGCGTCGTTAATAGAATGGTAAATGACAATGAAACACGCCTCAATATAAACAGAGAGGTAACTATTGTTTGATATTGAATTTTTCATCTTTAAAATATTTAATATTTAATGTCATAACTTGTGTAATATCACTTTGTAGGCGGAAAGGTTCCGATTGAAAACTGGTGCATTCGGTTCACATCAATTTCAAAGTGCTGTAACTCGATGTCTCCCTGGTAGTAGTAGTTAATAACTTAATACTTCAAAATATTTATTAGGTAAAGTTAAATATTTACAGAAACTAACATATTTTATTACTTTTGTAGCTGAGTGGTGGTCCATATATGCTAGGGAGGATGCTCCAAATTTGACTCGATTAGCTGTGCGCATCCTGAGTCAAACGGTGTCCTCCTCCAATTGTGAAAGGAACTGGACAACATTTTCTCTCATCCATACTCGTCCCCGCAATAGACTTACAATGGCGAGACTAGAAAAACTGGTTTTCGTCCATTATAATATGAGATTGAGGGTTCGAAATGTACAAAGATCAGGAAATGATCAAAATGTTATAGATTTGGATGAGATATTTCACGATCAAGATCCACTCACAGCTTGGACTAGAGAAAAAGAAGCACCAGTCTTGGATGGTAGAGATAATGAATGGTTAGATGATAACTTGGATATCGATCCACAAGATACTGCCGCAAATCCTCGAAGGCCTGAAAAAAGAAAGAAAACACAAAATGTACCATCTCGACAGGTCGACAGCGATAAAGACGACAGTACTGATAGTGGAGGAGATGGAGCTACACTTCCGGCTGGTGTTTACCAGTCACATGACTATGAAAATCCTGGAGACCAGTCACATGAATACTCTGGAGACTGGTCAAGTGATCATCAACCTAGAGAGCACCGTATGGATGATGTATATGCTGGAGGATCTAGCTATCGTGATGTGCCTACTCCTTCGGACAATTACAACACCACATATGATAGTTCATTTACAAGTTATTATCCATACAATACTCCAGAGGCACAAGCCGCAGAACAACCTTCTACATTTGATGGCCTCAACATGACAAATTTTTTCAATAATACAGATATCAATCTCTACTATCCTTATAACCAACAACCATATCGGGACGATTACGATAATTACGAACCATTTTAGTGATATATTTGTATTCATTTGTATTCATTTTTTATATTCATTTTTTGTATTCATTCTTTTATTTGTACACTTTATGACATGTACTTCATACATATTGTAAAAGATTTTTATTCATGAAATAAAAAGAAAGGGATAGGCCAGAGTCCCAATGAATTTTTCTGGCCAAGTGTTTTTTGTTGAAATTTTAAATTCAAAATAAATCATGTAGCTAATTTTATTTTCGTATATTTTGAAACAAAATAATTGGATCCTGGATTATATTGTAACCATTTGTAACAATGCATAAAACTAAAATTCTAGATATAAATTATAAATAATTTTTTATTTACATAAATTTTAAAAATGTCTGAACAAATATAATTATTAATTATATAATAATGGGTCTTGTGACTTTTGTCTCGTCCAGCCATTTGCATTGCTTCTAATATCTTGTGCCTCCCTTTATGCTTCTTAATTCGTCAAAATTTGAACCTGTAGCAATAAAACAATACAAGATTCAATTAGTACGAATAAACAATTAATGACATAGTAAAATTGAAACTAAAAATACGAAAATGAAGAAAAGTTGTAATCTTGTATATCGCAGTTAAACCAATCACAAAGGATGACTATGTTTAAAAAACTTAAAAAAACTGCCGATTACCAAAAATCTGATATATGTTTAAAAAAAATCTGATTTTTTTAATAATTATTTAATCAATTAATGACATAGTAATTAGTACGAATAATCAATTATAATAATTAAAAAAGTTAAAAATATTTAAATAATGCTTAAATATGTTAAAAAAATTCCTAATTTTTTTTTTACTAATTATTTAATATTGCCGATACTGCCGATACCAAAAATCCGATACTCCGATCCGATACCGCCGATACCGCCGATACTTCCGATACTGATCCTCGTACAAAATGTCCGATACCGATACCGATACCGATATTTTGAACCTTGTGCAATAGCTGGTATATTGCTACGAGGATCTTATTAGGGGCTTTCACATTAGTTTGGCAGTTAGCAGTGTGGTTGCTGATGTTATAAACTAATTCAAAAAGACATAGCTGGCTATTTTCTCTTCAATCTATAACATCTTGTCTGATCGAGTTGGAATTTGTCGCCCTGACTTGTTATAGATCTACTCGAATTCAACACATATCTGATTCCTTCTTCCTTTTCTTTCTGTTTTTAGGAGAATTGGCTCTTCTCGTTGAAGGGCTGGGTGTAGGAGGGGAAACATCTATTGAAGAGTACATAATAGGCCCTGCTAATGAGCTTAATGATGATGAGGGACTAGCCGCTGAGAAGGAACAGATCATGCTTTATGGGCCTGAGGAGGGTCAATCTTGGATTGCCCGGCCTACAAAGGGGCAGAGCATGCTTGGAAGTGCCCTTGGTCTTGTCTCTCGCCATGGAAGCACGGAGAGTAAGAGTAATATTCCTCTTATGGACCCTCTGGTCACTCTCTTTGGCAGTGTTCATGAGAACCTATCACAGATGGGAAGCATGAGAAATTCTATGTTCCCCAATTTTGGCAGCATGTTTAGTGTTGCAGAGCAGCACCCCAAGACTGATCTATGGGATGAGGAGACTGGTCAAAGGGAGGGTGACGAAGATGCCTCTGACGTTGGAGGTGATTCTGATGATAACTTACATACTCCGCTCCTCTCTCGCCAAGCAACAAGCATGGAGGGCAAGGACATGGTCCCACCACATCCTGCTCATGGAAGTATATTAAGTATGAGAAGAAATAGTAGTCTGATGACTGGGAACACTAGTGGGGAGGCAATGGGTATTGGTGGAGGATGGCAACTTGCTTGGAAATGGTCCGAGAGAGAAGGTGCAGATGGGAAGAAGGAAGGTGGGTTCAAAAGAATCTATCTGCACCAAGACGGCGCCCAAGGGTCACGGAGGGGCTCAATTGTCTCTCTTCCAGGAGGTGATGTTCCAGAAGAAAGCGAGTACATCCAGGCTTCTGCTTTGGTGAGCCAACCTGCCCTATACTCTAAAGAGCTCATGAATCAGCACCCAGTTGGGCCAGCAATGTCTCATCCATCAGAAGAAGCTGCTAAAGGGCCAAGATGGGGAGATCTTCTGGAACCAGGAGTCAAGCATGCATTGATTGTTGGGGTCGGAATACAAATACTTCAGCAGGTAAAAGGGTTGCCATGCTATGATTTACTGTTAATACACCACGATATGAATTTTTTACTGATATTTTGGATTGAAATATTTTACCTTTTTGGCTGTCGAATCAAATAATACCATGCTAATTTCTTGCCGTCACAATTGATACATATTTAATTTTATTAATTCGTGTCATGGGAGCAGTGAATTCAGTCTTCTAAATTTAACTCTCTCGTTCTAATGTATGTTTGGTGAATTGATTTTCCTATAAAGATTCTTTTTATATTGGGCTTTCCTATTTTTCGGTTATGTATGACAATATCCATCAAATGTAAAAGGCATTGCATGTTATTATATTCCGTTATGACGATCTAACGATCATATATACATAGTGCTTCAACTGGCATACCCCACCCCACCCCCCCCCCCCCCCCCCCCCCCCTCCTCTTCTCCTTCTCTCCCTCTCTTCTCTCTTAAGACTATTTTCTACCTACTATCTTACTAGATTCTTCATGAATACTTTGCAGTCCAATGTGATAATATTAGTGGATGACTACTATCTTACTAGATTCTTCATGAATACTTTGCAATCCAATGTGATAATATTAGCGGATGACTTTTAATCTGGACCACAATGCACCATGATTGTAGCACTATGTTTTGAGATTTGAAGCTTTCACTTAACACTTACGGAGTTTCTAATTATAGTAGATATTCCAGATTTGAAGCTTTCACTTAACACTAGTTTTGAGATTTGAAGCTTTCACTTAACACTTACGGAGTTTCTAATTATAGTAGATATTCCATCTTCAAGCATTCTCCTGAATAGACCATTTAGTGCTTCAATTGGCATACCCCTCCCCCCCCCCCCCCAAAGACTATTTTTCTACCTACTATTTTACTATATTCTTCATGAATACTTTGCAGTCCAATGTGATAATATTAGCGGATGACTTTTAATCTGGACCACAATGCACCATGATTGTAGCACTATGTCCCCACTAGTTTTGAGATTTGAAGCTGTCACTTAACACTTACGGAGTTTCTAATTATAGTAGATATTCCATCTGACCATTTAGTGCTTCAACTGGCATATAACCCCCCACCCCCCTACCCCCCCCCCCCCTCTAGACTATTTTTCTACCTACTATCTTACTAGATTCTTCATGAATACTTTGCAGTCCAATGTGTTAATATTAGCGGATGACTTTTAATCGGGACCACAATGCACCATGATTGTAGCACTATGTCCCCACTAGTTTTGAGATTTGAAGCTTTAACTTAACACTTACGGACTTTATAATTATAGTAGATATTCCATCTGACCATTTAGTGCTTCAACTGGCATAACCACCCCCCCCCCCCCCCCCCTCTCTCTCGACTATTTTTCTACCTAATATCTTACTAGATTCTTGATGAATACTTTGCAGTCCAATGTGTTAATATTAGCGGATGACTTTTAATCTGGACCACAATGCACCATGATTGTAGCACTATGTCCCCACTAGTTTTGAGATTTGAAGCTTTGACTTAACACTTACGGGCTTTCTAATTATAGTAGATATTCCATCTGACCATTTAGTGCTTCAACTGGCATAACAACCCCCCCCCCCCCCCCCCCCCCCCCCCCCCTCTTCTTCTCTTCTTAAGACTATTTTTCTACCTACTACTAGATTGTTCATGAATACTTTGCAGTCCAGTGTGATAATATTAGCGGGGATGACTTTTAATCTGGACCACAATGCATTAATATAAGACGAGCTCTTATGTTCACCAAGAAGAAGATATTAACTGCAACATTGTTCATGGTTTTGTAGTAATTCATTGACCTTTCATTGGCTTTCAAGTGGTTTTCAGATAACTACTAACATAGAAAATTTAACTATCTGAAATTCCTTATTTGGACGTAACCTGCATAACAGCTGGCCAAGAAAGAGGTCATCGAGATATATGGCCATTTTTCTTAAACCATGAGGAATTTTCAGTGGTGATCATCACAGTTTATCTTGTTGTTCCCTTTTAATCTTCTTTAAAGCCTTTTTTCCTGTATTCAGTAGTATCATTGCTAAACAACTATTCTACTGCAGTTTGCTGGCATCAACGGAGTTCTCTACTACACCCCTCAGATTCTTGAGCAAGCAGGTGTAGGAGTTCTTCTCTCAAGCCTTGGCCTCAGCTCTACCTCAACATCCATCCTCATAAGTTCCTTGGTCACCTTATTGATGCTCCCGGCTATTGGTGTTGCCATGAGGTTCATGGATTTCTCCGGGAGAAGGTCATTCTCTCTTCCTCCATTACATACCTATCCTCTTTTCATCAATCCACTCTATCGGGGAATCTTCTTTAAACTAACCTTTTTGTTTTTTTCCCTCCTGTTGTAGGTTTCTTCTTCTTGCCACAATCCCGGTCCTAATAGCTACGTTGGTCGTCCTGGTCATATCCAACGTGCTGGACTTTGGCACAGTGGCCCATGCTGTTCTCTCCACCGCCAGTGTCATCGTCTACTTCTGCTGCTTCGTGATGGGTTTTGGCCCCATCCCCAACATCCTCTGTGCAGAGATTTTCCCGACCCGGGTCCGTGGCCTGTGCATCGCCATCTGCGCCCTCACTTTCTGGATCGGAGACATCATTGTCACGTACACCCTTCCTGTGATGCTCAACTCCCTCGGCCTTGCTGGGGTTTTCGGCATCTACGCCATTTTCTGCACCATTGCTTTCGTGTTCGTGTTCCTGAAGGTTCCGGAAACAAAGGGCATGCCCCTTGAGGTCATTTCCGAGTTCTTTGCTGTGGGGGCAAAGCAAGCGAAAGATTGATGGATTCTTGGATAAATGAACTATGATTGTGATGTTACCATCCCTGCCAGAGATTCTGGGAAGGTTGTGATGGAAATATATGAAACAACAAAGGAAACCTAAGTTCTGAGACGAATTGCAAGATAGTAGTGGTGGTGTGGGTGTGTTTTGGTGATTGAGGAACTTGAGAGCAGGAAATCTAACATTCTGGTTCCTATGTTGGAGAAGCTGTTATGTAAGCTCAGTTGTCATGTTCTTGGATTTTTGTTTTCCTATAATTTCCTTGTTTACTAGTCAGTATTCTTGTGTAATTTGGTTCTTTTTTTCTTCATTGTAAGAAATTAGTCATTCCAAAATTACATAGTTGAGCTATCAACAAGTCTTTCTTTGGTACGTGCTTTGTTACTGTTCTTCCTGGGAGCTGCTCAACTTTTCAAGCTGTTTGGGATTGTGAACACAATTGCAGAGGATATTGATTTTGGTACTAGAATGTGCAATGATAATATTCCTGTGCCAGATGATATCTTGGTCTTAAAATTGTATTTTTTCTCATATTCTTCTACAAGCCGTGTCACGACCCGCACCCTAGAGTAAGGGCACGAGAAGTGGATACGTCTAGCTTACGCCGCAGTGTCGGCGGTAGAACGCTGTCCTAAGTCACAACATCTAACAATATAAGGTACCTGTACAGTATATACATTCCGAGTGGAGGTGACAATGCAGAATACTAAACGACACAATAACAGACATAATACAACTCAATCCCAAATGACAACATAAGTAAGATAAAGCCTAACTGAACTAGTCTAGGCAGTAGAGGTGATAACATCAGCTAGAGCTGGGTCCTCCTGAGAGTCCAGCTCGCAAGTGTCGTCTAGGGCTGTTCCATAATAGGTAGTGCAGAAAGCCTCATCCTCATCCTCTGTAATATATCAACAGGTCCAGTAAGGACAGTAGCGAGCACAATACATCTCACGCAGTTCATATCATATCAGAAGAAAATAAACATGCAATAGAGTACGATATATGAATAACTGAAGGAATGTACATGAAGTAAAAGAGATAACTGTAATAGAAATATCTACTATAAGTAGAGAACTATAAGTGACTAGTGAATCAGAGTACAAGATAGGCATGTGAATAATTCCACAGTAAATTAGCAATTTGAATGCCAATTTTATGGGTAGAGAGCTGTAATTTTGTAAAATGCATGGAATATGTTTTGTGCACGTTAAATGTATAGCCTTACTCCAACTTTTTTTTAATTGGTTCTCATTTATATCATTTAATAACATTTTAATAACATTTTAATTAGTTTAATATTTTTATTAACATATAAATGTTTTATATTGGACAATAGCTCCAATTTTTTAATCAGTAACATATTTTTTTATCCTTCTATATTACTTATTTTATTATGTAGATATTTAGTACTTTAAATAATATATATCAAAGCTTCCTAACTCTAGTAGTTGCAGGTGGAGATATAACACATTCTTACTGGGTGGATTTAGGTCCGGACTTGATATGAGACCTGTGCGGTTGTTGTCTCATGTCCCAAATTTTAGATGACACCAATTTTTTTAGGGAATTTTTTACTTTCATCCCTCTTATTAATATAAATTTGTACTTACATTATACTTTTTAATTTTATTAGACTTTTTTTTTTGAAAACCAGAAAAATTCTATTAAAAAAAAATATTAGACTTACATTCCATTTTTTGTCACGAAAATTTTTTTTGTGACAAAAAATGGGATGTAAGTACAAATTCATATTAATAAGTGGAATGAAAGTCGAATTTTCTCATTTTTTATACAATTTAATGTATGTAAGGTCAATTTTGAACAAAAGTCCAGTAAACTCGTTCTAATCTTGGGGTTTGTATAAAAAAATTTATTACAGGATATATAAACGATATATACTAGAATACCAAGAAACAAATTAGTTAATTATATGGTGGTAACCGCTTAGCAAGAGACAAATTAGTTACTGTGTGTGAAAAAATTCCATAGTTTTAGGGCATCCACTAGTAGCCGTCTACTTTATGTGATTAATTCCATAGTTTTATGTGCACTTCCACATGTATGCGAAACCACTGGCTTGTACTACATATTTTAGGTCTCGTTTGGTTCACGAAACGGAAAGGAAATCAATTCTTTTTTTCTTTTTCCAAAGATTGCTATTCCTATCATTTTTTTTCCTGTGTTTGAAAATGCCAATAAAATTACAGAATTTTTCATATTACGGTATAAATTTAATAGTATTTGTGGGAGATGGAAAAAGTTTCATAAAATTCTATATAACGGGATATCGCGTCATGTAGGTTGGCGGTGGTGGCCACGTAGTGGGGGGAGAGGGGGGACCACGCCATGTAGGTTGGCGGGATGGAGGAGACCGCCATCTAGGATGGCGGTGTTGGGGAGGGGGGGGGGGTTGGGGGTCCATTTCGGGAGAGAGGGAGAGAGAGAGGAGAGAGGTAGAGAGAGAGAGAGAGAGGGAGCAGAATAGAGGGGGGGGTGTTAACAGAGAGAGGGAGGAGAGAGGCTAGGGGGAGAGAGAGAGAGAGAGAGAGAGAGAGAGAGAGAGAGAGGAGAGAGGCTAGAGAGAGGAGGGATTTGTCAGAGAGGCTAGAGGGGGGATTTGTCAGAGAGGAGAGGGGGGATTTGTCAGAGAGCAACGTTAACTTTCCTCAGCAACGTTAACTTCCTCGTCAAATTAGATGGCGGTCTTAGTTACGTTACACTTTTATCGCTAAAAAACATATACATCTTCAACAATTGCATTCACTCATACTCTCTAGTAGTCTAACAAATTCTCTCCTTTAGCCACTCCAGCACCATCACCTTCTCTCCAACACTTGAATAATATCATCTCTCCTACAATTCCGACAACACTCAGAGAAATACTTTTCTCCTCAGTCAGCAAGAATTTTTCTCCTCTGGCAGCAATAGTTTTTTCTTGATGGATCGCAGTCTAAGAATAATATGCTCGCATGGAGGTAATGTAAACGGTTTAGATTACGAAGGAGGAGAAACCCAAATTTTTTCTACTTATCCGAGTATTATTTTTGAAAATTTACGTAATCTTATTATTGAACGTTGTTCTATTAATTATGAATTTATTTTGAAATTTGTTTTTGGTTCTAAATGTTTTTTAATAGATGGCGACGAAGCATGGAATTTTGTTGTTGAGATTAATTCACAATCACGATATATAAATATATTTGTTATTCAAGTATCACAAGCATTTCATAATAGAAATAGTGAATATTTTCCTAATTACCAGCATGTTAGTCAGGGTGCTAGTTCTTCCCAACCAATTCTTCCAATTTTACAAAAAAATTAGTCATCTGATGAATATGACCATAATGATGATGATGATACTGAAGATGACGACGACGATGAAAATAGTGATGATTTAATTGAAAATGTAGATCATGAGGTAGATGATATTGATAATGCAATTACTTCTGAATTATTTATCGGAAAAGAATTTTCTAGTCGTGCTAAATTTAGAAATTTTATAAGTAATGTAGCAATTCGACACAATTTTAGTTCTTCAGCCAATGTTATGAATAATGCTCGTAGAATTATATATAATTGTGATCAACCGAATTGTAATTGGAGAGTATATGCCAAACCGATTGGATCTGGTGAAATAGTTAAGATTGCTAAATTAGAAAGTCGACACTCTTGTTTAGGTGGACTTACAATCGGACGTGATCGACTAGCTACCGCTGCATGGGTGAAAATATGTATAATTGATATAATCAGAGACAATCAATCTTATAGTGCATCATAAATTGTTAAAGATATATATAGGGAACATCGTGTACATATTACTTATTCCAAAGCTTGGAGAGCTAGAGAGATGGCATTAGCTGAAATAAATGGTAGTTACATAGAGGCATATGCTAGTCTTGAGGAGTATGGTTTTAGAATTATGGAGACGAATCCAGGTAGTAGATGTTTTCTTAAAACCACTGAAAATAATAGGTTTCAAAGAATTTTTATTTGTTTTAAGGCGTGCATTGACGGATTTTTAAGGGGCTGTTTACCGATTATTAGTACCGATGCTACATTTCTTTCATCTAAATTTCAAGGTATCTTATTTATTGCTTGAGCCCACGATCCTAACTATCAGTTATATCCTATTGCTTATGCTGTTGCTAAAAGTGAAAATACTGATTCTTGGTCTTGGTTTTTAAACTCTTTTAGAACATCATTTGAAAGTTATTTTAATGAATGGAGTAGAATTTCATTTATTTCTGATAAGCAAAAGGAATTAATACATGCTATGCATGAAACCTTTCCAGAATCGTCTCATTTTTTTTGCATACAACATTTAAAAAAAAATATGAAACAAGTTGCGAAAGAAAGAACATTTCAAAACTTGTTAGACTCGCTTGCTAGATCATACAATCGAACAGATGCTGAGATCTTGTTTGAAATAATTAAAGTCGAGAATATAATGGTGTACAATTGGCTTATTGGTGTGAACGATGAAAATCGTCGTTTTGAACATTGGATAACATCGTATGCTCCTTGTCCTAGATTAGATATTAATACTTCTAATCTTGCTGAATGTTTTAACAACTGGATTAAGAGATTACGAGATAAACCAATAACAACACTTCTCGATGGTATCAGAGCAAAGATTATAACACTTCATGACAAGAATAGAAACATTGCTGAAAATCTAGACACATATTATTGTCCGAAGATGTTAAATACTGTGGCCCGTATCAACAGAGAAAGGAATCATCTAGAAATATTAGGTATTTATAGCAATACATACGAAGTTGTAGATCGTGCAACAAGTAGAACATATATTGTACGATTAGAAGACATGACTTGTACATATTGTAGGTGGTACCATACTTATATACCATGTATACATGTATTTTATGTGTGTAGATATTCTAATATAAATATTCAAAGTTTTTATCATGCACTATTTTCTACGGAGAACCTGAGAAGTGTATATGAACCAAAAATGGAACCAATTCCAATTCCCTACAAGATTCAAGCACCTTTGGTAAGAGGAGAAATTGGAGTGCCAGACGTACGACGCAAAGCAGGAAGACCAAAGAAGAACCACATCCAATCCCGGGAAGACAGGACTAGAGAACTTCGTTGCGGTAATTGGGGCACAACCGAAGGAGATGTACAAGTCAGCCAAGAGAGTAAAGTATAACTGCAAATGTACTGAAAAATATTGTACTGGCCTAATATTGTTACAAATTATACTTGTAAATAATAAAAGTTGACAAATTTGGTTTCATTCCAAACTTACAAATATTGTCTTAGCCAAACATTGTTACAATTCAGACTTGCAAATAAGAATAGAAACATTCTATCTACACCCCCGGCCCCTTATGGCAAGTCGTTTGTAATTTACTCGTTCTTCAGGTCTAAGGCCTAGTCGGCTTCTCCGTCCTGCTGTATCTTCTAGCTCATGGTCGTCTTCGTCCTCATCCTTATCCTCCTCCATCTCTTGAGTTTGGGTGGGTATCGAGGCTGATGGGGTGTGATAAATTTGTGTAAAGAAATCCATGTCTGGGTAGACATACTGGTGAATACTGGTATCTCCAGCATACTGGTGAGTACTGCTCCCTCCAGCGAACTGGTGAATACTGCTATCTCCAGCGTACTGGTGAGTACTGCTCCCTCCATCGTACTGGTGAGTACTGCTCCCTCCAGCGTACTGGTGACAAGTGTCCCCTCCAGCATTCTGGTAACTAGTGTCCCCTCCAGCATACTGGTCACTAGCATCTCCACCAACAGCCTCTCCACCATGCCTCCTATGACGACGGGAATGTCTGCGCCTAATGGTGCCGGTCGAATAATCGGGTGGAAGATGTGTATGTAATGGAGGCATTTCTGGTTCCCGCCCAAGACCCAAACGATGCATACGACTCGCAAGTTCCTGCATAAGCACTAGGCTATGCTGCTCCGGGTATCTCTGGCGTTCGTGAAAATATTGTTTGTACTCACCACTCTGAATTATGAAATTTACAAATTGTCATACCACATACCAAATAAGATGAATATGTAATTTTAAACATGTAACGAAGTCATACCAAATCAGATACGCCATCGACAAAAGCACGCAAACTAGCATCATCTATGGCTCTACATTTGAACCTTTGTTCCTCAAAAACGTAATGTCTGTTGCTTACACGAGGGCATCCCCACCATTGCCTATAAACAACGGTACCAGCATCTGTAAATATATGGACGAATTGTTAGCAAACAATTTATACTTATTTCTGACAAAGAAGTAGTACGTTAGAACTTACATTCATCCGTAGATGCCATTAGGGGCATATTTCTCACACTATAATTCTCCTCCCGACTATTCCAACATGCAATTACACCATGGATTCTACTAATTGTATTGCCTGTACCGTAACTCATATAAGGTGGATCATCGGGAATTGTTTGTCTCCTCCCAAATTGACGAAGAACACGGTCATCCGGATGGTATATGGTGTACCGGTCATATATAATATATGATCTATGCAAACTAAGATCATACGACAAACCCTTCAAGTCTGGATCATCATCTCCAAACGTTTAGGGATCCATACAACCTATTTAATGACAATCTATCAAAAAGTCTAGTAACGGCATAAGTTTAATGAATTAAACAGGTAAATAATTAATTACCTCATGATGTTCCAGTATGTCAAATTGAGAACGATGTAGTGATATAGCCTTATACTGACAATGTTGTTGATCCACTACATCTATGGTCCATCGTAAAACAACTGGATAGACTCCAACATCACTAATAATGCTAGTGACGGGTCTACCAATATAGAAATGCTCGTACGACCAAACCTGTAATTCAAAAAAAGCCACAAATGTATAGTATGACTAAAGCTCTAATTAATCTACATTCAAGAACTTAATGTTTACTTGAAGCAGTGACATACATCCACAAATATTGGTATTAGGTTTCGAAAACACATAATCCGTCAAACATCCGTATAAATGTGCTAAAGTGGCAGCACCCCAGGCATGCCGAGTGGGTTCCTTCAAATTATCTATAAATTGCAGAAGTCGCACATTTATTTGATTTTCTGATGCATCTGGAAACAGAACTGCACCACATAAACAGAGCAAATATGCTCTAGTGCAACTAATCACTTGTAAATATTATATTTTTTTTATAAATATTAATATTAAAATAAATTAAATCATAAATTAATTTTACTTTAAAATACATACCCGCAATTCATCTACATCTACCTCGCCGTCAATTGTGCGATCTAGATCCATAAAGTTCCCGCGCAACCATGTTATCTTTACATAAGGCATAATACCTAAATAACGTCGGATTAGACTAGCTGGAGTTAACTGTGGATCAAAATATATAGGGTCCCCTGTAATAGGTAACCCTAGTATATTTGCCACATCCCATAACGTGATAGTCATCTCGCCAACAGGTAGTTGAAATGTGTTTCGTTCAGGCCACCATCGCTCAACAAGACTTAAGATTAGATGCACATCATGTGTTAAAAATTTAATATCATCTAAATAATGGAACCCAAATGAGCGCACCAAAGCCTTCTGTGCGCTGTTTAACTCCCATGTGCTATAGTTTCTCTCAGTCCGCCAATTTCCATGTTTTCGCGTTCGTAATTTAAGACTGTGATCATATAACTACAAATAAAATATTTAAATTATGTTACAACTACGTTTATGTGAAACATTATTTACTAGCAAGTCAAATATTTTCAAATATATCTTTTAATTAAATATTTACCTTTCCATCAAATATCTGTGTAGATATGTGATTTACCCGTTCCTGTCTGATTTTATCAGTCGTTGGTCCACCCGGGATGCGTCCGTCGTTTTGATTAGCCATCTAAAATAATAATAAAAAAATCTACAAATATATCAAACATATTTATTATAAAATTATTAACAAGAACTAAGAGGAGAAGATGTTTGCTTACACAGAGGAAATGAGTTTCTGCTTGCAAAGAGGAGGTTGGTTACACAGAGGAGGAGAAGATATTTGGGAGGGAAGAAACTCTCGGATGTGCTTGCTGCTGTAGGAGTGAAGTGAGGAAAAGGAAGGAGAAGAAACTTGTATTTTATCATGGAGAAGGAACAGTCTCCAAAAATGGGCACAGTCTGCGAGCAGCACGGTCTCCCAACACATTTTTAAATTCTCATGCAAAATACGGTCTCCCACCTCTCCCTATTTCACTCTCTTCCTCGGTATCCACCACCACCTATTAACTCTCCTTCTCCTAGCCTCTTTGACAAATCCCCCCTCTCTAGTCTCTCTCCTCTCCCTCCCTCTCTCTCTTTCCCTCTCTCCTCTCTCTTTCCCTCTCTCCCTAGCCTCTCTCCTCACTCTCCCTGTTAACACCCCCCTCTATTCTGCTCCCTCTCTCTACCTCTCTCCTTTCTCTCCCTCTCTCCCGAAATGGACCCCCACCCCCCATCGCGCCATCTAGGATGGCGGCCCCCCCAACACCGCCATCCTAGATGGCGGTCTCCTCCATCCCGCCAACCTACATGGTGCGGTCCCCCCTCTCCTCCCGCTACGTGGCCACCACCGCTAACCTACATGGCGATATGTCCCGTTATATAGAATTTCAAGAAACTTCTCCCCTCTCCCACAAATACTATTAAATTTATCCCGTAGGATGAAAATTTCTGATAAAATTAGGGTGTTTATAAAGGCACTTCAATTTTTACTCAAGACTAGTCCATTTTAAACTTTGTATTATTTACAAGTTTGCCATTGAAGAAATTGATCAGGACTATCCCACTCTTTGGTATAAAAGTCATTTTTTTTCTATTTTTTCCCTCTTCTTCTTCCTCAACCCATCCAAGAAGAAGAAGAAGAACCCCAAGAAGAAGAAGAAGAAGAAGAAGAAGAAGAAGAAGAAGAAAAGGAAGAACAACAACAACAACAAAAATGTTAAACCCTAATATTGGTGGAAACCCTAATATTGTTATCCCTAATTTTTTTCTCATTTCCAATTTCGATGGCACCCAAAGCCTCCTCATAATATACAAACCCTAATATGGGAGGAAACCCCAATATTGCTGTTCAACTAGTGCAAACAAGGACTGTCCAATTTTCTGGCAGTCCTACAAACTGAATGGACTGCCAGAAAACTGGGCAGTCCTATGTCACAACATGTGAAACAAAGGACTGTCCATTTTTTTGGCAGTCCTTACTGTATGTACACTACTAAAATAACCCATTTTAGCGACGTCAGGAGACGTCGCTAAATAAGGAAAATACGTCGCTAAAACCAATTTACGACGTATTTAGCGACAAAAACCGGACGTCGCTTATAGGCAAGTCGCAGATGACACTTTAGTCGCTGAACGTCGCTATTTGCGACGCGGAGTTCATTGTCGCTAGACGTCGCAAAATTAGCGACAGATAGCAACGTATCACTACGTCGCCAAAATTGTGACGTAAAGCGACCACTTGCGACGCTGTAAACTTTATATATGATGACATGGCATGGCAGCCACGTAGGCAACTTAGCGACGGCTACCGACATATTTAGCGACGTATATTAGTGACGTTTAGCGACGTTACGTCGCTATTTAGCGACGTATAGCGACGTCTACGTTCCGTCGCAGTACGTCGCAGAACGTCGCTATACGTCGCAGTTATTATAAAAAAAATTTAAAAAAATATAATTGATATTTTTGTTATGCTGTGTGTCTGTGTTTACAGTGTGTGTGAAGTGCAGTGTTCGAACCATCGACAGTTTCGCTTACTGTTCTATGTTTTATCTTGGATAGAAAGAACAACAGTTCAGGGTGCACTTCTCAGAGCTTCCTCTTCACGTCCTTCACCTTCTCGGGAACCTTTACGACGTCCCGAGAAAGTGAAGGACGTGAAAATGAAGCTCTCAGAAGTGCACCATGAACTGTTGCTATTTCTATCCAAGATAACACATACAACAGTAATCGAAACTGTCGATGGTTCCGAACACTGTATTTCACATTTACTGTAAACACAGACGCACATCATAACAAAAATACACAATATATTTTTTTAAAATTTCGGCAGCACCTCCTTTGTATATCAGATCATCGCTTATAACCCAGCGTAGGTATATTTGTCATCCACTACAACAAAAAACCCTTTTAATGACGGCTAAAAAGTGTCATTAATGACGAACCATGACGCTTTTTTTTTTCCACGGCAACCGTTATGAAAACGGGTGTTATAAATGTTTTTTAAAAGCGTCATAAAATAACCGTCATGAATAGTTTCTATAAAAGCGTTATGAATAGTTAATATATAGTGCACAATTCAGAACAATTTTAAAACGTCATGAATAGATAATATGTATAGGCTCAATGCAGCACATTTATAACACTTTATACTATTCAAATTAGCACATTTATAATGCTCTATACTGCACAGTATATATTACATTCCAAAAACTTAACATTATATATCACCATCTTTATTACATTTCTCAAAATAGAGTACATATCAACATCTTCATTACATTGAATATCCAAATACAGATTGTACCCAGAAAATAGGAATAAATCTCATTTTTGTTAACCAAATTATTAGAAATATTTACTTAAGTAGATTCTGATCATGGATCTTCTCTCTGCCATCTCTTGAAGATATCGGGAGTCCCAAAGAGAAGTAGTGTCGCAGCTGAGCGATCTGAAGGAGAAGCCAAATCATCATTGCCAAAAAAATTTCTTGTTCTTCTTCTTTTCCTTGACTGCACTGACCTTGACTGCCAATTCTCCAATAGCCCAACAAGCATTATTTGCTACTGATGCAGCCTCCTTACACTGACTTGGGTTCTGAAATAAATTATAAAGACTTTGGGGATCAAAGTCCGTAAAATAAAATGAACTCTGTAGTTTCAAAAAGATAAATAAATTAATCACTTACCAACTGTTTAGCTGCAACATTTAGAAATTCTGATAAGCGGGAGTGCAAATGTACAGGGCACACCTGGAAATATTTTGCAATTCTTAGAACTGCTGCAGCATGAAACCTTTTTAAATGAACAAGTATAAAGTTTCAGTTTTTCACTAAGAAATCCGAAGGTCCAAGAAAGGTATGTCAAACAAGGCACTCATTATGTTCTGAGATGTCAAACAAGAACATGCAATTTTCACAGACATCTCAGAACAATCCTTCCCCTGCAAATGAAAAAGTTAAAAGCTATGCCATCAAATAAAGGAATGCAAGAAGGAAACAAATATAGCAGAAGAACAAGGAACTAAAGAGCAAGTTGGAGAAAATACGACTTACTTAGCTCATTCAATGAAATATTACTGGCTGCAGCTTCCCCGGTTTTGATCAGTCAAAAAATTTGGGGTCATCAGTAGTTATCCATGCACTCATGTAGTTGGAGAACTCCAAACATTCCAAAATATGAGGGAGTATAAGTTAAGAAGTATATACTACCAAGATAAAATGAAATTCAATCATAGATTTCCAACCACGAAAGAAAAATTGTTCTGCAATAACTACAGATATACAATGAAGTTAGGATAATTATGTGCATAAAAGTAAGGAACCAACATGATTATGAAGATGTGTCTGATAACTCAGATCTCATAGAAGCTTGGATGAAGCAAAAAAAATTGAATGAAGTCAAATATAAGGAACTCCATAAAAAAATGTCTTAACAAGCACAGATCATATGAGTACCAATAATACTAGATCCAATATAGCTATATACGTACCAAGTGAAAGTAAGATTTCATGACCTTGGAGCAAAAAAACTGTTGATTAGACGCAATACCTCAAGTGCCAGATCAGAGTACCAGGAGCACAATCAGAGTACCAGGAGCACAATCCAAGATATCACAAGCTGGACCAGAATGCTGGGATGTCCTTATATAAGAAAAATAACAAACAAATAACAGAGCTAGGGCTGTCCTTACATAAGAAAAATAAACAAACATGGCATGGCAGGGATCCCATAGATCTAGAAGAATCATAAGAAAATTGAACAAAACCCATAGGTAGGTGTAGAAGAACAGAACAGAACAAAATTAAAAAAAACATACACAGCGAGAAAAAAATGTCTGATTCTTGGAACAACAAAAAAATACACAGATATAGACGACTGCTTCTTGCAAATAAAATATCGAAATCAAAAATAATTGAAGAAAAATTATCTTTAGAGAGGCGCTCAGCAGCAAACTTACGAACCATATGATTCTAACCGAAAGCCCAAAGTACTATAGAATCAAACCTTGCGCAGGTGCAGGCTTGGAGGGGAGCTCGTTGCTTGCGGCCTTGGGGACTCCTCCGAGAGATGAACCTGAGCGAAATCAGCCTCCAGACCCTTGTTTGGTCCTCCTCCTCCAGACCCTTGTTTGATTAAAATAAACCCAGCACCTCCGCATCAAAACCAATCTTCTGAAATCGTAAAAGAAGAAACAAAGCATATGGTGTTTCCTAAATGTGATATGCAAGGTACCACAGCGAGATCATATCGTGATCACTGGTGACCTGAAAGGCTGAAACCGAAAAAGCTATATCATATGAAAAAACTAAAATGTTGAATAAAATGATAATCTAGAGCAGAATGCCAGGATACAAATAAACTTCATCTTTTTCTTTGGTATCAAAATAACAGATAATTATTAATAAATTATTAATAGCTATATGTTGTATCAAATTCTTTGGTATCAAAACAATAAATAATTATTAAAATTTTAGAGAGCATCAGTTGATCATTCATGTAAGCAAGTGATAAAACCCCATTCTTCATCTGGGAAGGCTACACACCAATTGCTTCAAGACTTGGCCGATGCAATGTATCAGTTACCAGGAATCTACCAGACTTCTACAGATGCAAAATAGCAATCATATATATGAAAATCTTGCTGATAGGATTCACATTTATAGCATTTATCAGCAACCAGCTAAAGATGTGCAAACCGTTAGGATCATGTACATATGCTTTGACACCATGTAAATGTACATATATGTCAAACTACGTAGTCAAGAGAGGTCCATACTATTGCCTCCATACAAAATGACCTAATTACACAATATACATGCAACAAATAACTAGTGGCTTCTGGTCATTGTATTGTGTACTTTGCAAAAAATAAGGCTGGTGATTGTCCAAAATCTCAAGTACATAACTCAAAATATAATTTTTCCCCCTTCAAGAAAGAAAAGGCTTTCCATATGCACTCGAGCAAGTTCAGATGTAATATTCCTTGTTGCAACAATTCAGATAGGCAACCAAAACAAATTTATGTATACATATAGAGGAAAAGATTGAACTTCAAATTGTTGATCAGATCAGAGTCAAGGGACACAGACACCAAGATTTTTATGCAAAACTCTCTGAGATGTAGCACAAGGTTATGATCACAAGAAGAGCACCCCAAAGGGTAGCAAAATGATTATACTAGTAACCAATTAAGGTCTATTCACTGAATGAGTGAAAAAGTACCAACGGCTAGAGGTATATAAATCCAAAATAGAACAAGGGCGTACAGCCATATACAGAAGCAATCTGAGCCTCCAACAGGCTCTAACTTTCATAATAAATGGTCGAAAGGCTCCAACAGTTCAAAATGCATTGGACATGACAAAAAGAGCAATCAATAGAAAATATCACCTTCCTATGTCTGATTAACGAGTCCCCACGACGAAGAAAAAAGCCTCATCTTCAAAGCCCTTCCAAAGTGTATGATGCAATCAAAAAATAAATCAAAAAAATCAAAAAAGATGACTGGCTCAAAGTTGCCCCAACTTTCTTTAACAAAAAAGCAACAAAATATTTAGAGGCGGCGGAGAAGAAACCTTAGCCCCATTTTTCTTCCGAAAACCTTCCCCTTACAAGAAGAAACAGTGCTGACCCTTAGCCCTCTGTGTTTAGAGCAGAAAACTCAAGCATTTGAGAGGAAACATGCTTCAAAACCCTAGAAAAAGCTTCCTAATCTAAACAAACACCATACATAATTCTCAATCAACAAATCTATGTCTGAGATGAGTGCAAACACCCTTGAAACCCTAAACAAAGCACAACGGTGACAACATCTTGTCATAAATAGACACAAATTTTAGATCTAGAATAAGAGGAGAGGAGAAGAAGGAGAAGAAATCAGACCTCTCTTGGATGATGGTATCCCAAATCTCGGCCTTGCGACCTTGTCGTCGACGTGAATGCTTCATATGGCAAACTCGTCCTCAGTAAAGAATGAAGTGGGAGAGTGGCTGGGGTTGGGGATGAGAACTGTGAGCGTAGGGAAGAGGGGAGATTTCGAGCCTGGAGTCCACAGAAATTTGCTCTAAGAGGAGAAGAAACGGAGATTTCGAAGTGGAGGCTCTAAGAGGAGGAGAAATAGAGAAAAGAGGGTTTTCTCCAGACCCTTGTTTGGTCCTCCTCCTCCTTCCGCCACGACTTTCTTCTTCGTCTTGTTCCCCACGTCAGAACCGACCTAGAGCTAGGGTTTAGAGTGAGACCTAGAATTAGGGTTTGTGGGAGATTGAAAGGAGGAGATGGGAAATTTTAGGGTTTGGGAAGAGGAGGGAAGAGGGGGCAGAAGGAGAACAAGGAGAATGAGAGTTCTTCTGAGTAAAATCGGAGGAGGGATGGAATATATTACAGAAAGTTTATTACAAGTTTGCCACCGCTCTAAACTATTAATAACGCTTTGTTTTATAAACGTTATAAAAAGTCCAGAATTAGCCCAAACCGTCATAGAAAAAAGGTATTTTTCAACTTAATAACGCTTATGTATCAGCCGTCATTAAAACTCCTTTTCGAGCGTCATTAATAGGTCTTTTTGTTGTAGTGATCCCCGTCGCAGATATCACAAAGTAAATATCACAATAAAAATAGGAGACAGTACAAAGTAAATATCACAGACACACATCCTCACAAACATCCAATAGAGTCAAATAAAAATGAAAGATGATAAAAAGTCTCCCACCAAGTGTATAAACAACAGTGTATGAATAAACAATTTGCCCATAGGGCCAATACATACAAGTCATAAAAAAAAACCAATAAAATCACTGCGGACCCCTGCCGCGCAACTGGGATAGAATGTAGTCATACTGCTCCTGGGTAAGATGTACCGTAGGGACAGTAGGAGGCAGTGCAATGTCTGGAGTCGGCGCCGGAGGCAGTACAGTGTCTGGAGTCAGCATCGTCGATGGACCGGGAGGACGTATCTGCTCCAGCTCTCGCAGTCGCTCACCATGTGCAGCAAGGGTACTCACCACCCTCTCAGTATACTGAGCGAGTGAGGCAGACATGCTCCTCTGCGATCCCTCCAGCTCGACCTGTCTACGCTCTGTGCGCTGCGTAGACTCGGTGAGCGTCTGCAAGCTGGCAGCTGTAGCCTGATGCAGACTCATCAGCTCCTGTATACTGCGCTTGACCGCATCAAATCGTCCGGTGACGATCGGAGGGTCGGATCATCGCTCGACCGCATCAGAAATCTGCTGCTGCAACTCGTAACGCAGCTCCTCGATCTGACGACGAACATCCTCAGCTCGTGACGACGCCTACGTAGCCGGAGACTGCGTACTGACAGAGGGGACCCGGGATGACTCCGAAGCCAAATACGCGCCGTAGGATCCCGTACCGTAGTACGTACCCTTCTGAAGACCGCCAACGGCGTTCATTCAGAGCTCGTCCGGCGATGGATCTGTAGGCGGCTGGGAGAAAGTACCAGCCCCTCCCTCTGCTTGCGCACTAGCAGCAGCAACAGCTGCCTCCTTCTGTAGCCGAACAAACTCGGCCTAGAACATGTTTGCTAACGTGTAAGTGTTTGCTAAAGTCTATATTGATATCTATTTTCATGTTTTCTAAATTACAGTAAATTAATATAAAGAATAGAACGTACATATGCCTGCGTCGCCCTCTCGTCAATGAACTCCCCAGCCCTCCGATGGGTGACCAGGAAGACGGTCACCATGTTCGGATCCTCACCCTTTTTTACCTGTTAAAATATATTATCTATTATTAGTATTAAACATTCTATCGAACTATATATAGATTAATGTCCGTCATAGGAAACGTACCAGACGACGAAAATGCTCCGTCATCGGAATGGAGCCACCACACCACTTACCGGCGCTCGACCGCGCCACCTTGGCCTTCTCAGACCGCTCCTGGTAACTGTGCTCGCTGAATCTAGCCTTCATCGCAGTCCACTGCTCTGGCGTAATCCAACCCTGGATCGGCCCTCCGGAGCGATCACGACGCTTCTGGTCGTCGATCGCATCACGGATGAGCTTGGCTGCGACGGCAGAAAATTGGCCCTCGATCCTCGCCGCCCGGTGTGGTGGATAGAAATAGGTCCTCTACAAGAAGTAAAATACAAAAGTTGTATAATATACACAAATGATTATAAAATTTAAAAATAAACAAATTTTTTACCTTGAAGTGGGCGAACCAAAAGGCCTTCCTATCTGCGAGAGCATCTGAGTAGTTAATCCAAGCCCCACCATAGTTCTGCCTCAGAAATGTCCCCAGCTGTCTATGTACTGCAGAAGGCCGATATCTATACAATAATAATTTTTCATGAATATATATGTACATATGATCATTTGAGAAATATATATTAATTAATTAACTTACTTCATAGGCCCGTCCGTCCAAATCTCCATACGCGTCTCGTCCGGGGGAGCGCATGGAGGGTCGCTCTCACCTCCTGCCTGGGCAGGATCAGTCTGATCGCCGTCCTCCATATGCTCGGCGTCGGCTCTCCCCATAGAGCCGTCGACAGGAGGAATGCTGGACGGGGAATCAGGGATGCTAGACGCGGGATCAGGAAGGCTGGACGACGAGGGAGGAGTCGGCAACCTGCTGGACGCGGGATCAGGAAGGCTGGACGACGAAGGAGGAGTCGGCAACCTGCTAGAACTGCCCTGTCCCGGTAATGGACCAGGAACAGAACGGTACAATGGCGTACTCGGAGATGAGGATGAGGGTACAGAACTGCCCTCTCCATCCCCACGCCGAGGCTGACGGGACTGGCTAATGTAAAATCCTCCGCGTCGTCCAGATGGTCTAGTCATACCTGATAATAACATATGACAATAAAACAAAAATACATATTTATATGATAGACATCACAGATTTTTGAAAAATATCATGGTCACAGATAAAAGTGTCACTAAAGTGTCACTAAAGTGTCACAGATTTATTATTACAAAAATACATATTTATATGATAGACATCACAGATTTTAATCCTCTTCTGAAAAATTATCTAGTTCGTTTAGCTCATCTTCTTCTTCTTCTTCTTCTTCTTCCTCCTCTACATCTTCACTTTCATCTGCATCTTCCTCTTTAGATAATTCTACTTCTTCTACACAATTAGATGTGTAATGAGGAACTTCCGTCGTGTCCACTTCTATAATAATTGTTACAAGAGGTAGTTCATCCTGTTGATAAGCTATATCGTCAACCTCAAAGGTATTTCTAGCTTTGGTCTTGCATACTGCCCACCAGTCCGACCTTGTTGTTCCCCGTTTAGGATAACTTGTGAAGTACATGAGCTGAGCCTGACTTGATAGGACAAATGGTTCATAGGCTTGATATCGACGCCGATAGTTTATATCAACAAGACCGTGCTTGTCTACTTTCCAACCTTGACCTTCAATCGGATCGAACCAATCACACCTGAATAACACAATCTTAGCAGGCTCTATTCCATAACTATATGTCAGCTCCACGATCTTCCGTAGCACGCCATAGAAATCGTTGCCCGCATCAACATCTTTGTAGTTCGACGATCTGATACACAAACAGCTATTTTTGGTGGAGTCGAGATCCACAAAGTTGTCTCTGATCGGGAAAGTTGTTGACTTGAACCTAAACCCATTAACACAGTAGCTTGGCCATATTTTTGTATCATAAATTGGTCCCTTGGCTAGCGTTCTAATAGACTCATTCTCAAGTCTTGCGTATGGACGATCGACCTAAATACCACGAAAGAAGCAATTAAGCTCATTCTCAATCAAGTGCATATACAGAAAGGTAATTACAGAGTTCTCAAGTCTTACATATGCACTCAACCATGATGGAAAATAACGCCTCATTTCTTGTTCTAGTTCTTCTTCTGTTATGTGTGGCCTACCTGACCTCACATCATTAAATATGCTGAAAACAACATCGTGCAATTAATGTAATAGTATCATTCTCAACACTATTAAAATAATATAGACGTATTATTTACTTACCCCTCCAGTTTCTCTACTTTCTCCTCGTCGCAGTTGAGTAATACATACACCCGAGCAGCCCTTAGCTCATCATCGTTCAGATATCTTTTCTTCATCTTACCCGATGGCTTTCCTGGAGCATTGAATACCTTCAGTATTGTATCATTACTTTCATGATCTCCCTCGTCGTTTCTGGAAGCTCTCGTTCTATTAGTTGTAACATGAGGCTTGAAATACATCGAACAAAAGTTTATAATCTCCTCGAGAACATAGGCTTCACAAATAGAACCCTCGACCCGTGCGTTATTTTTTACCTTTCTTTTTAGGTGATTCAAATGTCGCTCGAACGGGTACATCTATCGATATTCGATGGGTCTACCAACACGTGCCTCATATGATAGATGAATCGGCAAATGCTCCATAGAGTCGAAGAATCCAGGAGAAAATACCCTCTCTAGCTTGTATAGTATTACCGCAATGTCCTCTTGTTTTTCTAGACGATCAACGAGCAATTTCTTAGAATAAAGATCCCTGAAGAATATGCTAAGCTCCGTCAATGGATCCCAAACTGCCTGCGGTAAGAATTTCCGAAATGCAATCGGAATTAACCTCTCCATGAATACGTGACAATCGTGGCTCTTCATACCCGTCAATTTGTTTTCCTTCGGATTGACACATCTTCTCAGATTTGACACATATCCGTCTGAAAATTTTAGGCCCTGGATCCACCGACAAAGTCTCACTTTATCCTCCTTGTCCAGCGAGAAAATTGACTTCGGCAGGAACTGTTTTCCATTTTGCTGTATCAAATGCAATGCAGGACGTTTGCATATTTCTTCTAAGTCCAACCTGACCTTGGGATTGTCTTTCGTTTTTTCCTTTACGTCCATCACAGTATTAATTATGTTATCAAACACATTCTTCTCAATATGCATGACATCAAGATTATGTCTGATCAGATTGGTATATGGCAGATCCCAGAACATGCTCCTCTTTGTCCAGTTATGATCTCTACTAAATCCATCGCACTTATACCCAGTTGTAGGATCTTCGATAGTACTTGGAAAATCTTTAATCTCCTTCCATATCGTGGCTCCGTACCACCTTGGCGGTGGATCACCCTTCTCTACAACGTCGGCACGGAATGCATTCCTGTTCCTTCTGAACGGATGATCTTTTGGCAGAAATTGCCGATGACAATCAAAGAAGCACGGTTTTCTTTCGTGTTTCAAGCGGAAAGCCTTACTACGGTCCATGCAATACGGACATGAGAGACGGCCATGAGTGCTCCATCCAGATAATATTCCATAGGCCGGAAAGTCGTTGATGGTCCACATAAGGGTTGCCTTCATCTGAAAATTCTGCTTCCTGGAAACATCATACGTGTTAGCGCCTACTTTCCATAACTGATTCAACTCATCTATCAAAGGCTGTAAGTACACGTCAATGTTCCTCTTGGGATTGTTCGGACCAGAAATTATAACGGTTAGAAACATGTACTAAGTCTTCATGCACATCCAAGGCGGTAGGTTATACGGAGTGACAATCACAGGCTAGCACGAATACTGGGATCCCGAAAGACCAAAAGGAGTAAAACCGTCAGAAGATAGTCCCAACCTGACATTACGCGGATCTGAAGCAAAATCGGGATACACTCGATCAAAATGCTTCCACGCTTCTCCATCGGATGGGTGATCCAACACTCCTTCAATCTGTTCTCGCATGTGCCAACTCATATTTTCGGCCGTCTCTTTCACCATAAATAATCTTTGCAACCGCGGCGTTAAAGGCAAGTAGTGCATTGAATCGGTCGGTCTTCTTGCACTGGTAGACCTTCCTGTACTATTTGTCTTATAGCGATCAGCACCACAAAATCTGCACACATCTGCGTCCTTGTCGTCTTTGTAGTACAGCATGCACCCATTGCGATAGGAATCGATTTTCTCGTATCCCATCCAGAGCGATCTCACCATCCTCTTAAACCGGTAGAAGTCTTTAGGCAACTTAGCACCCGCCGGCAAGATCTCTATAATCAACTCCAACACTCGGTTGTAGCATTCTTGCGACATGTTAAAATCTGACTTAATGCTCAACAGTCTTGTAACCACCTCCAACGGTGAATGATCCTCACAACCAGGATACAATGGAGTCCTTGCATTCTCCAGCAACTCCATGAACTGTGCAGCATCGGCGTTCGGTGCCTCCTCAGGTGCATCATGAACGAAACTAGGCCCCGTAGCGTCGAAAACCATGTTCACGCACCCGTCGTCGTATGCATGATTATCTGAAACAAAATTAGGTCCCGCATGCATATATGGCTCAACATAAGGCTCCAGTTCTGATGCTAAAGACACAAGTTCTCCGTATGCGGTCCACTGATAGTAATTAGACGTGAAACCCCTCGAGTACAAATGATATGTCACTTCCACTTCTGGATAATATTTTACGTTATGACATTTCACACACGGACACTTAATTTTGGTGCCGTCCATGTACTGAGGGAATGCCTTAGCAAACTGCAGGAACTGCTCTACTCCCGCTATGTATTCATCCCGCACACCACACATATCATCAGGACGACGATTGTACATCCATGAACGATTCCGCAAGTAGTAATTCATATTCATTTGGAAATAATTCTGCAAAGATGGACACACATTATCCAACAGGCACAAATTCGTATATTATGTCTTATTAGGGACACACATTAGTAGCGGACAGTTACTAATATCAATGATATGCAATCTAGGTCAAACTAGGTTGTACTAAGTCAAACAAAGTCAAACAAGGTCAACCTAAGTCAAACAAAGTCAAACAAGGTCAAAGTAGGTCAAGGGTTGACCTATAGTTGACTTTGTCAACTCTTAGTCCAATCTAAGTCAAATATCCTATTTCTAGTCATTACCTACCAAGGTACCGTTTACCTTATCACTATTGGTATCCCAATACCAATACCTTAAGTTGGTACCCTTTACCTTATCGCTATTGGTACCCTTTACCTTATCGTTATTGGTACCCTTTACCTTATCGTTATTGGTTAATAGTCAATTCAATTTCAGTTATTCAAGGGAATCAGTTGACACATCCAGTGGATTTATCTCAGGAATAGGAAAACCAATCTCAGTCCTATTTACAGTTTAAGGAAAATGAAATCTACAAGGACTGTTACTCAAATAGACCACCTATTGACTGATACAAGAATACCTATCATCAAAAGCCCCAAACTCGAGCCACACTCCAAACACTGACCCATTTGTGAAAATAGGACTGAACCTGTGTGGCATGGACTGATGTATGGTAGGTAGGTGACTAGACACTTGATGTTAGGGACTGATACTCAAGTATTTAGTCAAGTGACCTCAGGAACTGAACTCATATTCAATAGGGGACTGAACTAACCAATAAGCAATTTGGGGGCTGAATAATTGATTCAAAACTGATTTAAGGACAGGCTGGACATCTAAGTTGATAACTAATGTCGATGTGCAAGGGTGGAATGAACTAAAAAGGTAATCCTTCAACCAAACAATACCTAATCTATATGTCAGTCATGGGACTGAACAACTGAATACAAGACAAATAATAGGACTGGAACTAAATAAATGCCTGGACTGATATGAAGAGATAATATGGACTGCAATATGCCAAGCAAGACTGATACACAGTTGATACCAAATGGATATGGGACTGAACATTACACTGTGGTAATCCCCAAACTGGACTGTACAGTGGTAAATGCTAACATGTGGATCAAATGTGGACTGTTCAAAGCTCACTGACTGAACAAAGCTAAGGGATTGAATCGATATAGAGGCAATGGACTGACCTACTAAGAGACTAACAATGTATACATTCACACTTACAAACTTGAGTATATATATATATATATATATATATATATATATATATATATATATATATATATATATATATATATATATATATATATATATACAACGACTGGATAGTCATACATGGTTGATCACATATGGAATAAACAGCCCACACAAATACACACCCACAGTCCACTTAAACCACAAATCCCCCAATCAATATAACTACTTCTATTATACTCTTGTATGCTAGATTATCATACCAATGCTAAAGCTATAGCAAAGCACTCCTAAACTAAAGGTTAAAATTTGAATTTAGAGCATTGATGCTCTTTGAGTCATTTTGACAAACACTTGGCGTGCATATCAATGTCTGTGTGTGTGTGAGTGTGTGTGTGTGTGTGTGTCCGTGTGTGTCCGTGTCTGTGTGTGTGTGTGCGCGCGCGTGTGTGTCCGTGTCCGTGTGTGTCCGTGTGTGTGTGTGTGTCCGTGGGAGAGGAGAAGGAGGAAGGAGAGGAGTTAGATTAGGGTTTACCTGAGGAAGAGGAGGAGGAGGTCGGATTGGAGGAGGAGGAGCTCGAGGAGGAGGATCTCGAGGAGGAGGAGCTCGCCGGAGGGGGAGGGAGACGCCGGGGGGGAGGGGGTCGTCGGGGGGGGGAGGGCACTGACAGAGGGGGAGGGAGTCGCCGGGGGGTGGGGGGAAAAATTAAAACTTTCGGGGGTTTTCGAGTGAGAGTGAGGGGGAAAGAAGGCATCGGCGTGCCCTAAGTAAAATAACTTAGCGACGTCACGTGTTGACGTCGCTAAACGTCGCAACCATGTCGACATATACTTATAATATGTCGCTGAACGTCGCTATTCAGCGACGTAGTATACTCCTGTCGCAGAACGTCGCTAGCCAGCGACGTTTTGCGACGTGTTTATAAAGAAGTCGCTACTGGCGACATAATTTCTTGCCGTCGCTACATTACGTCGCTATTTGATGATATTTTAGTAGTGGTAGGACTGTCCATTTTTCTGGCAGTCCTGAATACAGTAAGGACTGTCAGAAAAATGGGCAGTCCTTTGTTTCACATGCTGTGACTTAGGACTGTCCAGTTTTCTGGCAGTCCATTCAGTTTGTAGGACTGCCATAAAATTGGACAGTCCTGGTCGACGCAGAGTTTTCTCGTTCGTGCATACTTGTGTTTAATTTAAATGGCTAATTTTTCACTCTGAATGTAGTTTAATTCAAATGGGCTGCAGACAATTGAAATAAACAATGTAATAGATGCTTGAATTTTTCAATTTAATTTCTAGGGTTTTGGAAACAAATAGAGAAAGAATTTGGGTGCCATCGATCTTCTTGAGAAGGAAATTTGGAAGAAAAGAGGAAGAAGAGAAAATTTCTAGGGTGGAATTTTTTTTAGGAATTTTCAAATTAACTTCTTGCTTGCTTGGGGATGGAGAAATGGTGGAGGAGAAGAGGAAGAAGAAGAAGAGAGGAGTTAGGGTTTAGGAAGAGAGAAAAAATTTTGCAAATGAGAGAAAAAATTTGGGTTTGGGAGGATTTCACTTTGGGACAGCCCTAAATCAAAAAAATGGGCTGTCCTGAATAAAACACAAAAAAATCTGGGCTAGCCCCAATCCGGACTAGCCCTGAGTAAATTTTGAAGTGCCTTTATAAATACCCTAAAATTATGAGGTAAAGTGAATCCTTAGTGTGAGAAAGTAAATCATGGTATTGGTGGGGAAACTATTTTCTCTCCTATTTAATACCATAATTCCGTAAACCAAACGTTGCCTTACGGTAAAGAGCTTCCCTCCAATTTTCTTCTGTTTCTAATTTAAACTTTTCTATTTTAATGTTGTTTTCTTTTTTTTTTTTGAAATGCGATAATATGTAAGAAAAGAAACAGTTATTGAATAATTCAGATACATGTCAAGAACTATACTTGTGTTGATAATGTCGCTAGATCACAGCCCTTGAAAGTTCTTGGAATAATGATTATGTATAGAGGTGAAAAACAACACACAAACTTGCTCGCGATGCTCGCCGAATGCACTACTAGTAGGATTTGTCGGGAGTAGATTGCTAAGGACGTGCACAGAATACACTACCAGCAAGATTGTCGTAAAATATAAAACAACTAATAAGTTACTAACATATTTGGAGACCGTATCAGTTGTTTCTGATCCGGTGTTCCAACCATGTCCTCCTTCTACTATGAGATGTGAACTTTTTATTAATTTTTATCGGTAGGACCCATCGGACAATGCATGAAAAATGCACTCAGCTGTTGTTGAAGCTACTTCTATTTTCTATTATGCATTATGGGATAAAGTGCATTTAAACCCTCCTTAGATGTCACGAAAATGCAAATAAAAACTTGCTGATCCGAAAAAGACAGTCCGTTACGAACATGCTCAAATCACCCCCCCCGCTGTTAAAATCCGTTAAAAATCATCTTAAAAGACGATTTTGCCCCTCCCCCCCCTCCCCCCCTCTTTCTTCGGTGGTGGTGGCGGGTCGGGGGGGGGGGGAGTCGGCGGGCGGGTCGCTGGCGGAGGGAGGAGGGGGGGGGGTCGGGGATGACCGACGGAGGGAGGAGGGGGGGAGGGGGACGGGTCGCCGGCGGAGGGAGGATTGGGGGGGGTGATCGGGGATGACCGACGGAGGGAGGAGGGGGGGAGGGGGACGGGTCGCCGGCGGAGGGAGGATTGGGGGGGGGTGATCGGGGATGACCGACGGAGGGAGGAGGGGGGGGGTCGGGGTCGGGTCGCCGGCGGAGGAAGGAGGGGAGGGGGTGGTCGGGGATGACCGACGGAGGGGGGGGGGGGGGAGGGGGGGTGGTCGGGGTCGGGTCGCCGGCGGAGGGAGGAGGGGGAGGGGAGGGGGTCGAGGGGCGGGTTGCCGGAGGAGGGGGGGGGTCGGGGTCGGGTCGCAGGCGGAGGGGGGGGGGCGGGTCGGGGTCGGGTCGCCGGCGGAGGGGGGAGGGGGGGCGGGGGGCGGGAGGGAGGGGGTAGCGAAGGGGGGAGGGCTGGTAGGGAAGGATGGGGGGTAGTTTAGGTAGTTTTTATTTTTATTTTATTTTTTTTAAGTCTTAACGGCCATTTAACGGATAAGAGCCATTCTAAACAAAACAGGTTTTTTGGGAGGTGCAAACTGCTTAAGTTTTCTAAGAGGTCTTATTTTGCAAACGAGGCAACTCTAGGGAGGGTTTAAATGCACTTTGCCCATACATTATGTCTTTCACCGGAAAACAGAGACTATATAAGGGAGGAAAGACGGCCCTTGTAGGGGCCATAAGCGTCCACTAACGTGGACATAAAACTAGGCTAATTCTAAGGGCACACAATATTTTGCTAGGAGCTAGCCCTTACTAGGGGACAACCCATGAAAGTGAAACTTTTACTGGGGACAACCCAAATTTTACTTGGGGCTAGCCCATCCCAAAAATTAGGGTTTCTCTGCAGGCGGCCGCTGGCGGACGCGCGCGGGAGAGGCGCTGCCGGCGCGGTGGCTTGGCGGAGGCAGAGCGCGTTCTCCTGCATGTTCCACAATGGCGCCGCGTCCGCCGCGAGGCTCGTCGGCCTCAAGCCAGAGAACGTCCTCCTCGTCTCCCCCATCAACCCCGCCAAGGACCCCGTGCACTCCGGCCTCGCCCCGGTCCTCGACAGGCCCGAGGGGATCCCCGCCGGCGGCACGGCGCTCTCCGCCACCAGCTTCATCGAGAGGAAGCTGAAGATGCGGGCCAAGAGGGCCGTCGCGAACCTCTCCCGGAGGAGGGTGTCCATGGGAGGGGCCGTCGCCGCCAAGCGCGAGGAGAGGAGACTGGAGGGGATCGACCTCGGATGCAAGATCTCTCGGTGGACATATGGTCCTCCGTCAGCCGTCCCGCCACCGAGCTCCGCTGCGTCTTCGTCGACGCAGACTGCAACTAAGTTGGCAGTCCTAGGATTGCAACTAAGCTGGCAGTCCTACTTGCTGGAAAAAAAAATTGGACTAACTCCAAGTAACGAATGGGGATGGCAAACTTGTAAATTTTTGAAAAAAGTTTGGACTAGCCCTTAGCAAAATGTGTCCGAGCTCTCTAGCCTAGTGGTATTAGAGCGGACATCCGGAGGGACCGACAAGGTTCGAGTCCCCCATTTGTGTGTGTGGGATTTAAAAAAAAAAATCCTTAGCAAAATGTGATGTGCCCTTAGAATTAGCCTAAAACTATGGAATTAGTCATCATAAAGTAGACGGTTACCACTATAAATAGGACAATTATAAACCGAACCATTCTAGCAGAATCAAAACCGCTGCAACAAAGAAACAGTCCCGCAAAATTTTGCGGAACCGCAAAATGCCTCGGAAGCCACAAACCCACAGAAATACATACATGTGAAAGTGCACCATCAAAACGTCATATTTTGTACTTGATCCGCATATCTGTGGAAGTGCATCATTAAAACATCATTTTGCACCTTTCGCTCACACCTGAGCCCTTTGGGATCTAGCTCCAAAATAAAATCCTTAAAATTGGTAACAAAAACAAATATTTCTTGTAAAATTTAAATCTTTCCCACAAGAGGAAACCCACCACTTAGGCTAATACACCTCATGTGAGCAAGACAATAAATAATAATTCAAATATTATAATACACACTTGACGTTTGTCGCAACAAGGAGTGGTGGGACCGGGTTACTAGTAACCAATTTCAAATAAAACCCCAACACCAGAACCATATCATAGATATAAAGATTTTTACATACAAAAGAAAACATCCAGATCTCAGAACATCCAAATTTACACTAGGCATTGTCATTTACAAGCGCCTTGTCTACACCACAAACCACATATGGTTTTGAAGAGCAAATCAAAAAGGACCTAACGGTTTTTCTTCAGTTCACCGGGGATCCCAGTTTTCTCAGGTGAACCTGCCTCCGGATCAGGCACCGATGTTTTATGGCCATATCGCTGACGATCGGCAAATGGGATAGGATCTGGCTGTTCATGCGGTTTTGGGGGCGGCGTTTCTAAATCCTGGCTTCTGAAGGGGTTGACTGTCACCCCTTTGAATTGCTCCTGATGATAAAAGATACGCAACAATGAGAGACACCTTCGTTATATGTCAAATTCAGTATGTACAGAAAGCATGGTTTGCAGTATCGACGATACCGATCCGATACAGCCGATACCAATATGGTTTGACATGACCCAATCCGATATCGATAATGATCAATACCGACATTGGGGGGTCTCTTTTAGTCAATTCGGCAAAAAAATTTGAACGAAAAAGACCAATTAGCAAGGGTGTAAAAGTATAGTAAGGTTGTAAAAATATGTAAAGAAAAAAACTTACCTATCGCAGGTAAGTAAACAAATCGGCGATGGTGACTACTATTTCATTCAATTTTAAAACTAATTAAAAACAAGACAGGAAATACTTAAAACTATACCTAAATGTATAAAATATTTTTTCGAAATTTTTAACAATTTATTAATAAGTATTTGTTTTCCGATACCAAAAAATCCGATACTCCGATCCGAAATAACCGATAGTGCTGATCCCGATACTCATACAAAGGGTCCGATACCGATTCCGATACCAATACTGCGAACCTTGATAGAAAGTTGCTGAGCTTACAGTGAAATTTGTTCATTTATTGTAGGCGACCAATTTGAAACTGGCTAATAGTTAACTCTGCCTCCCGAACCAAACAACAGGAAAAAAGAAGCAGGGATGGGTTGTGCTCTGATCTTATCAGTTGAACTACAACGACAAAGCTTTATCCCAAATTTTTGGGAAGTTAAAAGGAACTGACTAAATTATCCTAGCAAAGAAATGAAGAACAATCATAATTCTTGGGATCCAGTCTCTCCTCAGAGAATTGGGCAAAAGTTTGAGGTGGTAACTTATTAAAAGTTTGGCAGGAGAAGATATCCCGTTAGTATGGTAGTAGACTAGAAGAGGTGATAACTTATTCAGAGTTTGGCAAGAGAAGACATCCCTTAATTTTAGCAGACTAGGGTACAGGTTTGGCATATTGACACAAGAATCAGACGAAACTAGGGGACCGTAGATTCTAAATAAGAAATAAAGCCAAGGCTACAATTGTGCAATTGAAGAGCACACTAGAATGGGCCAAAGACTCGAGCAGCTTAGCTTCTGTTAATAAAAAATAGTGAAGTTACAACTAATAAGGGTGCAATTTTGCAATTTGGGAGGTATGCTTGGCAAGAAGTTCACCAAGAAAGAGCCTTGGGAGCTATGTTGCACGGACACGGATTCCACAACATGTTTTAGACACGGCAACACAGATTTGGCACCTATTTTGGAGTGTCAGTGTAATTGGACTGTCCGTGTGCCTTATGTGTGTCCGACACGACACGAACATCACATGAATTTGGGAGTGTCCATGCTTCTTAGCTTGGGAGTCTCTCCATTATGTCCAAAGCCGTATAGCAAACTTCTTGAAGAGAATAAGTACACAAAAGCTTACTAACCAAATTGAAATTAATATAACGGATGTCTCTTAGCATTTGAATAAATTTATAGCCAAGGTAGCTATAAATTCATTCAATTATAGCATCTATACTATGAACGTGTCTTCTAAATGACTAGACACTTATTTATGTACTGAAGACTCAGAGCACCCAATCAATTTTTTTTGGCTTTTGCTGCTACTGCTCTTATTGGTGGTGGTGGTTGTTGAAGATATATAAACAAACTCGCAAATTTTGGTAAAGGAATAATGTTACACACTTCACAGCGGATATGTTTGTATTAAGTCTTCCAAATTAAAAAGTAGGCATACTTCATAATTCATAACTGATAAAAACTTACGTTGTCCAGATCCTGTAGCTTCTTCTGCAGTGCTTCATGTTCAGCTCTTATACGAGATGGAACACCATGCTTTTGAAGAACATTATTTTTGGCCATGTCCTCATCAATGTCAGCGACAGTTGTTGCAAATGGGTGATTAGATGGAATCCATCTAACTGAATCAGGATCAACATCAGGTGGCACTGTGTCACCTTCCTTAAGAAAAACTTTAGGTCTTGTCCATTGATAAGCACGTGATCTCCTCTTCTGATGAATCGACTGTTCTTCCTTGGTAAGGGTTACTGGAGCCAAGCGATACACTTTTCCACATACTTCAACAGTTGAATCACTCTTACGAACCTTCACTAGAGGATTATTAAAAGGATCTTCATACATCAGAGGCTCTGATCTGCTTAAGAACATAACAAAAAATGAATATCTTCAAACAAGATAAACCATACTACCTTGAACTAAAAAATAATATGCAGACAACATTGTCACAAAATACCATCATGCAACTTAATGATACACCATTTCTCCTGGTAAAAATGAAAAAAGGGGAAAACAAAGATTACACTCGCATTCCGTTGATGAATTGTTGGAAGTCTGTCATAATATATTTTAAAGGGCATAGATTTATAGTTTCAAAAATATATTTTAAAGGACAGTTTCTCGTTTGAGCTGAATGAAAGAAAATGATTCAAACAGTCGACACCAAAAATATAGGACAAAGGCTTTTGTTGTTGTTGTATAGATTTTTCGTTTCAAAATCATTATCATCATCCAAGCATTTTCCCATCTGAATAGGATCGGCTATGGAGTATAAGAAAGCTCCATACAAAATTTGACAAAGTTGTATGACCAGTTGACGACCCTCTATTTTGGTGCTAAATTCCTATCCAAGGTAGCTATGAGCATGAGAGGGCTATGCCATAAAACCTAGGTGGCCTGTGGCACGCAGGTAGACCTACCTTTTCGACTAGAGTTTAAGCTCATGCAACCAAGGAGCACACTCTGAGTTCCCCTAGACCATGAAGGGACTAGACAAAGAAGTAAAATGAAACTGTTTGCTATAGGAAGTTGCATTCATCTCTCTGACACATTTCTGGCTTCAAGATGGTTAACATAAACAACTTAATATATCTCAGATAAGTACATGAATTATAAAAATACTATACTCCAATTTGGTTATCAGATGAAGGCTAATTACATAAACTTCTTAACTTCAAAATCCGGATTAGTGGGCTGGTAAGACGAACTCATGAAGTTGCTACTATACAAAGTAGAACTGATTTTTGTAAAAGAAAATTTCTAAAACATTTCCAGCTGGTGAGATATTTATATAATCACATAGCTTTTAAATCATCATTAGTTAGATCAATGTGAGCTTTTAAGGGGGCTAAGCATAAACTGTATTTTATTTATACTTCACATAAACTGTATTTTATTTACTATATTGGCTTAGAAATTCGACATTTGTATATCACGAGCTATATCTTTACTATCATTAACTTTAATTTGATGATACATAAATCATCACTGATAAAAGATGTGTGCATATGAGCAAAAAAATGTAGATATGCTTGCAGTTTATCTTTGTGGGCAGAATGAAAACGGGAAAGAACTTCAGTATTTTCATCTTGAACTATTACATGCTAATCAATTAGTAAAAGAACATACATGCCTCTTCTATCAGATCTCAAGTGACCCCTTTTCACAAGATCAGCAACAGAACCCTGATGGTCGTAATTTTGCTTTTTAAGCATGATTTTCCTCACAACAATAGCCAAAAACGCAAATGTGATATAGAAACCAATTGCAAAATTTGAGGAAATGTTTCTTTTCACCTGAAAGAGAGCAAGATTTAAGTATGAGTGTGCACCGCAAATAAACATGGAACATAAATAAACAAATCCGACTTTTCCTTATAAATGATGCTTCAAACTATACACTTACTAGGACAATGAGGCACGATTTATCTTACATTAAATGTACAAGAAAGGAAGTGTAATGCAAGTAATAGCTACAAAGGACAAGTACAAAATGGGCACGTCTACTAAGATGACAAAATTCATCATCATCGTCAACATCCAAGTCTTCTCCTATCAGAATGGAGTCGGCTATGGAGCGAGCATAAGAAAGCTCCATAACAGATTTGACAGTTTCTATGACCAGCTACCTAACAGAGATGACAAGATTATTTAGGCTAAAGATAAGAAAGACGAAAATAGAGATGCTACAAAGAACCCAAAGTAATTAACTCAACCTTTTTTACATCATGGTGCCCGCATCTGTATATTGTGTTTGTACCCATATCCGTGCCCGTATCTGTATATTGTCTTGTAATCTGTGCAACATAGATGATGACAATGTACATATGCACACACGCGTATCGTGTCCTTATCCGTATCCGCGTCCGTATTCGTGCAACATAGGGTATAGCTGTAGGTACTTCAGATGTAGTTACTGGTTTGTCCAGATGCCCCTCTCATTTACTGCTAATAATTTCGAGTTACCAAATTGGGACTTGAGGGAAAAAAATCTTTTTGTCTCTGTGGCATCCCTTCTTTGGACATTCCAAATTAGCTGGTAAAGCTTCTTGCTTACAAATTAGAATAGAATGTGAGAGGCATCTGCACAAAGGCTCAAGCACAAAAGGTTGGCGTTATACACAGGTCTAATTTCTAATCAGAATAGATCCACACCACTTTCCATTCTCCTTCTCAAAACTAATTAACCTTCAAGATAATAGAATCAAAGGCATGAGGACAAAGGAAGTTTGAGCATTATCTCAAAAAAAGGAAGTTTGAGCAGTAAAAAGAAGAAGTTTGAGCATTATCTAAAAAAAGTAGTTGTCAGGTTATAAAATGAAGCTGAAATGCATTTTGTACCATTAATTAGTAACGCCAACGGTGACATGGAGACTCAAGAAACACATGTAAAGGAGCTGTGGCAAGTAGATGAATTTCTGGTTTCAGATGGGCAATGACAAATCCTCCATCTCTTTAACTTATCATGTACTTCCACATGGTCATTATTCCATAAAAGTCGTGTTTACAACAAGAAAGCCTCTATCCCAAATATTTGGGTTCAGCTATGTTGTTTACAATGAGATTAGAAAATGAAGAGGGCCATTAAAGTGTCTCAAAGACCCTGCAATACAAGATGCTACAAGGTAAACTGAGCTTACAGGATGCAACACTGTTGCTAAAGAAATTGGAATGAGGCCATAGTTAAATCTAATGGCCACCATAATATGACTAACTATTATTTATGATCTATTATGGTACCCGTTAGAGACCGTATACAACAACAACAATAGAGCCTTTATCCAAAAATTTGGGTGCACTATTTGAATACTTTTCTTCCATTCAGCTTTGTTAAGGTCTTTTCTTCCATTCAGATCTATCAAGTTTGTTTAGGTTTACCTCTAGTTCTAGGAGGTCCTTTGACTAATATCTTATCGCTTTTGTCCTAACTGATGCATCAATTGGTTTAGGAGGTTGCATGTGTCCAAACTATCTTAGCCGATTTTCTCTCTTCCTACCCTCAATTGGCACCACCTTACTTCAAATGAATACCATGGATACTCTCCTTTCATATCATGTCTTTCAATGTATTGCCACTCGTCTATCTTAGCATATTCATTTTAGCTACATCAATTTATGGACATGTTGTTTGTAATTGTCACACTCTAATCCATAATGCATGGTTGATCTATAGCGGCCTATATAATTTTTCTCTCAACTCCAAATGTACCATGTGATCACAAATCATTTCAAAAACACTCTTCAATTTCAACCACCGTATTTTAATTCTATGAACAACATCATTCTCAATATCTCCATCGTGCTGAATGTTTGGTTCTATATACCGGAAAATATTGCTCCTAGGTATCTATTGTCCACAAATGTCAACTCCCTCGTTTCTTTTTTTTACCCTTTGGTTGAAGTTACATTTCATATATTCTATTTTCGTTTACTAATATTTAAAATCCTTAGATCCAAAATTTCTCTCCACAATGCTATATTAGAGAATAATCCTTCTCCAATCCCATCAGCTGGTCGATATCATGACAAACACCATGGACTTCATTACGGATATGCCTAGTAATTTCATCCATAACTAGCACAAACATGTAAAGACTTAATGTTGATCGTTGGTGTAAACCGACGTTGACTGAAATGGTACAATATAGCCTTGGACTTCATTATGAATGTGTCTAGTAATTTCATCCATAACTAACACAAACATGTGAGGACTTAATGTTGTTCCTTGATGTAAACCAATGTTGAAGGAAATGGTAAAGTATAGCCTTCACTCCTACTAACTATGCATCTATTTGTCTCAGTCGTACATGTTCAAACCATCTCGAACAATTTTGTTTCATTTTTTATCCTCAATCAGGCACGACCACCAAATTCTCACAAATTGTAACTTAACTCATTCATCTTAGCAGTCTCGTTCAGCTACATCAATCTTCGCATTCTCATTGTGCTAGTTGTTTACACATGTTTCTTAATCGCCCAACACTCCTATCAAAAAAAAAAAGAATGTTTCTTTTTTTATCATTACTACATTATTCTCTCTTCTCAACAGTTGAACCGATGATAAAGTTTTCAACTTTACTAGTAAAATCGAACTGACCGATGATAAAGTTTCCAACTTTACTAGGAAAACTCACCACAGCGACGACCGGAGGGATTGCTTCGATCAGCCCCTGCAGCGCTCGAGAACCTTCGTCGGAACCCTCGTCTCTGCGACAACCTCCGGTAGCCGAAACCCTAACCGAGAACTCCCAGCTCGATCTCCCCCAATTCCGACGGGGATCGAGCCGAACTACGCGGAGATCCCTAGGGCTTCCGAGAGAGAGGAGTTTCGGTCGAGGAATGAGAGAGTGGTGCCGAAGGAGGGAGAGGGATTTGGGGATCGTCGCCATTGGTGGAGATGCTTGAAGAACATCGAAGAGTTCGGAGTGGGTGAGAAGAAAAAGGCAAAAATTAGGGTTTCACTCGGTGGTAGCCGATACGAATATATCGGCCGATATACTGTCGCTTTGTATCGGCCCAATTGAATGTTTTTATTGGGCTGTGGGCTGGAAACACAGATGCGGGAATCCAAGAAGAAGAGCAGGTCTTTGCATATATACATTTTTTTGGTTTGTTGTTGAGATGTCCGGCGATACGCACGGGACTTAGTGCATGCAGCATTGCATGTCTATTGGGCCTACTGTCCCCAATCCCATCAAATACATGAAAAGAATAATACGTTCCCGTGGCTCGATCCACCGATCTTCTGCTATCCAGTCGGGGTCTTATACCTCTCCTTGGCAACCACAAGAGCCACTCGAGTTCGGTCAATTTCGAAGTCTTCTATCTGAGATTTGACAAGGGACAATAATTATTGAAATTTCTCTTACAAGAATAATAATTAAAGCCTCAAAAGAGAGCTTGTAAAAAAATATATTTTTAATATATTTACAGCTGTTTTCATCAAGTCTTTCTATCTACAATAATTTATAATTCAAAATTTTCTTTTTTTTTTTGATATAACATTTTTTATTAAAAATATTATTATATATGAATAAATTAAAAAAGTTATTTACTCACCCATTAATTTAAAATTTTGATACTAATTTATAACCGTCGTAACCTTCTTTCTTTGTGCCCCCATGTACTTCTTTCACTGGAAATTGCATGTATGCCCATGACCCATAGTCATCACTTAGAGCATCAACAGTGGAAGAGATTTCAAGTGCTACATTTTGACTTTAGTCAAATTTTGTAGCACTTGAAGACTATGGACACTTGTCCATACTTAAAAATTTCTAGAAAGCTAAGAGACGCTCCAGATTTGGAGCATTTGCTAGCTCCACTATATTAATTTCTGGGCCCACCAATATTAACCAATTTTACCAAACATGGAAGAAAAATAAAAAAAATAGGGAGAAAAAAAATCTTATCAAACATGGAAGAAAAATAAAAAGGAAAAAAGATGGAAGCTGTTAATTTGGAGTGTAGCATTGTGTGCCAATATCAAGGAGACACTCCAAAAGTAATCATTTACACAATTTCTAATAATTTGGAGTACATGTTTGGAGTATCTCCACTGTGGATGCTCTTAATCAACTCATAATTACACCATAGCTAGTACTATAAATCATATTAGTTTCAATTAATGTAAGTAATTGAATAATTATTCATAAATTGATCTCCCATTTCACTACTCAATCGGTACAATCTTTGTGAGTGTCGGTTACATAAAATAGTATGAAGTACGAATAAAACGAAGATTACAACAACGAAGAAAAATGATATTACAAGTTGCTAGAAATGTAAAGCTTTATAACTTATTTGCAACAATAGTTGCTTCAACATAAAGAAGAAAACTTGTCATTCTCGGGTAATGAAGATTTTGCTCAAAATAAGATTCGATCATTTTCGTCAAGCTGCTCCCAGAAACTAGCAAGTTCAATGACTTGAACTTCTAGAATACTCCTTATCACCCTCGGAATGGACTTCACATGGACAAAAACTAGTCAGACAACACTTCATGGCTTCAGAACGCTGCTAACTCTCCTGTCGTAGCACATATTCTCTATTTCTCCTTCCAATTGTAAAAGAATAGTATATATAGGGAATACAAGTCACCTAGCAGCACTACTCCCATAATGAATAGTAAATTCAGAGAATAACTCTAGATTAAGTGGACAATTACAATAGTAAACTCCACTAAGTGTCCAATTACAGAAACTAAAATGTCAACGCTAAAGGCCATGTTTGAGCATAAATATAGTAGGAGATGGCTTCTTGTTAAAACCATGGTTCAGTTGGAGAAGACTTCTCAAGGTAACTAAGGTCAAGCGGAAGCTGACCCTCTGTTGGAACCAAGGTCAAGCAGAAGCTGAATCCCCACTAGAACCAAGGTCAAGCGGGAGCAACATGTTACGTCCCGATCCCGGAGGAACATAAAGTCACTACTAGGTGTAATGTTGTTGTCATGTCCTGCTCTCAGATAACTGGATATGAGTCTGAAGAAAAGTGTCCAAAAATAGGCCCATGACCTTTTTTTGACCATATATATGGTAATCCTATATAAGATTGGATTTGACCATATATATGGTAATCCTACAAGGATTGGATTTCTAATATATGTAAGTCTACATAGGATTGGATTTCCAATATATAATCCTACATAATATTGGATTTTAAGCCTATATAGGATGGAATTTCTATGGTATATAAAGGGGTCTAAAGGTTCTCCACAATTGACACCCTCCAAGAGTACTCAATGTAAGTTGTTGAATAAGTTCAACACAAGACATCTCATTGTGCTCAAGTTGTTGAATAAGTTCAACACAAGAGAGCTAAAGTTGTTGAATAAGTTCAACACAAAAATTTGAGAGAGTTTTTTTTTTCTATCTTTGTGATAGAGATCGAGTTCTTGAGTATAAGGAGAGAAGTGTTGAGAGCTATTGTAATTCGTTTTCATCTTCATAGTGAAACTAAATCACCCTTATTTGTGGAAGTAGGCATCTTGGCCGAACCACGTAAATCATTGTATTTGTGGTTGTGAATTTTCTCTGAGTTTTTTGGGTTTGTTTCCGCTGTGCCACAACAAATTGGTATCAGAGCTTTGGGAGTCTAGCAAAGTTTTCGACAAAATTTTCAGAGAAAGTTAATTGGGTGGATTCTTGATATGGCTCCGTCAAGCAGGATCGGGAAGTATAAAATTGAGAAGTTCAATGGGAAGAATGATTTTCACTTTTGAAAAAGCCAGATGAATGACGTTCTCATATCTCAAAAGCTTCACAAAGCTTTACGGAAAAAGTCCAAGAAGCCTACTGACATGACCGATGATGATTGGGATGACATGGATCTCGAAGCATGTGCCATTATTTGCCTGTGTTTGGAAAAGGATGTCGTGTACTCTGTGAAGGACGAAACCACCGCCGCTGGGCTCTGGTTGAAGTTGGAATCACTCTACATGACGAAGAATCTCACCAATTGACTTTATAGGTTAAAGTCGCTCTACAGACTAGTGATGGAGGAAGGTACGTCAATTCGGGATCATATTTCAAAATTCAATCTAATTATTTCCGACTTGAAGGATGTTGACATACATGAAGAAGATGATCGTTTGGCGCTAATCCTATTATTTTCTTTGCCCGATTCTTATGAGAATCTTATTCAAACGTTATTGTACGGGAATGACTCAATTTCCGTAGAAGAAGCTACGAGTGCCTTATTGTCAAATGAGGTGCAGAGGTTGGCATCTAATGGCGAAAACGATGGAGGCCAAGCCCAAGGTTTGACGGTAAGAGGAAGGACTGTGAAACCCAATTTTCATAAATTAATATTTGTGCTATAGTATTATTATTATTAGTATTTTACTATTATTATTATTATTATTATTATTATTATGATTTTTGAGTGTTAAAATTATTTCGAAATTAATAACATAGATTTTTGAGTTCGAACCCAGACCCGAGCCTGAGCCCGAACCCAAAATTCCTTTTTAATTTTGAACTTTGGTTTATATATTAAAAAAAATTAATACTTTTGAGCTGGTCCAACTATGGACCAGCGTTGCTCTTTCAAACCCTTCCTATTCTTACTCTCCCTCTACTTCCTCACACCCACACACACGTTCACCAATTTCCCCTCAACATTCTCCACACCACAACTTCTCCCCTCTCTCTCACGAGAAGGACCAGCACCCTTCCATTTATTCCCTTCACACTTCTCTTTTCCCTCACAACTCTTCTTCTCTCTCACTCTCTCAACAGATCCAAAAACTCACTCCACCCCTCATAACAAAACCCTCTCCCTCTCAACCTTACGTGCGCCCCAACCCGATGCCGAGCTCTCTCCGCCCAACCGCGGACCCGCCGGCCTCCCTCCAGGCCCGACGCCGCCCTCACGGCCGCACCCGCGCCCGACTCCCCGTGTGGCACCCCTGGCCTGCTGCCTCGCCGGATCCCGAAGCTCCTCCTGCCGAGCCCCTCTCCCCGACCGTGCCCCTCACCCGCGAGCTTTCCGCCAACCCCTGGCCCGCTGCCCTCCGGCCGACCCTCACCGGATTCCGCAACAGCGCCCCGGCGCGTGCCCTGGCCCGCGCGCCCCTCGGTCAGTCCAGCTCCCCTGGCCGCAACCCCGCGCCCTGATCCGCTGTTCCGTGGCAGCGTTGTCGCTGTCCGCTGCTGTCCCAGCGCCCCGACGCGTCTCGGACTCCGAACCAGCGCTGTTCCGAGTTGCCTTTGCTGTTCGGATCATCCTTTCTTTCTATTATTTTTCATCTGAGAGCTCTAGCCGAGCAACCTGAGGTATAACCCCTGTCCCGTCTCTTTTTCATATAGTCTATGATGAGAAATGGTCCCCGATTCCCCTTGGAAATTCGGTTTTAGCGACGTCGTATTTTTTCGGAACCTTCGGAAAGGTTCTGTGGATTATTTTGGATTCCCGGAATATTTCGGGAATTGATTTTTGGTATGTTTTAGCTTTCCGGATTTTTCCTGTAGCGTTCTGTGATTTGTGGAATTGGAATCGGACTTCCGAAATTATTTCGGGTCATCCCGATTATTCTGTGGATTGGTTGTGGATTTTATATATATATAAATTCGGGTTTTTCCCTGGTTTGGGATTTGCAGGAAATTATCGGCACCATTTTCCAGTTTTTGGGTTGACCAAAAACAGAGGAGATGCTGCCGGATTTTTTCGTAAATCCTGGATTATTTTAAAAATGAATTTAAAACGGATTTCGGAATTTTATTTAATGTTTGGATTTGGATGACGACCGTATCGGTCAATGGACCCGGCTAAGTGCAAACGAAACCGGTTTCGCCCGGACGTTAAGGCATTAGCCCAGTTGAAGATTGGACCATATCTGAGACTCGATAAATAATTATTTTATCTTTATTTTTACCATTTAATTTTATTCATATTTAATTTATTTAAAGTTTAGGACTAACGGCAGTTTCTGTCTTATTTCAATTTATGTAAATAAATTGTAATAGGCATAAGCCCAGCTGGTTATTGGTCTGTAACTGTATTTGGTAGTATAGGTTTTGGTTGTTGCTGATTTTGCGAGTTTTTGTATTAAACGAATAAATTTAATAAAAGTATTTTCGTACAAAATTAATAAAGATTTTCTTGCCTAAAACCTATCAATTTTAATATTAGTTAAAGATCATGTATTTCTCACTAAATAAAGAAATTAGTTTTATATTTATAAATTATGAAAATACAAAGTTTTAATCAATTAATTTGGTATCGACGTGTTTTTTCAAATACAAAGTATAAAACGATCTTTTCCCTCGTATTAAATCAACGCACAAATAATCTTGTTTTCGTGTTTTATTAATTAAAGAATTAAAATGGGATTAGGACACAAATAGAGATTTCAACTAGCGTAGCTAGATTGGTAACCCTGGAATCTGAGTCAATTTCTCGAATGTAGGAATTCGAGGACGATTCTGAATTCCTGTCTCGAAGTCTTCATCCTCTCCAGTCAAGTTCATTTTGAGGCAAGTATAGTTTGTGTTAGTTTGCAGTTATTTAATTAATCGCTTTACTGCAAGTTTAAACCACGATGCAAACACGAAACTCTCTCTGAGAGCACTGTAACTACTGGGGACTGGGGGAATAGTGTAATGAGTATGACCATACTGTAACTTTACTGTAACAAATCCCATATCCTTTACTGTAACAAACCCAAGCCGGTCATATTTCATTGCCTGTTCAAATCACACTGTTTTACTGCTGAAAACTGTTCATTTCTAAACTGTTTAAAAGTGCATGATTCTATTATTTATTTTAACTGTTTAAATTAGCATGAATTGTACTTTGCTCCTTCCTGACTGGAGATAACATTTTTAGGGAACATTGAGGATGCTGAGCTGTTATACTATACAACAGCTAATTTGACCCGGTTCTGTACCCTGTTGGAGGACGCAGGACTTGAGGCCGGCGAGCCGAACACTTAGTTAGATTTTCTGTTTCTAGATTTATTGTTTAGAATTTTGTAATTTGACTTCAGCTTTTAATTCAGTTCTTTCACATTCCAGTTGTACTTATTTCAAAGTTTAATAAAATTTCATTTTCCGAATTTTGAGTTGTGACAAATTTAGATGTTGTTGTGGATTACCTGCTAATGGAACAGCTTACTGTCGCCGTCTCAACAACGGTGCAAGCTGGGCATGATCCGGTTCGACCCAATTATTTGGGATCGGGTTGTGACATGTTTTTAGTGGTGGCCCATGCAGGTCCAAACAACAACTTAGGAAAACATACTTAGAAACAAATAGAACACTAGAACATTGATTTGTCACAACATAGGTCCGAATTATATATGAATAAATATTTTTGTTTGATTATAGACTGGTAGGCTACCTTGCTTATGAGTGCATCCTAAACCTTCCAGAGAATGGCCATTGACAAGACCAATCCTGCTGGCGATGAGATGTCATCTCCTGATCATACCCCATCTCCTCAGCCAAGTCCAGGGTTTATTTCCTCGCGGCTGATTGACCGTCCCCATGATGCATCCAATGAAGTTTTCACTACACTGGCGAATCCTATCTCTTCTCAAACTGAGTTGCATTTCCTTGGTGGAGTATCCATTCCTGTTGCTCCCCCAGTACCAACGAACACCTTCCAAATGGTTGCCCTACTTCAAGAAATCCTGGAGTTCCAGAAAGCTCAAGTTGAAGCCCAGCAGGAACAGATGAATATCACGAGAGAAGACATGAAGAACATCAATAATGTAGCCTTAGCTGTCTCCAACCAAGTTAGAGCGGAACCTCACCCTAGGAGGTATACCCCTGAATCTAGAAGATATTTGGGTCCCATCAAGTACTCTACTTTTCGGCAGTCTTGTCGTAAGAGGCTATTGGCTTATGAATACTGCAAGAGGCCTGGTCATCAGACCGTTAGTTGCCGCAAGAGATTGGGACAATGTTTGGCATGTGGATCTGCTGAACATCGGGTAAAGGACTGCCCTTATCTTTCTATCAAACCAGAGCACATATCCCAGCAACACCTGTTAGGCCACAACCTAGGGGCTCTTCCTATCCAGCAGACCTTGCCTCCTACTATAAGGCATGATACAGACTCGAGGTTCATAGAAGAGGAAGCAGTTGGAGACTGCTCATGCAAGAGCCAGAACCATGAAGATTAGTACCTAGGACTGCTGAATAGCATTATTTATTTTCATAAGAGATTGTAACAGGATGTCCTTGGATCAATCATGAGAGTTTTGCTATAATTCTCCACATGAATAAACTTCTTAGTTACACCTTTATGGTAGATGTTTTCCCTGATAGTTTTCCCGAATTACCCCAGACCTAGACATAGAGTTCACTATTGACCTAGTTCCCGGCTCTCTCCTATTTTTAAGGGATGCTACAGAGTCAACCTGAAGGAGGCCAAGGAGATGAAGGATCGGATCAATAAAGTTCTAGGATTTACCCAAGATGGAACTTCATCCTAGGGAGTGTCAGTCTTGTTAGTGCACAAGAAGGACGGAATAATACGGATGTGCATCTACTACCGGGCGCTGAACAATCAAGAACAAGTACCCTTTGCCCTGGATCGATGACCTATATGATCAATTGAGCAGAGCCAATGTGTTTTCGAAGATTGATCTTAGATCTGGCTACCATCAGATCAGGGTTAGGAAGGAAGATATTCCCAAGACGGCATTCAACACCAAGTATGGGCAGTTTGAATTCTTGGTCATGTCGTTTGGACTGACGAATGCTCATACGGTGTTCATGAACCTTATGAACAAGGTTTTTCATGAATATCTAGATCAAATTGTCGTTGTCTTCATCGATGACATTCTGATCTATTTAAAGACGGAAGAGGAGCACGAAGAGCACCTCAGGAAAGTTCTGGAAACTTTGAGGAAGGAGAAACTGTTTAGTAAGCCTTCCAAGTATGAATTTTTTCTAGACAAGATGGATTTTCTTGGCCATGTTATCACAGGAGAAGGAATTTCGGTGGATCCGAAGAAGATAGCCGCTGTTGAGAAGTGGTCCCAAGCTCAGTTGCTGAAATCAGGAGTTTTTGGGCTTGGCTGGCTACTACCGGAAGTTCGTGAAAGGTTTTTGCCAGAATTGCTGAGCCGATGACGAAGCTCACTCGGAAGAATGAAGAGTTCATCTGGACGGAAGTTTGTCAGGCATTATTTGAGGAGCTGAAGAAGAGACTTACCACAGTACCAATCCTTGCGCTACCCGCAGGAACTGGTAGTTTCTCAATCTATAGTAATGCCTCAGGTAAATGACTGGGTTGCGTTCTTTAACAACATGGAAAGTGATTGCTTATGCATCTAGGCAATTACGGACTCATGAGAAGAACTATCCCACACATAATTTGGAGCTTGCAGCAATGATGTTTGCATTGAAGATATGGAAGCATTATCTATATGGAGAGAGAGTGGAAATATATACAGACCATAAAAGTCTGAAGTATGTTTTTACTCCGAAGGAGCTGAACATGAGGCAAACAAGATGGCGGGAGCTGATGAAGGATTTTGATATCGATCTACAGTACCACCCAGGTAAGGCTAATGTGGTCGCAGATGCACTTAGTCGATACCCTATGGCGATGTTTTTGACTAAGGAGCGGCATCTGCTAGAGGACATCGAGAAGCTTGGACGGGAGATTATACTGCCTGGAAGGAAGGAGCTGGATGCTGATTCATTTTTGATAAAGTTGCAAGTGAGCTCGAGTCTGATGGACAAAATCAAGGAGACGCAGTTTCAAGACGAGACACTTTGCAAACTTAGAGATCAAGTGCTGGCAGGAACACTTGAAGGATTCTAAATCGCCAGTGACGGAGCACTGAAGAATGGTACGAGGCTTTGTGTACCAACTGACGAACTGAGGAACAAGCTGATGCAAGAAGCGCACCAGTCGCAGTATTCCATACATCCTAGAACCAACAAAATGTATCGAGATATGCGTACCATTGTTTGGTGGTTTGGAATGAAGAAAGACGTGGCCAGGTATGTTGCTAGATGTTTAATTGGTTAACCAGTGAAGGCCAGCAGACAGAGACCAGCAGGACTATTGCAGCCGCTTGACATTGCGGAGTAGAAATGGGAGCACATAACGATGGATTTTGTATCGGGACTGCCTCGATCCCAAGGAGGGAAGGATGCCATTTGGATTATCGTGGACTGACTGACGAAGTCAGCTCACTTTATCCCCTTCAAGGTTGGTCTATCCACCTAGAAGTTGGCAGCATTGTACATGCGGCACATCTACCGGATTCATAGAGTACCGATGGACAATCAGAGAGGACAATCCAGACGTCTGAAGACATGTCGAGATTTTGCGTCTTGAAGTTTAGAGGGTCTTGGGAAGATCATTTGCACTTGGTAGAGTTCTCTTACAACAACAATTACCAAGCCAGCATTGGTATGACCCTATTTGAAGCTCTCTATGGACATCGTTGCCGTACACCACTTGCATGGGATGACGTAGGAGAAAGAGTACTGCTGGGTCCCGAGATGGTAACTGACGCAGTAGAGAAGGTGAATGCAAGTTCAGGATTACCCAAGACAGACAGAAGCTTTGGGTTGATAGTAGTCGTCGACCAGTGGAGTTTGAAGAAGGAGATAGCATTTTTTTGAAGTTTTCTCCTACCAAGAGGGACGATCAGTTTTGACGGAGCTGGGAATTGAGGCCAAGTACATCAGGCCATTTGAAGTTTTAAGACGAGTTGGAAAAGTGGCGTACCGGTTAGCTCTACCAGCTAATCTTGAGGGTGTGCACAACGTCTTCTACGCATCACAGCTCAGACGCTACATTCTGGATCCGAGTCACATTTTGGATAATTCAGAGCTGAAGATTGGACTCAACCTTTCAGTGCCAGAGAAACCAGTAGCAAGCGTAGTCATAGGTGAGAAGAAGATCAGAAAATTTGAGCCATCACATAACACCTATTTCTTATCTTTTCGTTCTAAACTTGACTGATGCTGCTAAGTTAGCCTAGTTTTGCAAGCTATCTCTTTATCCAGCTTGATCATGACGGTATTTTATTGGGTGCACCCACTAAAATATTGTCTAATCAGGACCGGTGCATGATGGTCTGATCAACCTCGTGTACTTTGGTTCGCTTTTGTATTTTTCTGCATGGATGATATCATAAATGAAACTTGTCCATAAACCGTCTCATCCATGACTGCCTTAGAAATTCTCATTGTTGGACCCGAGTTACGGGCGTAGTACCCGTACCTGTTTGATTTGAGTTTACCCCTAACCCTGCCTTTAATTTCGAGGACGAAATTTTCTAAGGAGGAAAGATTGTGAAACCCAATTTTCATGAATTAATATTTGTGCTATAGTATTATTATTATTAGTATTTTACTATTATTATTATTATTATTATGATTTTTGAGTGTTAAAATTATTTCGAAATTAATAACATGGATTTTTGAGTTCGAACCCAGACCCGAGCCTGAGCCCGAACCCAAAATTCCTTTTTAATTCTAAACTTTGGTTTATATATTAAAAAAAAATTAATACTTTTGAGCTGGTCCAACTATGGACCAGCGTTACTCTTTCAAAACCCCCCTATTCTTACTCTCCCTCTACTTCCTCACACCCACACACACGTTCACCAATTTCCCCTCAACATTCTCCACACCACAACTTCTCCCCTCTCTCTTACGAGAAGGACCAGCACCCTTCCATTTATTCCCTTCACACTTCTCTTTCCCCTCACAACTCTTCTTCTCTCTCACTCTCTCAACAGATCCAAAAACTCACTCCACCCCTCATAACAAAACCCTCTCCCTCTCAACCTTACGCGCGCCCCAACCCGACGCCGAGCTCTCTCCGCCCAACCGCGGACCCGCCGACCTCCCTCCAGGCCCGACGCCGCCCTCACGGCCGCACCCGCGCCCGACTCCCCGCGCGGCGCCCCTGGCCTGCTGCCTCGCCGGATCCCGAAGCTCCTCCGGCCAGCCCCTCTCCCCGACCGCGCCCCTCACCCGCGAGCTTTCCGCCAACCCCTGGCCCGCTGCCCTCCGGCCGACCCTCGCCGGATTCTGCAGCAGCGCCCCGGCGCGTGCCCTAGCCCGCACGCCCCTCGGTCAGTCCAGCTCCCCTGGCCGCAACCCCGTGCCCTGATCCGCTGTTCCGTGGCAGCATTGTCGCTGTACGCTGCTGTCCCAGCGCCCCGACGCATCTCGGACTCCGAACCAGCGCTGTTCCGAGTTGCCTTTGCTGTTCGGATCATCCTTTCTTTCTATTATTTTTCATCTGAGAGCTCTAGCCGAGCAACCTGAGGTATAACCCCTGTCCCGTCTCTTTTTCATATAGTTTATGATGAGAAATGGTCCCCGATTCCCCTTGGGAATTCGGTTTTAGCGACGTCGTATTTTTTCGGAACCTTCGGAAAGGTTCTGTGGATTATTTTGGATTCCCGAAATATTTCGGGAATTGATTTTTGGTATGTTTTAGCTTTCCGGATTTTTCCGGTAGCGTTCTGTGATTTGTGGAATTGGAATCGGACTTCCGAAATTATTTCGGGTCGTCCCGATTATTCTGTGGATTGGTTGTGGATTTTATATATATATAAATTTGGGTTTTTCCCTGGTTTGGGATTTGCAGGAAATTATCGGCACCATTTTCCAGTTTTTGGGTTGACCAAAAACAGAGGAGATGCTGCCGGATTTTTTCGTAAATCCTGGATTATTTTAAAAATGAATTTAAAACGGATTTCGGAATTTTATTTAATGTTTGGATTTGGGTGACGACCGTATCGGTCAATGGACCCGGCTAAGTGCAAACGAAACCGGTTTCGCCCGAACGTTGAGGCATTAGCCCAGTTGAAGATTGGACCATATCTGAGACTCGATAAATAATTATTTTATCTTTATTTTTACCATTTAATTTTATTCATATTTAATTTATTTAAAGTTTAGGACTAACGGCAGTTTCTGTCTTATTTCAATTTATGTAAATAAATTGTAATGGGCATAAGCCCAGCTGGTTGTTGGTCTGTAACTGTATTTGGTAGTATAGGTTTTGGTTGTTGCTGATTTTGCGAGTTTTTGTATTAAACGAATAAATTTAATAAAAATATTTTCGTACAAAATTAATAAAGATTTTCTCGCCTAAAACCTATCAGTTTTAATATTAGTTAAAGATCATGTATTTCTCACTAAATAAAAAAATTAGTTTTATATTTATAAATTATGAAAATACAAAGTTTTAATCAATTAATTTGGTATCGACGTGTTTTTCCAAATACAAAGTATAAAACGATCTTTTCCCTCGTATTAAATCAACGCACAAATAATCTTGTTTTCGTGTTTTGTTAATTAAAGAATTAAAATGGGATTAGGACACAAATAGAGATTTCAACTAGCGTAGCTAGATTGGTAACCCTGGAATCTGAGTCAATTTCTCGAATGTAGGAATTCGAGGACGATTCTGAATTCCTGTCTCGAAGTCTTCATCCTCTCCAATCAAGTTCATTTTGAGGCAAGTATAGTTTGTGTTAGTTTGCAGTTATTTAATTAATCGCTTTACTGCAAGTTTAAACCACGATGCAAACACGAAACTCTCTCTGAGAGCACTGTAACTACTGGGGACTGGGGGAATAGTGTAATGAGTATGACCATACTGTAACTTTACTGTAACAAATCCCATATCCTTTACTGTAACAAACCCAAGCCGGTCATATTTTATTGCCTGTTCAAATCACACGGTTTTACTGCTGAAAACTGTTCATTTCTAAACTGTTTAAAAGTGCATGATTCTATTATTTATTTTAACTGTTTAAATTAGCATGAATTGTACTTTGCTCCCTCCTGACTGGAGATAACATTTTTAGGGAACATTGAGGATGCTGAGCTGTTATACTATACAACAGCTAATTTGACCCGGTTCTGTACCCTGTTGGAGGACGCAGGACTTGAGGCCGGCGAGCCGAACACTTAGTTAGATTTTCTGTTTCTATATTTGTTGTTTAGAATTTTGTAATTTGACTTCAGCTTTTAATTCAGTTCTTTCACATTCCAGTTGTACTTATTTCAAAGTTTAATAAAATTTTATTTTTCGAATTTTGAGTTGTGACAAATTTAGATGTTGTTGTGGATTACCTGCTAATGGAACAGCTTACTGCCGCCGTCTCAACAACGGTGCAGGCTGGGCATGATCCGGTTCGACCCAATTATTTGGGATCGGGTCGTGACAAGGACAAACGATAAAACATCTTTTAGCAGAAGGTCAAGATCCAAGTCCAAAACACCTATTGAGAAGGTGAAGTGCTTCAACTGCAATAAAAAAGGACATTATACAAATAAGTGTTCTTATCCAAAGAAGAAGAACAAGAAAAAGGAGAATAAGACAGAGATAGAAGGTGATGAAGCAAATTGTGCTTCAGAAGCTGATAGTGACAGAGTCTGTTTTTCAGTGGCACATGACAACATGAGTGACCGTTGGATTCTCGATTCCGGATGCTCGTACCATATGTGTCCAAAGAGGAAGTGGTTTTCTTCCTACAAGGCGACAGATGGTGGTTCTGTGTTGATGGGCAACCACAATGCATGTCGAGCTGTTGGAATTGGATCTATCAAGGTAAAAATGTATGATGGAATTGTGCAAACTTTGACCGATGTCAGACATGTTCCCGACCTCAAGAAAAATCTTATTTCTCTTGGTACGCTTGACTCGAATGGTAACAAGTTCGTCGTCGAGGGTGGAGTCTTGCAGGTTGTTCATGGTTCTTTGGTGGTGATGAAAGGTCACCGACAGGGTAACCTTTATATCTTGTTAGGAAGCACTGTGACTGGGACTTTAGCAGTCAGTACATTTGATTTGTCTGATAGCACGCGTCTTTGGCATATAAGCAAGAAAGGCCTGTCCTTACTGAGCAAGCAAGGGTTACTGAAGAACTTGAAGAAGCCAAGTATGGATTTCTGTGAGCATTGCATTTATGACAAGTAGTACAGGGTGACCTTCAGTACAAGTAAGCAGAAGATAAGAGGTATTCTCGACTATGTGCATACAGATGTATGGAGACCTAACAGGATTCCTTCCAAGAATGGAGCAAGGTACTATGTCACTTTTATTGATGATTATACATATTATGTTTGGTTGTATTTCATCAAAACCAAGGATGAAGTGTTCGAAAAGTTCAAGCAGTAAAAAGCGACATTGGAGAACAGAACGGACAGAAAGGTAAATACGATGAGGTCTGATAATGGTACTGAATATACCTCTGGACCTTTCAAAGATTTCTGTGCTCAAGAAGGTATCGTTCGACATTGGACTGTTAGGAACACACGCAGCAGAATGGGTTAGCAGAGAGGATGAACCGAACCTTGCTTGAGAAAGCAAGATGTATGCTCTCCAATGCCGGTTTAGGCAAGGAATGGTGGGCAGATGCTATACACATGGCACGATACTTGGTTAATAGATCACCAACTCCGGCTATAGATTGTAAGACTCCATATGAGGTGATGACCGACAAACCAACAGATTACAGCACTTTGTGCCTGTTTGGATGCAAAGCTTACTATCATGTCAACGAGGGTAAGTTGGACCCGAGAGCCAAGAAAGCAATATTCTTGGGATATGCACAAGGAGTGAAGGGCTACCGTCTGTACTGCTTGGAGGATAAGTTCTTAATCAGCAGGGATGTCACATTTGACGAGTCTTCAGTGTTGGCTTCGAGCAAGAAGAGTGAGTCCGATCATGATGGTGGTGTATCTAGCAAATCTCAAATAATTGAGGTTGAGTCATCTGAGGATGCATCATATGAGGTAGAGGTTTCTGAAGATGTTCATCAAGCCCCATAAGAGAAACAACCAAAGGATGAGCAGTACCAGCAGCAAGATTCCTTGCCCACCACTAGGCCAAGGAGATCAGTCAAGCCAGTACATATGTATGGATTTGAGGAACCGGTAAAGCATTATGGACAGCTAAATATGGTGGCATATGCACTACCAGTGGAGGATGTCGAGCCTATCACATTCAGACATGCGGTTAAAGATACTAGCAGCGAGAACTGGATGGTGGCTATGCAGGAAAAGATTGAGTCTTTCCACAAAAACTGTATATGGGATTTGGTTCCATTGTCCAAAGGCAAGCAACTTATAGGATGCAAAAGAGTGTACAAGAAGAAGGAAGCTTCTCCAAAGCCAGATGGTGAAGTTTTGCTTCAGAGCCTTTAGAGACGGGATTGACGAGTGATTGATTTGGTGAAGCTATGCGGTGGAGAAGTGTGTCGGCTCGATTTTGTGGTAAAACCTTGCCGAGGTGGAGATATGAAGAAAAGTGTCCAAAAATAGGCCCATGACTTTTTTTGACCATATATATGGTAATCCTATATAAGATTGGATTTGACCATATATATGGTAATCTTACAAGGATTGGATTTCTAATATATGTAAGTCTTCATAGAATTGGATTTTCAATATATAATCCTACATAAGATTGGATTTTAAGCCTACATAGGATGGGATTTCTATGGTATATAAAGGGGTCTAAAGGTTCTCCACAATTGACACCCTCCAAGAGTACTCAATGTAAGTTGTTGAATAAGTTCAACACAAGACATCTTGTAACGCCCCAGTCCCAAAATACGTAGGACTAGAAACGTAGATATGCCAGCTGTATTCATACGATATATACTCTAATATATGGAAACCTCGTATGAATACATAAGCTGTAAAATATAGTAAACCACAACTAACTAATCTCATCCACAAAATGAAAGAATAACAGATGTCATATAATCAACTATGAATTGTCATTGGTACATGTAGTTGGGCGGAGACAAATCCACTACCAACTATGAAAAGAAATACATAACAAAATAAAGAGTTTGGCGAGCGAAGACGATCCAAGTGCAATCATCCTCGAAGAAATAGCGATGATCACGGCTAGAGCTATAACACCTGCGAAAGACAAGAGCACATACCTGAAGAGGTAACCAAGTCCTCAGAGGGACGTAACACGACACATAATATCATGCTAATATAACTGAATATAAATTGCTCAAATAAATAAGTCAATTGAATTATAACATGGTCCAATACACACCATTGAACTAGCGTACCATTCTCCCAACCAAACAAGGACAGGAGATGGTAAACTAATTCACGATGACGTATCTTTCCATGCTATGAATCCAATGTGGTATCCGGACCCCAACAAGGTTCAATACCTTTTCATCGAAATAGTAAGCCACACCTACAACCAAATAAGGATAAGGTGTGGCGAACTAATCAACGACAAGTTATTGTTCCAAGCCACGGTCAGATACAAGTACCCAAACCAAAGTACTCGTACCTAACGGATAAAGGTGTCTAACCGTTCTAGGTGAAATATAGTTAAGAACAGTTCATGGTCGTATGACTACCGGGTCAAGTCAAAAAAATATCGATACAGTACCTCAGTAGCGAGTCACAACACCACATACTATTTCTCAGTATCGAGCGAGTCTATAGCATATAGTCTACCTATCGTTCCTCAGTAGCGAGCGAGTCTACGATAGATAGGGTGGTAGTCAACTTCCAATCATGTTCTTTCCGTCCAATGCCAACTCATAACTGTTAAGTCTTCTAGCATGCAATTATATTAGCAGTTATTCCTAACGTACGGCTTATACGTACTGGTGGCCAGCCAATCACGCATGTCCGAGTCCTATATGTGACTCACAACAACGTGGTATAAATGTGTCAAGGCCTATGAATGCAACACACAAGGTGGTCCCTTAAATCTATGTTTAATGTGTAAGAAAAATAATACATAGCAGAAAATATAACTGAACTGTAAGTTCTAACAGGTTATGCCATGTATCACAGTTTATTTTGCATAAAGAAAATAATGAATAATGCATGAAATATGAGCTAAATAAATAAATAGCAAAAGGCAAGGTGTCTTACCTGGTAGGACGCCTGGTGTGATGCAATGATCAATATGACACGAACTGCGACTTCGGGTAACAACTACACAAGGTTACCTCTGATGGTGGCACAGACAGTTCCATTGAGTCCAGAAGGGTCAAATTAGTTAGGGTCTACATAAAGAGGTTTAGAATTGACGAGAAAATAGGAAAATTGAGATTGGTCACGGACAGGAGGACAATTGAAGGAAATTGGATAGATCATAATATTTACGATTTTTAGAAAATATTTTATAATACTTGCAAATATATTTTTATTTGTAAAAAATAGTTTCTAGATAAATACTTGAAAAGTATAAAATCGTTTTAGGCAAACGCTTTAATTTTTAAAATATGGTTTTGAGATAGTAAATAAAATCATTTTTTTGGTAAAAAACTATATGTTTATTAACTATTTAAAATCGAGAAATTTCTATAAAAATAATTAAAACTATATTTTTTTTTCCTTTTACTAGTTAAGATAAAAGAAATATACCGAAAATAATTTAAGTCAAAAATTCATTCATAATAAGCTAGGGATATATAATAATACTAATAATAATAATATTAATAATAATTATATATTTTTACTTATCAATAAAAGAGTACTTGGTAAAATAATATAAACACTAAAAATTTATAATCAATAATAATATTAAAACTACACAGTTATATATGTATATAGTATACTCAAAATATTATTAAATAATAAAAACATTAGAACTAATAGGCTGCGGTATACAAACATTAATAATAATAATAATAATAATAATAATAATAATAATAATAATAATAATAAAAACAACGAAACTACTGCACCTCACAGTAGTTTTTCTCGAAAACTAGTCAACAAAAAAAACACAAAGAAAAAAAAGGAAGGCTAAAGAGTATAGGAAAGGGAAGAAGGAAGGAAACGAGCGGGAGAGGGCAGTGGAAGAGGAGAAGAGAGAGGGGGCGGAAGATGGCCACGGAGGCAGATCTGACGGGGATGGTGGGTGACGGCGGCTGGAGGCAGAGCGAGAATCGCTGTCGCTCGTCGTGGTGGGGCGGCGCACGCTCGGCGCTGGCGCGATAGCCTCGCGGTAGAGCGGAGAGGAGGAAGACGAAGGGGGTTCGGCCGGGGCTCGTCGACGGGCAAGGCGGTCGAAGGCGCGCGGGAAGAGCGGCGCACGCACGGCGGAGGCTGCGCTCGCGGAGGCGGAGGCGGCGCTCGCGGATCCGGCCGGCGGCAGAGAGGGGTTTCCATCGAGTGTGCTTCGTGCGCTCATGGCGGAGCCGGGTTTGCCGACGGAGGAAGCCGGTGGTGACACGGGCGGAAGGCTACGGCGGTGCCAGATCCACAGGGGCGGGGAGGCACCGGTTCGCGGTGGCGCAGGAGCGGCTGTCGTCGGCTCGGCCGGAGTCAGGTGAGGGTTTTTCTTTCGGGTTGTGGTGGTTGGGGTTGTTGACCGAAAGTCTGTGGAGGTGGTAGTAGCGCTTGGCCAAGGTGGCCGTAGTAACGGTGACGTTCGAGGGGAGTGGTCGTGTGTTTAATTCCTTTTTCTTTGTGGTGATGGTGTTTTTGGTGGCGGCGGTGTTGTCGTGGCCAGGGGCAGGGCCGAGGCCAGTATGTCGGGGACAGGTTGGTAGGGCGGTGGTGGCCGTGGTTGTATTATGGTGGTGGTTGCGCTGGTTAGGTGGAGGCTGGCCGCTGATGGAGGTGTGGTAGAGAGTTGGCCGGAGTTGGCCAGGGTCAGAGGCAAGGTCCGGTGGTTGGTTGTGGTCAGGTTGGTGTTTGGTGGAAACGGGGAGAAGAAGGGAGACGACGTCGAAGAGGCGAGGGCGATGATGTCGCTGGTGATATTGGTAGGCTGTGAGGAGGTGGCCGGGCGTGGGTGCTGCCGGCTTGGGGCGAGGCTTCGGTTCGACGGCCAGGGGAAGGGATACGGAGAAGGTCAAAGCCATCCGATGGTAGTGATGGAAGAAACGACGGGAAAGAGGGTTGTGTCGTGTCTTGTGAGACACGGGACGGGATGTCCGGCATGTCGGACACGGAGAGAATTTCTGTATTTGTATTAGAAATAAAATATAGTGGATGGGAAGGGGGACACGGACACGATGTACGACACTGTTGACAATGGTGGAAATTTTGTGGATGGTTGTGAAGAATTCATGGAAAAAGAGGACAAGTACCTCTCCTTTTATAGGAGGTGGGAATCCCATTAGGATAAGGATTGGGAGGATTTAAATCCCCTTAGATAATTCATCTATTAATTTAAGTCAATTCAATAAATTCAAATCCAAATCTAAATTAATTTAAATCTAGATAATCGAAACTCAAATTAAATATAAATTCTATCCTTAAATTTAAACTATTTAAATTAAATCCATAAAATCAAATCGAGATTTAAACTGCCACAATAATTTCAAAATATATCTTCCAAAAATACTAATAATAATAATTTCGTAAATAATAAATATTTTTAAATATCTTTTTGAATAATAAAATATTAATATTAATAAATTTTGAAAATCAAATTAAATATTAATAGGAACTACTTCAAAAATAACTTTTAGATAATTAGTAAATAGTTTCGAAAATCAATTTATACATAAATTACATCTTACGTATTTGCATGAGAAGAAGGTATTTTTATGAAACATAGTTTCCTAAATTGCCAATAAAATAAACTTACCTTTTTATAATAATAAAATTTGAAATCTCGATGCGACGCCTTTCACAACCTTAAGTAAATAAAAGCAATTACTATATATTATTTTGAAACTATAAAATAGAAAAACATCTTCTAAAAATATGTACGCTCGCACATATTCGCACTCGTCGAGCAATTACGAAAAACAAAATTTCGCGCGCGACGTACAATAAAAAAAATCAGTACCAAATTTATAAAAAAAATAGTAAAAATTTAGGAGTTTTACGTCCTACCCAACTTAAAAGAATTTCGTCCTCAAAATTAAGAATTAGTAAGGGGTGAGAAGGCACAAAGGGGTATTGGTGAGGAACAATCACTCACAACATTCAACAAAACATGCATTAGAAAATTGTGAATTCAATAATGGCGAGGATAATCATGGGTTAGCGCAAAAAGGAAAATGAGTAAGGGTTAAGGTTTAATCAAGATAACCTGCAATAAAGAATTGTATGGTATCATGAGAAAATAAATTAAAGACCTAGAAGATATGATTTCTTGAGAGTAGGATGAGGGCACGATTAAGAGAATGAATTTGATTTACTCCTAAATTAAGCGATTAGAAGGTCGTGATAGTAAATATAGGGCTGAAAAAAAGGGTGAGTACTTTAAGACGAAGATATAGCAACATCGAGTGATAATGGTCATAGGTGATAGGATAGCTAGAGGAATTTCTAGCACACGCCTTCGTCCTTCTAAAATAGGTGAAGGCGAAAGCAATATAGAGTTCGAAGGAGGCGTTATCGAATACGAATACGTGGTTCAAAGGCGACCGAATAATTCAAAAGGAGTTGCCAAGGCAGTCGCGGATGAGACTCTAGAGGGCAAGTTTAACTATGTCCTCATCCACGTAGAACGATAGATAAAAGCGAATCAAGGTATGCACCGGTTCTGATTAGACAATATGTTAGTGGGAGCTCTTCCATTAACATATATCGTGAACAAGCTCGATAAATCAATGAACTTACAAATCTAGATTATAGTAGCAATATTTGTCAAGAGGGTGAAATTATAGGTACGAGAGTTTAAAATTGAGAGGGAGTATAGTCGAACATCTAAAGGGTCTAAGTCATGTCCTGTGATGGTCTTTATACAGTCGTCCTATAGTCTTCTTGTCCAAGTCCTTGGTTGGCTAGACGGGTTAGGGTCCTCTAGATTCTAGAATCTAAGTAGACTTGCTAATATAGGTCGCAAGGACAAAGGGGTTGCTAGGTCATAAGGCACTCTACCCAACTTAAAAGAATTAAACTAATAGTATTTTGGGACAAAAGAGTCATGTCTAACTAGTAGGGATCACCTGTCTAACCTCTAACAAGCACGAAGGAAAGATAAGAATTATGATAGAAGAAATCAAGCAAGATGCGGTCGATGAGTTGAACGGTAGTTCGAATATGGAATCGAGAAAAAAGGTCAAGTATGTGGATGAGATCCTAGACTCTAATCCTATTCGCAGGCTTGCTTGGTATGGTAAAGTAACCAAACAATTTATCTCGACCTACATGGGCCACCAAAAAAAAATGTAACGCCCCAGTCCCAAAATACGTAGGATTAGAAACGTAGATATGCCAGCTGTATTCATACGATGTATACTCCAATATATGGAAACCTCGTATGAATACATAAGCTGTAAAATACAGTAAACCACAACTAACTAATCTCATCCACAAAATAAAAGAATAACAGATGTTATATAATCAACTATGAATTGTCATTGGTACATGTAGTTGGGCGGAGAAAAATTCACTACCAACTATGAAAAGAAATACATAACAAAAGAAAGAGTTTGGCGAGCGAAGACGATCCAAGTGCAATCATCCTCGAAGAAATAACGATGATCACGGCTAGAGCTATAACACCTGCGAAAGACAAGAGCACACACCTGGAGAGATAACCAGGTCCTCAGAGGGACGTAACAAGACACATAATATCATGCCAATATAACTGAATATAAATTGCTCAAATAAATAAGTCAATTGAATTATAACATGGTCCAATACACACCATTGAACTAGCGTACCATTCCCACAACCAAACAAGGATAGGAGATGGTAAACTAATTCACGATGATGTATCTTTCCATGCTATGAATCCAATATGGTATCCGAACCCCAACAAGGTTCAATACCTTCTCATCGAAGTAGTAAGCCACACCTACTGTCACGACCCGCACCCTAGAGTAAGGACACGAGACGTGGGTACGTCCAGCCTACGCCGCAGTGTCGGCGGTAGAACGCTGTCCTAGGTCAATCATCTAACAATATATAAGATACCTGTACGGTATATACACTCCGAATGGAGGTGACATAGCAATATAGTCTCAATCACATCTAAGGTAGAGTACGATAAAAAGATATATAGATATGGAACGAAATAAATCCACAGAGATACAATCAGATAGAAGTCTAAGTGTCTAAGATAACATCTCCATAAACATCAGATAAAACAAACTCCCAGTATATATACAATAATGTATCAATGAGAAAGACGAGGTAAGAGTCTAAGCTGGCAGTCTAAACCACTAGTGGTAGATCCTCTACTGCAAGTGGGTCCAAGTCACAAGTGTTGTCTAAGCTGTACCATAATGGGTAGACACCAGAGCCTCATCATTCTCTGTAAAATTTTCAACAGGTCCAGTCAGGACAGGAACGAGCACAATACATCTCAACAAATCATAACATGATAGGAAATATAATCATGCTAGAGAGTAAGATACATAAACTGAAAGAATAACATGATATATAAAAGAGAGAGAGACTGTAAGTAAATATCTACAGTATAATAGAGAACTAATCAGTGACTATTGATTCAGAGTACAAGATAAACATGTGAACAGCTGGAGGGTGATTCATGACTATACTAAAGAGGTGATTCATGACTATACTACTTTAGAATTATCCACATGTTCATTTATACTCCCCTATCCCCAATCAATACACAAGGATCCAGTCAAGTTACATTAAGATTCATGACTATACTACATTGCCCATAAAGGGTGATTCAAGAGTGATTCATGAAGATTCGTGAAGGCTCTGTGATTCATGAGAGTACAGGAATCACAAGCTGATACATGAAGATTCATGATAATAGAAGCATGAGATACATGATGTAAGTAAAACACACGAGACAAGAGTATCTGATGCTCCCGAGGGGGATAACATCTCATGAAGGGATCCATATAGTACCAATTCGTGTTACCAACGTGTCAGCATCAAGTAAAGTAATCTAAAGCAGGAAATATAATCCTAAACAAGATATGAAATGATCAGAGAATGTACTCGCCTGGTATCTTGAATATCTGAAGAGAATATACTGTCCGAGGAGTGGTGTCTGTCTTCTATAGAACAGTACAAGTCACTACATGTCTAAAATAATAAAATAGACTGCTACAATACATCTACATGATGTTTGGGGTCAATCTAGGCTAAAGTCAACCTTTGGTCAACTCTAGTCAACCCTAACAGTCAAACTAGGTCAACTCTAGTCTAGTTAGGTCAAACTAGGTCAAACAAGGTTAAACTTGGTCAAACTAGTCTAGGTTGGTCAAACCTAGGCTTAATAAGTCAATCTAGGTCACTAATCACTTATCATACAAGTCACACTAGCCTAGTGATACACAAGTGTATCCACATCACATGCCATAGGCTAACTACATAGGCAATGAGCCATATCACATATAGGCCAATACCCATACCATATATCTATATACACATTATTACATAGGCCAATGCAATCTCTTTTTCACATTACACTATCACACTACACATTTCACATTTATATATTACATTACACATTCACATAGGTTAGATAATATATATATATATATATATATATATATATATATATATATATATATATATATATATATATATATATATATATATATATATATATATATATATATATATACTCATATAAAATATATATATATATATATATATATATATATATATATATATATATATATATATATATATATATATATACTCATATAAATATATATAAAATATAAATATATAATATATAAATATATATATATACTCATATATATATATATATATACTCATATATATATATATATATATATATATATATATATATATATATATATATATATATATATATATATATATATATATATATATATATATACTCATATAATATATATAATATATATATATATATATATATATATATATATATATATATATATATATATATATATATATATATATATATATATATATATATATACATACTCATAGAGAGATAGATATGTACTCAAGTTAAATGTGTGTGCGTGTGTGTATATGAGAGTGTGAGTGTGTGTGTGTAGTGTTCCTGTGTGTGACAAGAATTGGAAGGGTGTTGTGTGTATATGTGTGTGTAGGCATGTGTGTGTGAGGGTGTGAGGAAAACAATGTCAAAATTAGTGAGGATAGGTGCGTGTGAGGGTGTTTGTGTCACAGATTGGGTTCTCAGTCCTATGTGACAGGAACTAATGTGTGTGCAATGTGCCATATAGGTGTGTAGGCATGTGTGTGTGAGTGAGTGTGTGAGAAAAACAGTGGCAGGTCTCAGATTTGTGTGACAGGAGTAACATGACAGGAAATAGAATAGAGGGTGTGTGAATCATGAGTGTGTGTGTGTGTGTTTTCAGAATTGCAACAAAATGACAGAAATGTATATGTGTGTGTGAGTTTAAGGGTCATAGAGGGGTGTGTCAAATGAAGTTAAGTGACAGTGTAGATTGTAGATAATGACATTAATTCTCGGGTTAAATGACATGTCTCAGATTTTAGGAAAAATAGTGAATGTAAAGTTCTCAGAGTTTTAACAAAACCAATTTGACAGTTAATACTAACCCTTAGCAGGTAGCATACCAAAATCGACTCCAATAACCCATTGCATCAACACAAATCGAAATTGACATGAAATTCAACCCTAACATATGTAGGTGAACTAATTAACCATCTAACATTATTAAAATCAGTAAAAATAACACTTAAAACTCAGAAAAATCATTCCAGCCATGTGTATCAGTCGGTATCAGTCCATATTGGAAAATCAAGAATTTGAAATCAAATTAATCATCAAATTTACAAATAAGGAGTTGGTAATTGGTGTAGCATATGTGTAGGTGTCCTGAGAGTCATTTCGTGTCTAGAAATCGTGACACAGACGTGTCCAACACATTGCAAACACGTGGGGTGCATCCAGTGTTGCACAATGTCGTGTATGCATGCACAAGAGTGTAGGACACGACACACGACACTTCGTGTCACGTGCACACACCCACGTGGTCGCCTAGGGTAGGGTTACACGTGGGATAGCCTGACACATATCCTCGATGTGTCTACAGAGGACACGAACGCACGTTGTGCGCGTGTCTGTGCACGTTCAGCCGCCTGCGCGCGACAGCGCACTGCCAGTGCGGGCACGATTGCGCCGCGTGTACTCAACCATCTGCTCCCAAATTTTGGAAGCATGATGTCAGACATTGCCCCCTGCTCTCCACAAAAAATTGTGTCCCGAAGTGTCATGTGTCACGAGATACGGACCCCGATAGGCAGGACACATGCGTGGGGTTCGTGCACGTGTCCAAGGCCAAAAACTTGACACAAACCGACACAAAATGCATAGCACCCTTCACAAACATTCATACACATACCTAGATCTACAGATCTATGTAATTAGAATTTCAAAATTTGAAAATAAATTCCTAAGAAGCATTTCTACAAACACCTATGTTCCTATTATGATACGTGTCCGATACGGACCCAAAATGGACACAAATTGTGCCCAAATCTCGAGGACAGCTAGAGAATCCTTAAATCTAGCCCTATATACAACGAAAACAGGAAAAACAATGGGTTTAAATGGTTTACCTATTGAGTGTCAATACTCAAGAAAAGCTTCAAATGGAAGGATTTCAAATAGCAACTCCCAAGCTCCAAATGACACGAAAACTGAGGTGAACCTCTAGAATCAGTAAATAAACAATAATTAGATCCTATTGCAAAAGACTAGGGTTAAAAAGGAGTTAAAATGAATTAAATAGGATTTTAGGGGAATAGGAAATTACCTCTCCTTCCAAATCTAGGTCAAGAACAAAAGAGGCAAGAACACACTAAGAGATTACTTATAGGCAAGGGGAAACCCTAATTGTGGCTGCCATGGGTTGGTTAGTTTGGGTTTTGGGCTTAAGTCATGGGTCTATGGCTTAATTACAAGTCATGAAATTGATAAATCACAAGTCATTGACTTAAGTCACAAGTCATGAACTAATTCACTTAAACTTAACCTTCCTACCTTAAAACTAATTTCTAATGACTAAAAGTAGGTTAACTTAAGTTAGACTAGGGTCACCATAATTAGGGTTAGCTTCTAGGCTAGTCTACAAGGTCTCAACTAGTCAAAGTCAAAATCACAACCATCAATCCAATAATTAATCAAATTATTCTAATAAGTCAAAATGACCAAATTATCCCTAGGCTAAAAATGATAAATAGATATTCCAAATCACAGGGTTAGGCTCTAGGTCAGACTGTCTCTACGGTTTCACTAGCTGCACATCAAAATCACAAGTCATGATTTTTAAAATAGTTTTAAATGATTTAAAATCACCAAAAATTATATTATTATTTAAATATCATAATTAAATAATTAAAAACACAAAATTTTAAAATTATCCTCATTTAGAAAATTGGGTGTTACACCTACAATCAAATAAGACAAGGTGTGGTGAACTAATCCGCGATAAGTTATTGCTCCAAGCCACGGTCAGATATAAGTATCCAAACCAAAAGTACTCGTACCTAACGGATAAAGGTGCCTAACCGTTCTAGGTGAAATGTAGTTAAGAACAGTTCATGGTCGCATGACTACCGGGTCAAGTCAAGAAAATACCGATACAGTACCTCAGTAGCGAGTCACAACACTATATACTATTCCTCAGTATCGAGCGAGTCTATAGCATATAGTCTACCTATCGTTCCTCAGTAGCGAGCGAGTCTACGATAGATAGGGTGGTAGTCAACTTCCAATCATGTTCTCCCCACCCAATGCCAACTCATAACTACTAAGTCTTCTAAAATGCAATTCTATTAGCAGTTATTTCCTAACGTACGACTTATACGTACTGATGGCCAGTCAATCATGCATGTCCGAGTCCTATATGTGACTCATAATAACGTGGTATAAATGTGTCAAGGCCTATGAATACAACACACAAGGTGGTCCCTTAAATCTAGGTTTAATGTGTAAGAAAAATAATACATAGCAGGAAATATAACTGAACAGTAAGTTCTAACAGGTTATGCCATGTATCACAGTTTATTTTACATAAAGAAAATAATAAATAATTCATGAAATATGAGCTAAATAAATAAACAGCAAATGACAAGGTGTCTTGCCTGGTAGGACGTCTGGTGTGATGCAATAATCAATGTGGCACGAACTGCGACTTCGGATAACAACTACAGAAGGTTACCTCTAATGGTGGCACAGACAGTTTCATTGAGTCCAGAAGGGTCAAATTAGTTAGGGTCTACATAAAGAGGTTCAAAATTGACGAGAAAATATAAAAAGTGAGATTGGTCACGGACAGGAGGACAATTGAAGGAAATTGGATAGATCATAATATTTACGATTTTTAGAAAATATTTTATAATACTTGCAAATATATTTTTATTTATAAAAAATAGTTTCTAGATAAATACTTGAAAAGTATAAAATCGTTTTAGGCAAACACTTTAATTTTTAAAATATGGTTTTGAGATAGTAAATAAAATCGTTTTTGGTAAAAAACTATATGTTTATTAACTATTTAAAATCGAGAAATTTCTATAAAAATAATTAAAACTATATTTTTTTTCCTTTTACTAGTTAAGATAAAAGAAATATACCGAAAATAATTTAAGTCAAAAATTCATTCATAATAAGCTATGGATATATAATAATACTAATAATAATAATATTAATAATAATTATATATTTTTACTTATCAAAAAAAGAGTACTTGGTAAAATAATATAAACACTAAAAATTTATAATCAATAATAATATTAAAACTACACAATTATATATGTATATAGTATACTCAAAATATTATTAAATAATGAAAACACTAGAACGAATAGGCTGCGGTATACAAACATTAATAATAATAATAATAATAATAATAATAATAATAATAATAATAATAATAATAAAACAACAAAACTACTGCACCTCACAGTAGTTTCTCTCGAAAACCAGTCAACAAAAAAAACACAAAGGAAGAAAAAGGAAGGCTGAAGAGTATAGAAAAGGGAAGAGGGAAGGAAACGAGCGGGAGAGGGCAGTGGAAGAGGAGAAGAGAGCGGGGGCGGAAGATGGCCACGGAGGCGGATCTGACGGGGATGGTGGGTGACGGCGGCTGGAGGAGGAGCGAGAATCGCCGTCGCTCGTCGTGGTGGGGCGGCGCGCGCTCGACGCTGGCGCGGCAGCCTCGCAGTAGAGCGGAGAGGAGGAAGACGGAGGGGGGTTCGGCCGGGGCTCGTCGACGGGTAAGGCGGTCAGAGGCGCGCTGGAAGAGCGGAGCACGCGCGGCGGAGGCTGCGCTCGCGGATCCGGCCGGCGACAGAGAGGGGTTTTCATCGGGTGTGCTTCGTGCGCTCGTGGCAGAGCCGGGCTTGCCGACGGAGGAAGCCAGTGGTGATACGGACGGAAGGCTACGGCGGTGCCAGATCCACAGGGACGGGGAGGCACCGGTTCGCGGTGGCGCAGGCTGTCGCCGGCTCGGCCGGAGTCAGGTGAGGGTTTTTCTTTCGGGTTGTGGTGGTTGGGGTTGTTGACCGAAAGTCTGTGGAGGTGGTGGTGGCGCTCGGCCAAGGTTACCGGAGTGACGGTGGCGTCCGAGGGGAGTGGTCGTGTGTTTAATTCATTTTTCTTTTATTTTTCTTTGTGGTGATGGTGTTTTTGGTGGCGGCGGTGTTGTCGTGGCCAGGGGCAGGGCCGAGGCCGGTGTGTCCGGGATAGGGTGGTAGGGCGGTGGTGGCCGTGGTTGTATTGTGGTGGTGGTTGCGCTGGTTAGGTGGAGGCTGGCCCTTGGTGGAGGTGTGGTGGAGAGTTGGCCGAAGTTGGCCAGGGTCAGAGGTAAGGTCCGGTGGTTGGTTGTGGTCAGGATGGTGTTTGGTGGAAATGGGGAGAAGAAGGGAGACGACGTCGAAGAGGCGAGGGCGACGATGTCGCTGGTGATGTTGGTAGGCTGTGAGGCGGTGGCCGGGCGTGGATGCTGCCGGCTTGGGGCGAGGCTTCGGGTTGACGGCCAGGGGAAGGGATACGGGGAAGGTCGAAGCCATCCGGTGGTAGTAATGAAAGAAACGACGGGGGAGAGGGTTGTGTCGTGTCCTGTGAGACACGGGACGGGGTGTCCGGCATGTCGGACACGGAGAAAATTTCTGTATTTGTATTAAAAATAAAATATAGTGGATGGAAAGGAGGACACGGACACGGTGCACGGCACTGTTGAGGATGGTGGAAATTTTGTGGATGGTTATGGAGAATTCATAAAAAAGAGGACAAGTACCTCTCCTTTTATAGGAGGTAGGAATCCCATTAGGATAAGGATTGGGAGGATTTAAATCCCCTTAGATAATTCATCTATTAATTTAAGTCAATTCAATAAATTCAAATTCAAATCTAAATTAATTTAATTCTAGATAATCGAAACTCAAATTAAATATAAATTCTATCCTTAAATTTAAACTATTTAAATCAAATTCATAAAATCAAATCGAGATTTAAATTGCCACAATAATTTCAAAATATATCTTCCAAAAATACTAATAATAATAATTTCAAAAATAATAAATATTTTTAAATATCTTTTTGAATAATAAAATTTTAATATTAATAAATTTCAAAAATCAAATTAAATATTAATAGGAACTACTTCAAAAATACCCTTTAGATAATTAGTAAATAGTTTCGAAAATCAATTTATACATAAATTACATCTTACGTATTTGCATGAAAAGAAGGTATTTTTATGAAACATAGTTTCCTAAATTGCCAATAAAATAAACTCACCTTTTTATAATAATAAAATTTAAAATCTCGATGCGACGTCTTTCACAATCTTAAGCAAATAAAAGTAATTACTATATATTATTTTAAAACTATAAAATAGAAAAATGTTTTCTAAAAATATGTACGCTCGCACATATTCGCACTCGTCGAGCAATTACGAAAAACAAAATTTTGTGCGCGACGTACAATACAACTACGCGACGTACAATACAAAATAAAAAAATCAGTACCAAATTTATAAAAAAAAATAGTAGAAATTTAGGGGTCTTACACATCTCATTGTGCTCAAGTTATTGAATAAGTTTAACACAAGAGAGCTAAAGTTGTTGAATAAGTTCAACACAAAAATTTGAGAGAGTTTTTTTTTCTATCTTTGTGATAGAGATCGAGTTCTTGAGTGTAAGGAGAGAAGTGTTGAGAGCTATTGTAATTCCTTTTCTTGTTCATAGTGGAACTAAATCACCCTCATTTGTGAAAGTAGGCATCTTGGCCGAACCACGTAAATCATTGTCTTTGTGGTTGTGAATTTTCTCTGAGTTTCTTGGGTTTGTTTCCGCTGTGCCCCAATAGAGTCAAACACGTTCAGTCTATGATGTTGCAAATAGTGATAGTTACCTATATAAACCTTAATTATCATTGATCATGCAAGATTAGTCTCTCATCATAACGTCTATAGCATATTATCAGAACAACCATCACAACATGTCTCACTATGCTTTTCGTGTATACTTTTACAATGAATATCCAAAAACAAATTCGTTGAATAGGAAAGCGACTCCTAAGCTATGATTTATACAATCATCCAACTACATGATACTACATCAAATACAACACAAATCAATACTATGAAAGTGACTACGACAAAACACTCTAACTCTTCGTGTCAGCAACTGGCTCAACATCCTGAGCTAGGTCATCCCTGACTACGTCCTCAGTAGGACCGTAGTAACTAGTGAACAACATCTCATCCAAGTCACCTACAACAGATCCAATCATAAAAGGAGCAAAGTACAACCCTACGAATGAAAGTAGTACTGATTAAACTGCTATGCAACAATAATGATATGGACTAACATGTAATTGGACAATAGTACATTAACTATAACAACAAACAATTAATTAATGCAATAGTGATTAAAATATTAGCCTACATGTGACCGGCTAGTAAGCACAACAAGCACAATAGAATACAGTCCGGCTTAACGACACGTGCACGATGTGTGATTAAGCTATCCACAATATTACACTACGGGGATTGATCACATACAAACTAAATATTTCTCCAAACTCCCGAGTCATAATCAATCAATGTACAATAAGCACAATTTAGACACAATAAGTACATCAATGCACAATAACTATGTGTCGACCAAGTGTCCAATATGAAAATTATGTAAATTTTTTTTTAACTTGCTTGGATTGTTATAGGGATCAAGTCTAAAGTCTCGAGAATCTGTGTCAAGGACACACATATTACTAAGAGATTATTAAAATCTAGAAACTATGTCTAATTTCCTATTACTCTAAGGACTTGATAAATTCCTATTTTCCTATTGGATTCTTAACAAAATGCTTATTGCAAATATTTAATCACAAATTCATTACTCCCATTCCTAATTGACTACTAATTAATCACTCAACACTAATTTATTAAACTCCATTAAAAATGTTAATTATTGTTAATTTATAATTAACCTAGAAAAATAATCATCTCCCATAAGTTCATCCCACTCAGCCCAGGTTTCCTGGACGAAAACCCAACCCAAACATTCTTGTAATCCAACATTTTCTTATACAAATGTGAGCCCAAGCCCAGCAACTGTAATGCCCTGCACCGTACGGTGCATTACGCTGAGTCGATTAATTCGAAAAGGTATGAATTTGTAACATATGTTCCCAATTTTCTCAAAATTTTATTTATTTTATTTTAAATAGTTTGTGTTAGAACATTTTATTTAATTTTATATAGGTAATTATAAACATTTTTGGATGACAAAGAGATTTGCTAAATTATTTCTAAATTAGATTTTTGGATTTATAAAAATATTATTTAAATTGTTAGTTTTAATAAATAAAACCTTTCTAAAATTTTAGAAGATGTTTGCTAAATATTTTTGACTTCCAAAAGATTGCTTTCAAAAACAATTTTAAAAATTAATATCTTTGGCGATAAAAGGTTTACCAACTTATTTTAAGAATTGAATTTATAAAATAGGCTTTAAATATTATTTGATAATATCAGGTATTACTTTATTCTCGATTTATATTTGATTGATCTAGAATTTATTAGATTTGATTAAATATTTATTTGAATTATGGAAAGATTAGGTCAATGACCCTAATTCATGCCAATTTAGAAATTCCCCATCTCTATTTAAGAGGGGGCTTCCCTTTGTTCTCCTCGCATATTCTCAACACCACAACCAACATCAATATCCACCATAACCAACCGTGCCTGTGCACCGTATCCGCGTCCATATATTCTTTTTTCGAATATTATTACAGTTACATTTTCTCTTTCGTATCCAGCAATCCCAGACACAATCTCGATTCAAAAATTTTGTGTCACGCAGGATACGCCAACCCAAAACCCGACAATCCAGACACGACACAACAAGCATAACCCTAGCCCTAAAACCTAATTGGCTACAGTCACCTCGGCCAGCTGCCTCCTAGCTCCTTCCTTGTTCCGGCCATCTCCTCCTTGCCCAGCCCTCCAGCCGACCAGGCAACCAACACCGCCGCCTTTAGCCTCTAGCTATGTCGAGCCGTGTCCTCGCCCAATGTCGCATCCCGCGACCGAGACCACCAGATCCACCATTGCACCCGCGGTCAGCACCACCGAGCCCCACACGACTGGCCACTGCTAGCAAGCCTGAGCCTCCTCCGCCATCCCTAAGCCCACACATAGTGCCGTCGAGACCCGCCATCGTGCCTCACCTCTGGCGAGTGCTGCGACAGCCCCGACCATCCTCCACGACCCGTCTAGACTTCCGCACCACCGTAGCACCCACAACCATCACCGTCTTCATCATCATCAATACTTTTCCTCCCTGATCCACCGTCGTCCATCGCACTCACCGAGATCTCGTATCCCTCGCCTCCATCTCGTCGATCTCGACCAATCCTCACCAACACCACCTGTTAACGTCCCTCTCATCCGCCGCCGACGAGCGTGGCTACGCCTCGCCATCGAGTTCTTCCATCGGAGACCACCACGCTCCGCCACGATCTCCGTTGAGCCTGCTCCTCCCTTATGGAACCCGCTCCTTTCCGCCGCTCTCGTTCTCCCTCTCGTTTTCTTCACCTCTCTCACTCTCTTTCTATCTGATCTATCCGTCTCTTTCTCTCTTGCCCTTTTTTTTATTATTTTGTTTTTGTAACAGTAGGATTTTGGGTTGGTTTAGATATGGGCTAATTTATAGGCTTTCTTTTGGGCTGAATTAATTTTTTTTAGGCCTTGGGCTGTAAGGGTTGAGTAATAATTAGGTGTATTTTATTAAGTATTTCATTTATATATGGATTTAAATATTGGGGTTGTTAATAGGCTATGTTTTAGTAGTTGATTTGGGCCTACATGTTAGATTATTAATTTGAACTTCAACTTATATTATATATAGGTTATTTATAATGGGTTTATATAAAATTGTTTCTTTTAAATAAATGTTTTATCCAGGATTTGAACCATTGGGCTAAGAAGCCTAAAATATTATTAAATAATATTTTTTTATCTATATCCTTTTGATTTAAAATGTATATTTGAAAATAACATGGGTTTAGCCCTAAAAAATGGTTTCCTAGATTTTTAAATATATCTAAAATATTTTAACTAATAAAAATAGTTTTAATGATATATATATTTTAAAATAGATTATAAGTATCTTTCTATATAATATATATTTTCTTATTAAGGATTTTTCATTGAACAAATTCTCTTCGATTTCCATCTTGTCCGTGACTAATCGTGCGTTTCTATTTTCTTTTCGAAATTCGGACTTCTTTATCTCGATGATAGGATAATTGGACCGTTCTAGACTTATTGGAATAGTCTGTTCCATTATTAGAGGTCGTCTTGCGTAGTTATGACATCTGAGAGTATTCTGTGTGATCAAGTCATAAGTCAACTACAACTTAACTCGAGGCAAGTACACTATTGCTTTATGTTTTATTACATTATAATGTTATTCATCATTGTGTTTTCATTTACTATCATGTTGAGACACGATTGTGACACGATAAGACTTGTTGTATCATTGCACGTTTATTGATTGTTTAGCGAGTCGAAAGAAAAAATGCTAAGTTGGTATGTGAACAAACCCCAATAAATGTTATTTTACATAGCTAAGTCATACATCTCACGTATGGGTTAGTCATACCTTTTTATTGTGGATAGCCATCTATATAATGTGTCGTATTAGTCAAGCCGTTCACATGTCGAAAGATATTTCACACACACTGCATGTTAGTCTTACATATTCATAATCCAGTTGTCTTGTTATACATGTTCTTCCAGTAGTTCTTGTTCGTATTTACTATTCTAGTTATTGTTTGTGTTTACAGTTTCAAGTTCATATACATGTTTCTCTTATTTGTTACATTTTACTGTATTACTAGCTTATGAGTTATATTATTGTAATATGGTTGTACTTTGCTCCTTTACTGACTGGATCATTGTAGGTGATTTGCTATCTTATGCACTATGGACCACACGGGTGGAGATAGAGATCTTGGAGGCCGACCTTAGATTCTAGTTTGATTAGATAGTTATTTTATTAAATATTTAGCGGGTTTGTTTTCGAATCTTATTTCAATATATTATTAGATTTTTGATTGAATAATTATTGTGAATGAACAAATAGATGTGATTTTGTTGTATTTGAGATTGACATTGAGGTCTAGACAATGTACTACCATCGATGCTGCGGTATATGCCGGACTTGGCTTAGTACTCGTATCCCGAAAGACGGGTACGGACCGTGACAAGTTTTTTTGGTAGCGCATACATGTCTGTTTTTGCAAAATTGTGCAAACTCGCGGTAGTACCTATATTAGTCATACTACCGTGAGCCTACGAATAGGAAGTGCTCATTCACAATTAGGATTGATTTAATTTTTACGAGAATGACTAAGATTATGTATAAGGAAACCCTTACTCATTTTGATTACTTGGATAGTTAAGATTGCTACATAGGCTATGTGGTTAAGATAATGTTGAACTTTTAGGTTAGATGAATTTGAATTTTTTTTCCTATGAGGATATGTTATTTTGTTTTGATATGATGGTAGGATCAAAGGTAGGTAGACTATTTGTTTGATAAATTAGGACTTCCTGAAATTCAAGCCCTAATCTTGATATTTGTTTAAAATTTATTTTTTGGCCTCTCTAAACATCATCATATCGTAAAGTCCGAATTGCTTATTTATTTTTCCTTTTGCCGTAAGGAATTATTTCCAAAATAATTTTGATTAAATTATCCATATATTAATCTTGAGTTTTTTTTGATTCAAAGTATGTAAGTTTTTCCCTCAATTATTGAATATTCGTGAAATAGGAATTAAAATTTATATTTCTCTTGTCTTCGGTCATTTTCTTCCTAATCAGTCGTCTGCTTTTCAAAACTGATACTTTCATTCAAGGACGGATACCTACACATTTTCTATCATGGATTAAATTGGAACTTATTTAAATTTCTAGAAACTCCTTTGAAAATTTTTATGGATAGTTGGAAGAATATTCAGTGACTTACAATAGAAAAGCAGATATGTACTACAGTAATTTGTCTGAATTATCAAGACTGCGAGTTCACTGTAGCCAACAGCGCACTGGTAAGGCATGATCCCTAATTTGAAATAATTTCAGGTATGCGTAAATTTTCGATATTATTAAAATTATGTCCTAATTGTATCAATTGGTCTCTTGAATTATCATGTCCATATTGGACAGGGTTGATAGAATATCCGATACCTTATCACTATTTGAGTCATAAAATCAAGAGTTTACTGCAGCCAGATGTACACTGGCATGGCATAGATTCATAGTAAAGTGGCTTCAGATATACTAAGGTTTTCGTATACTATAAAGACTATATCCTTTTTGGGCATACAACTATTAATTTTTATGGTCCGCAAATACTTGCACTCTCACTTGTCACTCCCCGATCCCGATATACGTATTCTTTCATGAATCCTGTACATGATATCCTGTATTTAGCATGTGCATAATTTTATTTATTATTTATTAATGGTTGCATATAGCCTTTAAGAATGTCATTAGTGGAATGGTTAGAGTATGTTTAGAGATTAGGGTTTTCTTAAGCCAATTCAACCCCTATATATATTCTCTTCCTCACTCTCTCTCTCCTCATCCACTCTTTCATTCATTTCCCTCAACCGCCACCATTAGACAAGTACAACTTGCTCAAAAGTAGAGATTTGTGCATTTTTCATCCTTGATTTTTTTTTGATAATATTTGTCTATATTGTTCTTCTTATCATCCTCTACAAGTTTAGCACTTGGTATTTTCGGTTTTGAAGGATGGATTCTTGTAGATCTAAGTTTATATCATTTTCGGTTTTTCCTTGGTTTTGATCTATTAAACTTGCTTGTTTTCAAAATCTAGTTGTTCCATGTGGTAGAGCATTTCTTTATACCCAAATTTGACCTTTGAGAAGTTAGATTTCATGTTGTTTTGACCGAGTTGTGACAGTTTGAAGTTCATGGGTTCCATGACCATCTTTCTCGAATTTTTGGAGAAGATGAGCAGCTCGGCCGCATGAGCTGTAACGCCCCAGTCCCAAAATACGTTGGACTAAGTACGTAGACATGCCAGCTGCATACATACGAAGTACATGGGTCTCGTATGTATATATAAGCTGTAAAATGCAGTAATCCAAGACAAACTAAATCTCATCCACAATAAAAAGAATAATAATATAAAAATTAACTTGAATATTGATGATACAATCGTTGGGCGGAGACAAAGTCTACTACCAACTATCTCAATGAAAGAAATGTACAAGAATCGATCCATAAAATGGCAAGACGAACCAAGCGCAATCATCCTCGAAAAAATAACGATGATCACGACTACGGCTAGAACACCTGCAGTAGACATGAACACACACACCTGGGGAATAACCAGGTCCTCAGACGGACGTAGCAAGATACAGGAAGAACAAGCTAATATGAACTGTTAGAATAATAAAATAGTATATAAAAGACTATCCTAGACACAAATATGCGAAGGAGATTCTAACCGCCTAATGTGCAATTTAGAGGACAACTTTTATGTGCATGGATGAGATTTTAGGCTATGTGTACGTAACTGGCATCCAGTCATTTGTATCCGGCCGTAACGTCCAAAATGTCAGAGGGTATCTGTAAATAAATCGCGACAGTTCCATCCGGAGACTGTGGTTTACCTGTTTGGATTCCCATATGCACTAGCGACTGTCCTCCCCCAATATTTCCCACACTGTTCAAGTCATGTCCATGGCTTGTCCAGTTTTTGTAACTGCTTGAGTCTCTAAAACCCTAGTCATAGTAGTTACGATCATCTATCCGTCACACGACTTTAGAGAGGGCCAGTCCATAAGTCGTGCCCCTAGCAACATGTCTCCAATCGTGTAGTGTGTGTGTCATGGCCAAGGAAGACATAAGGATATCTCCCAATAAGAAGGTAGTCCACTAACACTAAGTTAACATGCATATAGTAAAGTAAAATGACTAATAGAGTCGCTTGCACCCAAGTGTGGCTTGGACGCACAGTTTATAACAAAGAAAACTAACAATATGAAACAAAGTAAATAATGCCGAAAATAAATAATTTGACAGTTAATTAGCAAGGTATACTTGCCTATTGCGACGCCGGATGAGCTGCCTGGTATGGTACAATAAAGGTGGCACAAGATCTACTTCGGTGTTACAACTACGCAAGGAAGCCTCTGTTGACGACACGGAGTATTCAACCGGATCCAGAACGGTCAATTTAGTTAGGAACGACATAAAGAAGTCTAGAATTGGCGAAAGAATAGGTTTAGTCATGGGCTAGAGGAAAAATCGAAAGAAGTGGAGAATAATATATATGTTTTTATAAAACTTTTCTTAATACTTGAATATAGTTTTATTTAGTAAAATAATTAAATAAATTACTTAAAGATCCAAAATCTTTTTAGGAAAAAAAACTCTAAGTTTTGACAAGATAATATTTCTAAGTAGGAAAACTATATTTTTAGTAATAAAATACTTTTAGATAATTATTTGAAAATACTTAGAAATTTATTCTATAATTTGGAACCTATATTTTTCTTATTCAAAAATATTTTAGATAAGTACATAAAATCTAAAAATTAAAAACAAAATTTTGTCAAAAATATATTTGATAAATATATATATATAAAAACTAAAGAAAATATTTTAGGCTAAAATCCAAAATTTAAAATATTCAAAAATAATAATACATTAATATAATTTAATACTCATAAATCTAATATTTGGCAGTGTGTGTTGTTCGAGCACCAACCACACAAAAGAAGAAACTCTGACAACATATATTCATATATATAGAAATTATTATTATTTATATTTTTATTTATTTAAGAATAACTAACACCAAATAGAAATATTAACTACTACTCTTACTAATAAAACAATTAAATAAAATAATAAAGATAGGAAGTAAAGAATAAAAGGGACATCAACAGCAGCTTTGCTGCTTGTGTCTATAAGGATTCGAAGAAATAAAAACAAAAAGTATTAAAACTGAGCAAAAAGGAAAAAGAGAGCAGAGAGAGGAGAGAGAGAGGAACCGAGAGAGAAAGGAGTGAGAGAGTGAGCAAGAGAGAGGGCGATCGGGGAAGGGGGAGGCGGAGAGGGGTCGGGCGGCGAGCGGCAAGCCGGAGGCGGCGCTGCGAGGCAGAGAGAAGGGGAGAAAGAAAGGGAACGGAAGGGGGATCGGGGATCGGAGCTGCGCCGACGGCGGCTACTCCGGCGGAGGAAGGGGAAGAGGACACGCGGCCAGGCGGGGCTTTCCTCGACGCTCCAGTCTACACAGCGTGGCGCTGATGGGGCTGGCCTAGTCGGTGGAACGCCGGCGCCGGGGCTAGGCATCGCGGGCGGCTGACATTTCGGATCAGGGGCGCTCGTGAGGCGGTGCTCACGTCGCTTGGGCGGCTATGGCAGCGGGTTGTTGGGAGCAAGGCCGACCGGATGATGGGATGAGCGACCGCGAGGAGGCGCGGCCATGGGAGGCGGCGGGTCTCAGGCGCTACGGGGGATCGGCGCGACGGTGAGGTGAGTCTAGGGTTAGGTTTCTAATTTTAGGGTTTTGGGATTGCCGACCATGGCGGGGTGGCCGATTTTGGCGGGGGTCGGTGTGGTGGCGGTGTCGATGATGGTGATAGTGGTGGTTGCGGCGGTGGTGTAGGTACTGTATTTGGTTGGTGGTGGTAGTGTAGGTGCTGTATTTGGTTGGCGGTGGTGACGGTGGATAGGTACGGTGGTGGCCGGAGTTTGGCTGGACTTGGTCGGGTTGGATCGAGCGGTGGTAAAACCGGTGGCGAGGGTTTACTGTGGTGGCGACGACCGGGTGTGGTGGTCGGTCGATCGTGACAGGGGTGGCTGTGTGTTTGCTATTTTTTTGGGGTAGTATTTTGGTGGTCGGGTCTTGGTGTTGTAACACCCACTTTTCTAAATTTAGATTTTTAATATTGTTTTTATTGGATTTGTGTAGTCGGGTTTGAGTTTCGTCTCGTTCCGACTTGTATTGTGACCCGGGTAGCTTAAACTCTAGATGGGACCCAATATTAAGTTAAGCATGGCTCATAAGACCCAACATTTAAGTTAGTTAATTAAACTAATTTTTATCATGTTAGAATGGTTAAGTTAGAGACTCAAAACTAGATTATTTTGACCCCAAACTTGAACCTAGTCTAGACTTAACCATATGAGACTAGAGAGGGGCAATTAGGACATTTTCCATTAGCCCTAATGGACACTTTATGGCAGCCACCTTTAGGAGAGAATGATTCATTTCATTCATTACAATCTTGCCTCTTTTATTTTCTTTTTGTTCTTCCCCAATTTTAGAGAGCCTTCCCATTGATTTGGTCTCCAAATCAAATCATTCCTTCACCAACCCTTCCCTCAATCATTCCCATTCTCCAAGGGAAGGGTGCTACCAAGGATTAGAAGAGGAGTGCACGGAGGAGTGTCCACTTTGAGGGATCTTTGTATCGAAGCCGTGTCCTAAAGGATTTTATTGGGATTCCACTCCCAATAGGTAAAACCCATCCTCTAAATCGATTTCCTTTGCATATAAATTAGTTTTGAATCCGTAGGATCCATCCTCATGCAAGTGTCCCACTTAGATTCGAATTTGAGGACATTTGGAGCTCCCTTGAGGATTTTAGATATGTGTCTTATGTCCTACTTGATAGATCCCAAATTAGGACACCCCATGTGTATGTATGTATGATAATAGTTTAAATAGATATTTAAATTCAGTTTTATGATGGTTAGAGAGTGGATTGATCTTAGTTAGGATGGTTAGAATAAGTTTCATTTGGATACCTATGTTTGTATCCAAGTATCTTGGCCTATATGTGTTCTTTTGTCAAATTCGTCATAATATTCATCCACGTTTTTATTAAACAAAGCAACTTAGAAATATCATAACTTTTAGCTTAGAACTCCGATTTATCTCCCATTTTTTTAAAAGAACCATATCGAAGTTAGCTTTCCAAATATACATTTTAATAAGCCGAATTCTTTCTGTAACGTTCTGTAGAATTATTTGAGTATCAGCTGTACGAAAGATGAACGTGTTTCAATATTTTTGCGATTCCTGGAGCTTCCGGACACAAAAATGCGATCCGTTTAAAGTTTCGGAAAGCTAAGACAAAGGGCTACGACATACTTTAATCTTAGAATTTAGTGAATGCCCAATTGGTACAATATTGGTTTTAAGTAGAAGAGTGACTATACGATATATGCATTTTGTGTAACCTATGAGCCTATGTAGTATGGATATTAAATGAATATAGAGTATGTAATGCATGATATGTTAGATGAATGAAATGATATATATATGATATATATTTTCTTTACATTAATGTATATATATGGTTGAATGCAAGCATGTAGGAATGTAATTAATATAATGCATATAAGCAATGCATAAATGAAAGAATGATATACAATGTATGCATGAAAGTATATAATGAATGCTAGATATGAATGCAAGATATATATGTAATGATAGATATGAATGCATAATATAAAAATAATATAATGCAATATGTAATGATAGTATGTATGGTAATGTAGAATATATGATACAAGCATGTATATGTCCACTGTTTTTCCTTTTCTTTACATTTTCCTTCCCTTCCCTTTCTATTTCAGTTTTTCCCTTTTTTTTTCTCCTTCTATTTTTACATGTTATATACAATGTATATAATGTATAGATGCATGTAAGTATGTAATATGCATGAATGAATGTCATATATGAATGAATGAATCAATCAAAGGTATAAGTAAAATATAATGCATTGTAATGAATGTTAACATATATAATGTATAAAAGTATGTATGTAAATGTGCATGAATGTATATATCTATGTAACTATGTAAATATGCATGATGTAACATATGCCTATATATATAAATATGTATGTAATGTGGATATGCATGTATGTATGAAGGTATGTATTTATATATATTATCTATTTTATATTAGGCATTGTTGTGGTTCACATTGTCTTGTGATTGTGTGAGTGCTAGCCTAGGCTTGGTTAGGCCTAGTGAGACTTGTTTGGGCTAGGACTTGACCTAGTTGACCAAATTTGACTAGTGTGGTTGACTAGAGTTGACCAAGTGTTGACTTTAGTCTAGTTTGACCTAGACAGCATGCAGATGCATTGTACATTTCATTTATCATCTCTCATATACATCTTGACCTGTGTTGCTCTAAATAGGACTCCGTGGCTTTAGTTTGGACCTCTATACCTATCAGCTGTTCAGGTTATCAGACGAGTACATTCTCTGATAGTTCTCTCATTTATTTGTCAATTACTGTACTTCAGTTCTAGTTAGCTGTATGTGATTCTCTGTTACAAACACGTATTGTTATTTCTGAATCCATGTATACGACACACATACTTACTCGTCTTACCTCTATTATTCGAATCACCATACGAATCACTATTCGAACCACCTATTCGTATCTTCATATGCTGATTGGACTTTTATTCGATTGATGTGTCGGATTTTAGATTCATTTGTATTAGATGGGCGGGGAAATACTTGATTAGACATGTGAATATTTCCACTATTCGAACTACCCCTGTGAATGATATTCGAATGATAGCCATTCCACACCCGGCCAGGTGTATGATGTGCCAGATTTATCCTTAGCCGTTTACATGTCTAACTAAGTATTTTAAAACACACTTGGAGAATTTATTCGAATCATTGTTAGAACATCATGTGAATCACTATTCGTATCACCTTATTCGTATCACCTTATTCGATTCACCTTATTAGAACAATGATTAGAATCACATTCGACTCATACTGTACTGGGATCACATTTGACTCATCTTATATTAGACTCACTTTGGGATTACACTTGACTTATATTGTACCATCTGAACTCATTATGTTACTCTAGTTAAGCTAGATCTTATTTTACAGTCTTCATTGCTATGTTTCTCTTCTTGTTTAGTTACCTTACTTTTTTTGTACCTTAACTGCTCTCTACATCATTACTCGTACAAACTGCCATATTCATCAATACAACTGTCTATAACTGCTTTATAGTTCTCTGTCATTTACTTGGGATTTCTTGATGAATTGTACTCGTTCCTGTCCTGACTGGACCTGTTGATAAATTTTACAGATAGCTTGGAGGTTGCCTGCTAGCCTAGAGGAGACACAGTAGAGATTGTATAGATAGTTATTTTAGTTGTCTTGAGTTGTATTTACTTTATAGATTACTGTATTTTGAGATGTTTTCTGGGTTTGTGTATCTTAGACACTTAGACTTCTATCTGCGATATCTCTTTGTGGATTTCATATTTTATCTATCTTTTATCATGCTCTACCTTAGATGTGATTGGGACTGTATTTGCTATGTCACCTCCATTCGGAGTGTATATACTGTACAGGTACCTTTATATTGTTAGATGTTTGACCTAGGACAGCGTTCTACCGCCGATAATGTGGCGTAGACTGGACGTACCTACTTCTTGTGCCCTTACTCTAGGGTGCGGGTCGTGACACGTGATGATGATCGGACGAGGAGGGGTGGTTGCCAGCAGTCGGGCACGGTGACGGTGGTGAATGAGCGTGGTGCTGTTCAGGTCGGGGACATGGCTGGTTGTCGTGAAGTCGACGTCGAGATGGTGATGGGGGCGAAGGTGGTGATGACGGTCGACAGGAGGCAGGAGCAGCGGAGACTAGGCTAGGGCTATGATTAGGGATTTATTGTTTGTCATGTCGGGGTTGTCGACACGGAGAAGAATACAATATATATGTAACATATGGAATAAGAATTGGACGGGGAGGGAGAACATGGACATGATTCACTCACGTGTGTAGAGAAATATTTGTGGAGGAATTTGTGAACGGTAGTAATTTATGGATGAGTACCTACCTTTTATAGGATGTGGGAATTACCAGTTGGATAAGAATTCGACCCAATTTAATTATTTAAATCCAAATTGGGTTCAATCAACAATTTAAATCAAATTTAGATAATTTACCATATATGTTTTAAAACAAAAATCAAATCCAATCCAAGTTGTATTAGATTTTATACATAAAAATCTTTTTCCATAATTTAGCTAATTTAAATAATTAAGATCTTAATTTAAATATCCACATTTATTAAATTAAATACACTTTTCAAATTTACTATTAAATAAATTTTGAAAATTATATTATTAATTAACAATAACTAATAAAATATTATGAAATGTAAGCACAAATAATATATACATGATTATGCTTTTCCTAGTACACAATAAAATATTATTTATGATTAATAACTGCTAAAAACAAAAGGCTTTTATAGCAAGAATAATAATTATATATATAATATTTTGAAAGTATATAATAAAATAGAAAAATGTTTTTCTAAAATATGTACGCTCGCACATATTCTCACTCGACGAGTAAGAAAAACGAAATCTCGTGCGCGACGTACAATACGTTATTGAGACGTATAAATACAAGAAAAAGAAATTTTAGCACCAATTTATAAAAAAATATTTAGTAGAAATTTAGGGTTTTTACATCCTATCCAACTTAAAAGAATTTCGTCCTCGAAATTAAGAATTAGTAGAGGGGTGAGAAGACAATTCAATTCACAACGCTCAACGAAAGATGCATTAGGAAGTCTCGATTTCAATAACGGCAAGAATAATCATGGGTTAACGCAAGAATGAAAATAAGTGGGGGTTAAAGTTAGAATATGCAATAAAGGTTAGAGAGAATGGATTAAATACCTAAAATGTATGATTTGAGAGTGGGTTGAGGGTCATAGGTGATAGGGTATCTAGAGGAATTTCTAGTACCACGCCTCCGTCCTTCTAAAATAGGTAGAGGCGAAAGCAATAAGGAGTTCAATGGCGATTTTATCGAATACGAATACGTGATTCAAAGGCGACGTATAATTTCAAAAAAATTATTCAAGGCAGTCGTGGATGGGATTCTAGGGTCAAGTTTAATTATGTCTCATCCACGTAGAATAATAGGTAAAAGCGAACCAAAGTGCCCTAGGTTGATCAGACCCTCATGTACCGGTTCTGATTAGACGATATGTTAGTGGGAGCTCTTCCAATAACATAGGTCGTGAACAAGCTTGATAAAGGGTGAGCTTGCAAAACTAGGCTATATTTGTGGCGTTAGTCAAAATATACGTACGCTAGATAATGAAGAAAGGAAATACAAACAGTCTAAGTTCCTTAATAGGTCATAAAGTCAATGGGATTACTAGACCATGAGGCATTCTAACCAACTTAAAAGAGTTAAGCTAGTAGTGTGATGGAACAATGGGTCATGTCCACCTAGTATGGGTTACCCTATTAATCTCTATCAAGCACGAAAGAAGGGAACGAATCACGATAGAAGGGATCAAGCAAGATGCAACTCGAGGAGAAGGCGATCAAGTATGTGGATGAGATCCTAGACTCTAATCCTATACGCAGGTTTGCTTGGTACGGTAAAGTAACCAAACAATTTATCTTGACCTGCATGGGCCACCACAAAAATATGTAACGCCCCAGTCCCAAAATACGTAGGACTAAGTACGTAGACATGCCAGCTGCATACATACGAAGTACATGGATCTCGTATGTATACATAAGCTGTAAAATGTTGTATTCCAAGACAAACTAAATCTCATCCACAATAAAAAGAATAATAATATAAAAATTAACTTGAATATTGATGATATAATCATTGGGCGGAGACAAAGTCCACTACCAACTATCTCAATAAAAGAACTGTACAAGAATCGATCCATAAAATGGCAAGACGAACCAAGCGCAATCATCCTCGAAGAAATAACGATGATCGCGGCTATGGCTAGAACACCTGCAGTAGACATGAACACACACCTGGGGAATAACCAGGTCCTCAGACGGACGTAGCAAGATACAGGAAGAACAAGCTAATATGAACTGTCATAGTATATAAAAGACTATCCTAGACACAAATATGCAAAGGAGATTCTAACCGCCTAATATGCAATTTAGAGGACAACTTTCATGCGCATGGGTGGGATTTTAGGCTATGTGTACGTAACTGGCATTCAGTCATCTGTATCCGGCCGTAACGTCCAAAACGTCAGAGGGTATCTGCAAATAAATTGCCACAGTTCCATCCGGAGACTGTGGTTTACCTGTTTGGATTCTCATACGCACTAGCGACTGTCCTTTCCTAATATTTCCCACACTATTCAAGTCATGTCCATGGCTCATCCAGTTTTTGTAACTGCTTGAGTCTCTAAAACCCTAGTCATAGCAGTTACGATCATCTATCCATCACACGACTTTAGAGAGGGCCAGTCCATAAGTCGTGCCCCTAGCAACATGTCTCCAACCGTGTAGTGTGTGTGTCATGGCCAAGGAAGATATAAGGATATCTCCCAACAAGAAGGTAGTCCACTAACACTAAGTTAACATGCATATAGTAAAGTAAAACGACTAATAGAGTCGCTTGCACCCAAGTGTGGCTTGGACGCGCAGTTTATAACAAAAGAAACTAACAATATAAAACAAAGTAAATAATACAGAAAATAAATAATTTGACAGTTAATTAGCAAGGTATACTTGCCTGTTGCGACGCCGGGTGAGCTGCCTGGTGTGGTACAATAAATGTGCCACAAGATCTACTTCGGTGTTACAACTATGCAAGGAAGCCTCTGTTGACGACACAGAGTATACCATCGGGTCCAGAATGGTCAATTTAGTTAGGGACGACATAAAGAAGTCCAGAATTGGCGAACGAATAGGTTTAGTCATGTGCTAGAGGAAAAATCGAAAGAAGTGGAGAATAATATATATGTTTTTATAAAACTTTTCTTAATACTTGAATATAGTTTTATTTAGTAAAACAATTAAATAAATTACTAAAAAATCCAAAATCTTTTTAGGAAAAAAAACTCTAAGTTTTGACAAGATAATATTTCTAAGTAGGAAAACTATATTTTTAGTAATAAAATACTTTTAGATAATTATTTAAAAATACTCAGAAATTTATTCTATAATTTGGAACCTATATTTTTCTTATTCAAAAATATTTTAGATAAGTACATAAAATCTAAAAATTAAAAACAAAATTTTGTCAAAAATATATTTGATAAATATATATATATATAAACTAAAGAAAATATTTTAGGCTAAAATCTAAAATTTAAAATATTCAAAAATAATAATACATTAATATAGTTTAATACTCATAAATCTAATATTTGGCAGGGTGTGTTGTTCGAGCACCAACCACACAAAAGAAGAAACTCTGACAACATATATTCATATATATAGAAATTATTATTATTTATATTTTTATTTATTTAAGAATAAGTAACACCAAATAGAAATATTAACTACTACTCTTACTAATAAAACAATTAATAAAATAATAAAGATAGGAAGTAAAGAATAAAAGGGACATCAACAGCAGCTTTGCTGCTTGTGTCTATAAGGATTCGAAGAAATAAAAATAAAAAGTATTAAAACTGAGCAAAAAGGGAAAAGAGAGCGGAGAGAGGAGAGAGAGAGGAACCGAGAGAGAAAGGAGTAAGAGAGTGAGTGAGAGAGAGGGCGATCGGGGAAGAGGGAGGCGGAGAGGGGTCAGGCGGCGAGCGGCAAGCCGGAGGCGGCACTGCGAGACGGAGAGAAGGGAAGAAGGAAAGGGAACGGAAGGGGGATCGGGGATCGGAGCTGCGCCGGCGGCGGCTACTCCGGCAGAGGAATGGCGAGAGGACACGCGACCAGGCGGGGCTTTCCTCGGAGCTCCAGTCTATTCAGCGTGGCATTGATGGGGCTGGCCCAGTCGGCGGATCGCCGGCGTCGGGGCTAGGCATCGCGGGCGGCTGATACTCTGGATCAGGGGCGCTCGTGAGGCGGTGCTCACGTCGCCTGGGCGGCTACGGCAGCGGGTTGCTGGGAGCAAGGCTGACCAGATGATGGGATGAGCGGCCGCATGGAGGTGCGACCAAGGGAGGCGGCGGGTCTCAGACGCTACGGGGGATCGGTGCGGCGGTGAGGTGAGTCTAGGGTTAGGGTTCTAATTTTAGGGTTTTGGGATTGTCAGCCACGACGGGGTGGCCAATTTTGGCGGGGGTCGGTATGGTGGCGATGTCGATGATGGTGATAGTGGTGGTTGCGGCGGTGGTGTAGGTGCTGTATTTGGTTGGCGGTGGTAGTGTAGGTGCTGTATTTGGTTGGCGGTGGTGGTATAGGTGCTGTATTTGGTTGGCGGTGGTGACGGTGGATAGGTACGGTAGTGGCCGGAGTTTGGCTGGGCTTGGTCGTGTTGGATCGAGCGGTGGTGAAACCGGTGGCGAGGGTTTACTATGGTGGCGACGACCGGATGTGGTGGTCGGTCGATCGTGACAGGGGTGGCTGTGTGTTTGCTATTTTTTTGGGGGTAGTATTTTGGTGGTCGGGTGTTTGATGATCGGACGAGGAGGGGTGGTTGCCAGCAGTCGGGCACGGTGACGGTGGTGAATGGGCGTGGTGCTGTTCAGGTCGGGGACAGGCTGGTTGTCGTGAAGTCGACGTCGAGATGGTGATGGGGCGAAGGTGGTGATAGCGGTCGACAAGAGGCAGTAGCAGCGGAGACTAGGTTAGGGTTATGATTAGGGATTTATTGTTTGTCGTGTCGAGGTTGTCGACGCGGAGAAGAATACAATGTATATGTAACATATGGAATAAGAATTGGACGGGGAGGGAGAACATGGTCACGATGCACTCACGTGGGTGGAGAAATATTTGTGGAGGAATTTGTGAACGGTAGCAATTTATGGATGAGTACCTGCCTTTTATAGGATATGGAAATTCCCAGTTGGATAAGGATTCGACCCAATTTAATTATTTAAATCCAAATTGGGTTCAATCAACAATTTAAATCAAATTTAAATAATTTACCATATATGTTTTAAAACAAAAATCAAATCCAATCAAATCCAATCCAAGTTGTATTAGATTTTATACATAAAAATCTTTTTCCATAATTTAGCTAATTTAAATAATTAAAATCTTAATTTAAATATCCACATTTATTAAATTAAATACACTTTTCAAATTTACTATTAAATAAATTTCAAAAATTATATTATTAATTAACAATTACTAATAAAATATTATGAAATGTAAGCACAAATAATATATACATGATTATGCTTTTCCTAGTACACAATAAAATATTATTTATGATTAATAACTGCTAAAAACAAAAGGCTTTTTATAGTAAGAATAATAAATGTATATAATATTTTGAAAGTATATAATAAAATAGAAAAATGTTTTTTCTAAAATATGTACGCTCGCACATATTCGCACTCGACGAGCAAGAAAAACGAAATCTTGTGCGCGACGTACAATACGTTATTGAGACGTATAAATACAAGAAAAAGAAATTTTAGCACCAATTTATAAAAAAAATATTTAGTAAAAATTTAGGGTTTTTACATGAGCCTTGGCCGCATGAGCCCCGGCCGCATGAGCCCCGACCGCATGATACCTGGCCGCATGATTCCTGGCCGCATGAGCCTTGGCTGCATGAGCCTTGGCCGTATGACCCTCGGCCGCATGCGTCCTTGTGTCTTGGTCCTCATTCTTGATCTGACTACCTATGCGAGTACTGGATAAACCTATGTGTGTATATGGTATAATCTATGTGAGCGCCGAGGTGCTATCCTATGTGCTAAGTGTTCCTACGTGATACCTGCCAGTACATCTAAGAGTCTAGCATTTATATAGCGAATGGTTAGTAGCAATAATGTCGTATGTATTGTGTGTTGCATTACACCAAGAAGGGGTACATACATATGACTCCATGAGCCAGCGTGGATCCCTTCTTTGGCTACTCGTACATTGTACGACATCTAGGGGAGTGAGCATGTGACCACGACATGTGAACTCCGAGGATAACCTAGGGATTAACTAGGTAACTAACTTGGTAGATGCATTGGGTGGGAAGAATCCCGAGATCGTGCCATACTAGTCACCCCAGGTCCAGTTCTGACGGGTCGGGTTGGCCGCCACAGATATGATTTCATTCGCCTTTAGCAGATGACTATATTCGACTTCTACGAGCTATGTGTTATATATATTAGCGCGGTAGCCCTCCGGGGGACCGGTGCATACTCAATATGTTATAGGTCTAATGGTTTGGCTAGCCCTGCTAGGTTGACACGATCTGAGAAATTTTTTAATCAATATCTCGGGGATAACTCTGCCAATTATAGAAAGCCACAGGAATGAATGGTCGCTTGAAAAATAACTTGACTGTGCCTTGTACCTTTTATTAGTATCCGAGGGACATGTACTGTCATGGTACGTGGTCCAACCCATGTCCTTGTTTGGTTATTGGGTTGGTCTATTGTTCTGTGACAGGCTGTGGACCGAGGTTACAACCGGAAGCCTTTATTATTACTAGTATTATTATTTTATGATTGGGTTTTATCTTACCCTTTTGTGCTCCCTTGTAGTGCTTGCTATTTGGGGCTGACCCCGCTGGTTTTGTTTGGCCAGATCTCGTAGCAGCGCCTGAGGATCCAAACTTCTTTTCTGACGTCAATGGTGCATACTAGGAGCATTGCTGGCAGGAGACTCGAGTGGGTTTCTTCTCCACCACTCTAGTTTTTATCCCTTATGTTTTGGCGTTTAGCCACCGACACATGTTTAGCCGGTTAATCTGGATATTTTGTCTTTGCATAATTGTAATTAAATCAGACTGCAGCTGGATACGATTATGTACCTATGACTCTCTGGGCTAGCTAACTTATAAAGCTAGATCCCCATAATCATTTTGATGAAGCGTCGGGGATGCCTTACTGGTTTATCTTATATGCTCATTAATTGATGTTTTCTTGCTTGAATGATTGAGACATAGATGCTCTATGAGACTATAGGAGACTTGATTGTAGCATGTACCCCCTAGTCTCATGACAGCCACGATTGCCGTATGATGTTTGTATACCTCATATGGAGTAGCTGGCCTAGTCCATCTCCGTATTCCGGTACCGGGGCGTGACAAGGTTTTATTAGTAGCCCATACAGGTTTAATTTTCAGACTTGAGGGGTGTTACTATTATAGGAGTCTCAATCAAAACTTGTTCCCTTTGAATCCCGTCTCGATTTTTCTTCCCTCATCTTGATTGATAACCTGAATTGCATCCTCGAATCTTCATCGTCCTGTCATTTGATATCATGTATCTTTCCCTATAGGGGTACTTCTTTCTCAGTAGCTGGTGAGGCAAACATGGAGGAACGTCCAGTAGAGCATAGCTCGATGGAAAAGCAGCAGGAAAGAATACCTTCTCCTGACCAGATCCGAGTGGAAGTGATATCAGAGCCAGTGGAACCACAGGTTCTAGAAACTCCTGTACCTCCAGCGATGCCGGCAGCTACGACAGTACCTGATGCTGCAGCACTCCTGGAGGTCATCCGAAGATTTTTGGCCACTCAGCAACGTCAGGTAGCAGCCCATCAGCAATCAGTAGACCCAACAACAGGAACAGAATGTGCTACTGAATCAGGGGTTACAAGTAGCCCTTGAGAGAAGTGTCAGAAATGACTCGGGAGCGTCGGGGAGGTTTTGTCGACTTAACTCGAGATACTTTGATGGCACGGAGGATGCCATCACAGCGGATGTTTGGCTTCAGGATATTGAGGCCATATTGACCGCAACAAAGGTTCCAGCAGAAGAGAAGGTTGACCAGGTCAGACTGTTACTTTAGGATCTCGCCCGCGACTGGTGGGCATTAGAAGAGATTGGAATGAGGCGTCCTGTTACTTGGGATAGCTTCAGTACCAGATTCAAGGCCAAGTACTTTGGCATGGTAGCGCGGTATGAGCTACAATAGAGGTTTATCAGTCTCAAGCAGGCTGGTAAGACGGTGGATGGATATACAGCAGAGTTCTACAGACTGAGTCGGTTTGTACCGACGATGGTGGATACAGAACCAGAGAAGGCTATAAAATTCCAGCAGGGACTTCATTTGGAGATTCTACAGCTAGTAGAAGGGCACGACTATCAGACTTTTTATGTTATTTTAACGGCAGCTCGGAGGCATGAACTCACCCAACAAAGGTTGACGACAAGACATGGGGGCCAAAAGAGGTCTCATCCCCAGAGTAGGGGCAGAGAAGCAGTGCAGCTAACATCGGCACCAGCACCCAGCATCCGTATTCATAAGTTAGGAGCACCGCAAAGGACGGCGGTATCAGAGATAACGACACCAGTTCGACATCAGCAGCCGAGGAACCAGCAGCGGCGCCAGGGAGCACCCATTGGATGTTCTTACTGCGTTAAGGGAGGGCACACTAGGGATGTGTGTCATTCAGCTAATGGGTTATGCATGAGGTGTGGTAGTCCAGACCACAAGATTTCTAATTGTCCAATGATACAGAGGCCAGGAGGGCCAGTTCAGCAGTTTTCGGCGTTGCCAGCTTTAGGGGCAGCACCGAGCAAAGGACCAGCATTGGCCGTAAGTCCGCTAGCCCAGCGTCTGCCGATGCAGGCTCAGATGTTTCACCAGGCACAGAACCAGGAAGGCCTACAGAGGCCACAATAATAGCATGGACAAGGAAGACAACAGCGGGGAGCTCAGCAAGGCCAGGGCCGGGCCTTCACCTTATCACTAGAGGATGCACTAGCCTCATGCGATGTAGTTGCAGGTAATGTTTCTGTTACCTCTTATCCTGCAATAGCATTGTTTGATTTGGGGGCTACCCACTCTTTTTATATCTGCACGGTTTGCGACATGTATTGGATTAGAGTTTGAGGCATTGACAGAGAGGATGAATATACTCACTGGTAATGGGCTCGCAGGAGTTACCAGAGTGTGCTTAGCGTGTCCGATCATAGTGTGTGGACGATTATTGCCCGCATCTTTGATTAAGTTTCCTATGGAAAACTTTGACGTTGTCCTAGGCATGGACTGGTTGAGAGAGTCATGCGACGATAGATTGTCGAGGAGGTAGGGTAGTGTTTAATGTTTCTAGCATTGATGAGTTCGTCTTTAATCGATCATTGGAGAATCGACCCAAGGGCATTGTTGCAGAAGCATTGGCAGAGCAGGAACAGATTCCAAGAGTGGTCAAAGAGTTTCTTGATGTATTTCCAGATAAGCTTCCTGGTTTACCACCGGTGAGATATGTGGAGTTTTGTATTGAGTTAAATCCTGGAACGGAGCCTAAGGTCGATAGAGTTTACAGGATGTTGCAGTCAAAGTTGGAAAAGTTGTACCAGCATGAAGAAGAACAGAAGGCGAAGCAGTTTATCCGAGACAGTGAATTGCCCTGGCAGAACCGGTGATTTTAGTACCCAAGAAGGATGGATCGACGCAAATGTGCATTGATTACCGGCAGTTGAATACAGTGACAGTGAAGAACAAGTATTCGTTACCAAGGATTGATGACTTGTTTGATCAATTAAGTAAGGCCTACATCTTTTCTAAGATTGATCTTTGATCTGGGTATTATCAAGTAAGGGTCCGGGAGCAGAACATAACCAAGACAACATTTAGATCGCGATATAGACATTATGAGTTTCTGGTAATGCCCTTTGGACTAACTAATGCCCTAGCAGAATTCATGGATGTGATGAATCGCATCTTTCTACCATATTTGGATAAGTTTTTAGTTGTGTTCATAGACGACATCCTCATCTATTCCAGCAATGAAGAAGAGCATGAGAAACATCTTCAGACAGTTTTGCAGGCCTTGAGGGAGCATCAACTTTATGCAAAGCTCGGTAAATATGAATTTTGGTTGGATTGTATTTCGTTTCTGGGACACATTATTTCTGGAGCAGGAGTGTCAGTAGATCCGAAGAAGGTTGAGGCAGTAGAGAATTGGCCAGTTTCGAAGACGGTAGCAAAAGTGCGTAGTTTCTTTGGATTGTTTGGTTATTACAGGAGGTTCGTGGCAGACTTTGCCAGGATTTTGGCACCCTTGACGCATTTGACGCATAAGAATATAGAGTTTGTTTGGTCAGTAAAGTGTCAGACATCATTTGAAGAGTTGAAGAATAGATTAATCTCAGCCCCGATCTTGACACTTCCAGTAGGATCGGGAGGGTTTATAGTATATTATGATGCATCCGGGAAGGGACTTGGGTGTGTATTGATGCAACATTGTAAGGTGATAGCATATGCATCTCGATAGCTTTGAGATCATGAGAAGAACTATCCGACCCATGACCTGAAATTAGCAGTAGTAGTATTTTCGCTTAAGTTATAGAGGTACTATTTATATGGGGATCGAGTGGAGATTTACACTGATCATAAGAGCTTAAAATATGTATTCACCCAGAGAGACCTGAACATGAGACAAAGAAGATGGTTGGAATACTGAAGGACTTCGATATGAATCTTCAGTATCATCCAGGCAAGGTGAATGTGGTAGCAGATGCCTTGAGCAGGAGGGGTGGCGCATTCATTTTAACCTCACAGAGGCATATTTTGGAAGATCTTCAGGAAATGGAAGTTGAAGTGATCTTGCCACAAGATACAGGCATTATGGCCGGTTTACAGATTCAGTCTACTTTAGTAGAGAGGATCAGAGTAGCCCAGGAAGAGGATCCGTGGATCCAGAAGCTTCGATCAGAATGTGAATCAGGTCTCAGAAAGGAGTTAGTAATCCATGAGGATGGTACACTTAGGTTCGAAAATCGTCTTTGTGTACCAGGTGGAAACCTTCGACAGGAAGTTATGTCAGAGACTCATAGTTCTCCTTATTCCATCCATCCCGGAGGCACAAAGATGTACCAGGATATAAATCAACACTTTTGGTGGAATGGCATGAAGAGTGAGATAGCAAGGTATGTTTCTAAATGTTTGGTATGTCAGCAAGTAAAGGCAGAGCAGCAAAGACCAGCAGGATTGTTACAAGCCGCTTCCTATTCCGGAGTAGAAATGAGAGCACATCACAATAAACTTTATGATCGGTTTACGTAGATCTTCGACCGGTCGAAACGCAGTTTGGGTAATCGTGGATCGGCTCACGAAGGTTGCTTAATTCCTTCCTTTCAGAGTAGGGTAGTCTACTGAGTAGTTGGCAGAAATGTATATGAAGCAGATTGTGAGACAGCATGGTATTCCAGTCAGCATAGTATCAGATCGAGACACACGGTTCACCGCTTACTTTTGGCGGAGTTTCTATCAAAGTTTGGGTACCAAGTTGAGGTTCAGTACAGCCTATCATCCACAGACGGATGGACAGTCAGAGAGAACCATTCAGACATTGGAAGATATGTTACGGGCTTGTACTTTAGACTTCGGCAGAACTTGGGAAGATCATCTTCATTTAGTAGAGTTCTCTTACAATAATAGTTATTAGGCAAGTATACAGATGGTACCGTTTGAAGCATTATATGGAAGGAAGTGCATGTCCCCTCTGGCATGGGACGATGTGGGAGAATATGTATGGATTACCGGCTGTCTCCTCTTTGTCCAACCCTCTAGCCGACCAAGCAACCAACATCGTTGCCTCCAGCATCAAGCCCTGTCGAGCCATGTCCTCGCCCAACGTCACGTGGCCGAGACCACCAGATCCACCACTGTACATACGGTCAAATCAGCACCGTCGAGCCTTGTGTGACTGGCTACTGCTGGCGAGCCTTAGCCTCCTCCGCCCGTCCCTAAGCCCACGTGTAGTGCCGTCAAGACCTGTTGTCGTGTCTCACCCCCGACGACGACCATCCTCCACGACCCGTCTAGACTCCATTTGCACCACCGTGGCATCCACCACCATTATCATCCTGATCATCATCAACACTTCTCCTCTCTGATCTACCATCGACCATCGCACTCACCGAGATCAGGTATCCCCGCCTCCATCTCACCGATCTCGACCAACTCCTTACCAACACCACCTGTCAACGTCCCTCTCATCCACCGTCGCCGGCGAGCGTACCTACGCCTCGCTGTCGAGTTCTTCCATCGGAGACCACCGCGCTCCTCCATGACCTCCGTTGAGCCAGCTTCTCCCTTCTGGAACTCGCTCCTCTCCGCCACTCTTGTTCTCCCTCTCGCTTTCTTCACCTCTCTCACTCTCTTTCTCTCTGATCTATCCATATCTTTCTCTCTTGCCCTTTTCTTTTTATTTCTTTTTATTATTTTGTTTTTGTAATAGTAGGATTTTGTGTTAGTTTAGAATGGGCTAATTTATGGGCTTTCTTTTGGGTTGAATTAATTATTTTTTTAGGCCTTGGGCTTTAAGGGTTCGATAATAATTAGGTGTATTTTATTATTATTATGTATTTCCTTTATATATGGATTTAAATGTTGGGGCTGTTAATAGGCCATGTTTTAATAGTTGATTTGGGCCTACATATTAGATTATTAATTTGAACTTCAACTTTTATATTTATAATATATATATATATATATATATATATATATATATATATATATATATATATTATTAATTTGAACTTCAACTTTTATATTTATAATATATATATATATATATATATATATATATATATATATATATATATATATATATATATAAATATAAAAGTTGAAGTTCAAATTAATAATAATATATATATATATATATATATATTTTATATATATATATATATATATATATATATATATATATATATATATATATATATATATATATATATATATATATATAATATATATATATATATGTTTTTTTGTATATATAATAGGTCATTTATAATGGGTTTATATAAAATTATTTTTTTAAAATAAATGTTTTAACTGGGATTTGTCCCATTGGGATAAGAAGCCTAAAATATTATATATGGTACTTTTATCTATAGCCTTTTGATTTAAAATGTATATTTGACAATAACATGGGTTTAGCCCTAAAAAATGATTTCCTAGATTTTTAAATATATCAAAAATATTTTAACTAATAAAATATAGTTTCAAGTATTATAAAGATATTCTAAATAGATTATATAAGTATTTTTCTATATAATATATATTTTCTTATTAAGGATTTTTCATTAAACAAATTCTCTTCGATTATCATCTTGTTCGTGACTAATCGTGCGTTTATATTTTCTTTTCGAAATTCAGACTTCTTTATCTCGATCTAGGCTAATTGGACTATTTCGGACTCAGCGGAATAGTCTGTTCTATCATTAGAGGCCATCTTGCATAGTTATGACATCTGAGACTATTCCGTGCCAACATGATTAATTCACAAGTCAACTTCAACTTAACTCGAGGCAAGTACACTATTGCTTTATGTTTTAGTACATTATAATATTATTCATCATTGTGTTTTTATTTACTATCATGTTGAGACACGATTGTGACACAATAGGACTTATTGTATCATTACGTGTTTATTGATTGTTTAGCGAGTCAGAAGAGAAAATGCTAAGTTGGTATGTGAACAAACTCCAATGAATGATATTGTAGATAGCTAAGTCATACACCTCACATATGGGTTAGTCATACCTTTTTTTTTATTGTGGATATCCATCTATATGATGTGCTGTATTAGTCCAGCCGTTCACATGTCGAAATGTATTTTACACACACTGTCTGTTAGTCTTACATGTTCATGATCCAGTTGTTTTGTTATACATGTTCTTGCCAGTAGTTCTTGTTCGTATTTACTGTTCCAGTTCTTGTTCGTGTTTCCAATGTCCAATTCATATACATGTTTCTCTTATTGTTACATTGTACTGTATTGCTAGCTTATGAGTTATATTATTGTAATATTATTGTACTTTGCTTCTTTTCTGACTGGATCGTTATAGGTGACTTGCTATCTTATGCGCTATGGACCACATGGGTGGAGATAGAGATCTTGGAGGCCGACCTTAGCTTCTAGATTGATTAGATAGTTATTTTATTAAATATTTAGCGAATTTGTTCCTGAATCTTATTTCAATGTATTATGTTGGATTTGTAATTGAATAATTATTGTGAATGAGCAAATAGATGTGATTATTTGAGTTTGACATTGAGGTCTAGACTACGTACTACCATCGATGTTGCGACGTAGGTTCGACTTGGCTACATACTCTTATCCCAAAAGTAGGTGCGGGTCATGACGGAATTAGATCCGGTAAGTATTCAAACAATTTGAAGAGGTATTAATTATGTTGGTTTCATGTGCTTGTAGCGTACAGAGTTCATTGCGATCAGAATATCGCTTTGCGATGAGTTAAAGCATGGGCACGATAGTTCGAATCAGTGGTTAGTTCAAGAGAACGCAAAGTGTTCGCATGGTTAGCTCGGACGAGATGATTGTGCGACAATAAGGTGTCGGGCCATATCGGTTTGACGAAGCAATAGGCGGAATGGCTTAAGTTGAGTGGGCTAATGTACTCTTATATGCTGGTGTCGATATTGAATCCATGGGCATGGTTCGAATATGTAAAGGTCTTAGTGCGTGTCGAACATTAAGATAGAATATTAAATATTGAACAATTGAGGAGAGCATGCATCAAGTGCACAACTCGCGGTAGGTTATGAATGGTAGAACATTGAAAAAAAACATCGAGACATGCATCAAATGCATGACTCAGAGAACATTGAACACTAGGCCTAGAACATTGAATGATGACGTAAAGTGTGTATCTACGCACGAAGACTATGAATATGATTTAGTAAATGAGATAGACGAGTTGTGGCACAATGATACAAAACTGTGGTAACATTGCAAGGTATACTTTATGCATCGAAGTATGCAGTTGTGGCACAGTTGTCACAGAACTGTCGTATATGCAAGTGACTTGGTAATCATTGAGATGGCATGAAGGAATGTTGCGAGTAAAGATGTTTTGATGTCTTACGTTTGTTTGGAGATGTTGATGCATTGCATGGTCATGGATTTGGATGATGATAGCTCGTGCACGAGTTTGCTTTCCTCGAACATACTCACCGGGCATTGGGATAGTTCGGCCTAGGAGAAAATTATGGTGCTTTGAAGGTACACGGTATTGAGGGACATTTCATTCAGAAGGCTTGAGACCTAATATCGAACATGGCATGCCACAATAGTGGATAATGCAGAGGCCTTAGGCCGACTAGCAACCTGAGTACGAAGTGTTCGCCGCCTAATCGCGAGATATAGTTCTTTACGGCTCGGAATGCCAATGACCATTATATAGATGGGTGCACGCAAACAAATATCTGCCTTGTATCCGTACGATGGTGGGTGTATTCATAACTCATGTGTTGTGCATAAACGGTGGATATTAACCCTTGCTTGAGCACAAGGGTGGATATGTTGGTGGTTCTTGGTTCGATAGCATGTTTATTTAATATGCTTGATATGACACGATATGGAAGGATGATAGCATTTACGTTGCATCAGCGCAAAGGTAAGTACGACGGCGTATGGTAAGAAGTCGTAATAGATGCGAAGATATGCCTGATCACTATATTTTTGAATATTATGTGGCTAACAATATCTGCAGAGATACGATACTTGACACATTTGCATTTTAAATATTTTGATAACTGAATACATGTTTTACTGCTTCGAAATTATCCCATGAAACTGATCATAAGACGATAATAGAAATACCACCAAATAAGATGCTTGCTTCACTAATAACTTAGTATTGGTTTAGGCGAGTGGATTACCTCACTCTTTAGTACACGACAATGTACTGACCCACGTTGTGGGCATCATTTTCAGGTGCTCATGCTGGGGAGTCATTTGATTAGTGCCGTGGCGACGATGTATCAGATGGGTGCGTAAAAGCTCTTCCTTTAAGACGATGCCTTCTGCTATATGGGACATGATGTATGGAACAAAAAAATCCTTTGTGAGCTAGAAGATCATGAGTGTTGTAAGCCTAATTAGCTTATGTAATTAAGCTATTCAGAGCCTTTGTATTTAGCTTCTTAATTAATAAAGTGATTCTTTTCATACTCTGATGTGTCTCCACCCTTCTTCTGTTACTTATGTATTGAGTTAAGACAACCATTAAAAATCTGTCATCTTTCCTTGCACGAGTGCAACTCCAGACTCGTATGAAATCACTCTCCAGCTATGATGATCGATTCCGGTGAAATCAATACGAGGACGAGCAATTTCCTGGGTCAGAACGTGACAACAACTATTCTAAGCCCAAAGTCTAGATCTCTAACCTGAACCCAAGCTCAAAACTCTTATTCAACATAGAGTTTAAACCATACTCTCTCATGCCCACTCTAGAAATGGTGTCCAGCAATGAACCACACACTAGTAAACTCTGAACCTCCCATAACAGACACATCACAACACATGTGTCAGTCCACTATCCTTGAGTTTAGTAAGGATAGGTAGATACCTAAATAAAATTTTAGTCATAATTTTACCTGTATTGAATTGATCAATCTCGGGTGTCGAGACACAATCACTACGAGCCCGATACTTCCCCCACGTGTCTAAAATTCTGGTTCCAGAATTAGATTAAACACCTGGTGTTGGAATAATGGGGTATAGAATTTAGAGTTCTAATTCAATTTCCCTTGATCAAAATTGGAGAACAGCCGATCAAAGTTAATTTTAATTGGAACCATTGATCAAGAATTCAATTACCTAGCCAATTAAAGTAATATTCGACGAATGTAATCAGGAACCGATCATGAATAGAGATTAATCGAGAATCGTTTCAAGAATTTATCGATCTGAGATAACTTCAAGTTCGAATAGAACAATTTGCTCATCTGGATCGAATTCACTTGATCATAAACGAATATCTAGAAAGAAAGGACGGGGAAAAACAACTCACTAAAGCTACTTTATTGTCGAAGAATATGACTGGAGTCCCGCCATCTTCGTCATTATCAGCACTGTAAGCTCTGTGACAGAGGAAAATCTTATCACGATGGAGCTTGCCACCGCCGAGAAACTGGTGTGCCGCATCGACGACAGAGGGGCAGTATCACGATGTCGATTCGACATATAAACTGCCTCGAGTTCTCGATAAAGGAACAAGTCATCGTGGTGGAGGGACGATTAGTCACCGGAGACTCGACTATGCCGCATGCTTGCAGTAGATAATCACCAAGCCATGACTACTCTGCTCATAGAAGAGCTTATGTCAGAGAACTTCCTCGATCAACTGAGCTCCTCAAGGTGCGGCCGAGGCCGGAGCTCTGGCTCGATCACCTCACGCACAAGGAAAGTGATAAAGAGAACAAAGTTCTCTCTAAGAAGGAATGGAATTGTGGGCTAAGCCCATAAATTTTAAGTGGTTATAGGAAAATGAAAATAATTTAATGAAAGGAAAAACTAGATGTTTGTAGGATTTTAAGAAGGCTCTAGATGGAGAATATTCCAGGAATATTCCCCGATTAGTTGGAGGTGGTTAGGCACTAGGGGAGGGTTAGTTCGAAAGTTAGTTGCGGTAGTTAGAGAGGTTGTGCTGAATATTCCAATTGCTTAGGGGGAATATTTATCCCCTCAAACTAATCCCATGATTAATTAAACAACCATAGTTATTTACTAATTATGCCACCCTTCTTCTCATAATTACTAATCTACCATCCCACTTATATGAATTATCAATATTGCCACTCCTTCTCCACAAATCACTAAAGGGCCACTCCGTTTCCATAAATTACAGAATTTCTACTCTTTTAGCCAAAATAAAATAATTACTAATAAAATAGACTTTTGGAAAAAAATATGGCTTTATTGGGAAGGTGGTGTCACGTCCTGATTTACCGAATTATTCGTCCTCGCATCACGTCTAGACGAATCGATCGTCCTCGCTGGGGTGTGATGTCGTACAAATCTAAATTGGACTTGTACAAGGCAAGAACATGCATTTGATAAATTTTTTGAGACAACAAGTTGAAATTAAACAATGTAGAGAGTTGAAGACGCAATATAGGAAGAAAATAAGCTTTTCATTGATAACTTGCCACGGAGACAAGAACATATTTACATTACATATGCCGTTGCGGCTTACATTCTTTGAAACAGAAAAGAAAACATTCGACAAGCTATCATAAAATAATTCTTGTTGTTCCATACGTTTATACTCTTTTATACATTGAAACTAAAAGCCTTCGAGATGAACTGGCTTTGAAATACTTCAAAATAGGAGAGCTTCGAGCCACCTTCCTTTCTTCAGCTTCAGTCTAGTCTCTTGGTCTCGCAACGCGCTCGTCACTTGGGGAGTTTGAGATTAGTACACTTGGGAATGCACCAGTAAGCGGGACGAACCTACTAATCTAAACCAGCACTTCTTATTAAGAAGTTGCATGGATCGAAGTTGTCTTTCTATTTAGAACTAGATAATTTGCAGTTCATATCAATGGCATAACTTAAAGTAGTAAACAATATAGTAATTCTTAACACTCCTTACCACGACCGTGCTCGTTCATTCAGAAAACAGATATAATACTTACCACCTGCACAAGGCAATAGGTGTGCATACAATCTATCTTATACGTGGTCATTCGTGATATCGACACCATGAAGGACGATTATGTAGCATTACGACGCATCATATCAGCTCGGGTTGCAAGCTCGACTAGAGGTCTCATAATACCTCGTGCCAAGCACGATTCATAATTTTCTGTCGATTCGGTTCTAGTGCCCCGGATATTATTTCGATGAAAGATAACCCAATGTACAAGTTGTCCATGACCATGCGAATGCATGAACAGTTTTATCAATGCGGCAAATGCATAACATAACTAAGTAATATAACCCATAACTCACACAAAAGTTCATCCTTTGCCTCAAAATAATATGCTCTGATTTGGCTACCCACAGGCACCAAATACCCCGAGGTACCATGCCACGAATCGACATTTCAATTTCCTTTCCTTTCAACGATTTTTTAAATTTTGAACCAAACTGCTCACCTCGATGCGAGACATTAAGTTAATGTCTCTAGGCCTAGTTATATATACTAGTTACATTATAGTTATTTCATGTTCTTTATCTTAGTGGCACAATATATACAGAACCAGTATCATCGATTGAACGTTTGAACATTAAGAATTTGTTGACGGAAAGGAGTAGAAAAGAAGGGGCCGAATCACCCACCTAAAAGAAATGCGTCAAAAGTAGGAGATCGCTTCACAATGATCAAACGTCAATTACACGAACTTCGTGATGGCACGAGCATCATATTAGCATCCTTCTTTAATCATTCCCTTCGAAATTCTCAAAGATGCATTAAGAAATCCACGCAAAAGCACACTCATCAAAACCAAGCAGCAAAACAACAAGAAAACCCAAGAAAACTAATAACAGACCGGTTCCGTAGAAGGGACTCTTATATAGAGCTCACTCGCCAAGTCATAGTCCGATGTATCTAGGACTTATTCTAACAGAAGTCGATGTATTTGTTGGAACGGTTCTCATATCATCGTCCAAATCGATTTTATTGATGCCAAAAGGTTTTCATATACCAAACTCGTTGCTGGGTTAGACTAGCCATCTATACTCTCGACCATGTCTGACTTACCATGAGCCTATTACATAGTGCTTTGTCCCAACGAGAGCGGGGCACTACAGGTGGGGTTACAATTGTACAAGTCGAAGTTGCGCTTGTACAAGACATGCACTTGCACGTAATAAAATAGACTGAATAGATAATAAAACAACAAAACTTTAATACAAAAAACTGAATAAAAATAGTGAGACAAGAACAAATAACTTCTTTTAATCATAACTTACAATAGAATTACAAAAGACTCTTACTGGCCAACTCAAAATGCCTAACTTTACTCACATCATTTGAAACTGAATAGATATAATGTTCCACGCATCATATCCCTTTACTAAAGAAAAGATAAATCACCTTGAAGAAAACTTCTAAAGCAAGAACTCAAAAGCTTTGAGACATCGAACAAGATTCTACCGAGTTGGATGAACTTCTAGTGCCTCTGAATATTACCTTGCTTGCCAATACCTGTTGAGACATGGGTCATCACATAATTGGAAAATGCACTGGTAAGTGGTATTAACCTGAATTATCTAAATTTATACAATAATCATGTTAAATCATGCAATATTGTTAAGTGGTCTTTCTACTATTTTAGGTTTTATTTTAACAATTCATAAGAGAACAGAAGTAATAAAAATATCACTTATGCAATAATTCTTACCCATGTCTTACTATCCATCCATTTAATAAACAAAACTAGAATAATTTGTATATATATATATATATATATATATATATATATATATATATATATATATATATATATATATATATATATATATATATAATATTCTATCTATCTCTATATCAATTAATTAGGCCAATAAGAGAATTACCATCAGCATGTGACCTAACTACCTGTTGGTCCATAGAAGACTTTCCATAATTAGAAGTTGGGATGCACAAGCTCATCTCTCTAATAGACATGATATCCCCTGATCTCGAGGATGTATAAGCTTCAAGGTACTTTATCTCTACTAGTCCGACACGATACTAGTGTCCTAGAACTCGGTCAAGAGATTAAATCTTGTGCACAAGTTATCCAAGACCATTGCATAATATACAACTTATATCAGATAAAATATTATTATGCTGTAACTAAATGACAAGTAAACATTTCTTTCTTTCTTTCCAACCATAAAGTTGTAGCTTTCTTCTTTCATTCTTTCTTTTGTATTATTTACTTACAAACAATATAAGGTTTCTATACACTTCTATTTCTACAACATATGATAAGGGACATGAATCATTTTTTTTAACAAGTATAACAACACTTCTTTCAATTGTATTCATAGTCTATAATCTAACATACAAATTTTACCTTGTAACTTATCTTTCGTTGTTAAACTATCAGATCACTGGGACACAACAATTGGAATAGAAGAGAGATATTTTATCAAGGAGTGAAGATAATTAAGGAGCGAATGTTCAAAGCCACTCACTAAAATAAAGATATCTAAGAGAAAGATGAGCGTTAACTAACGATCACGTCTTGCCTATGCGTCCACCTAAAATTGCAGCACAATTGATCAACATACTTGTTTTTTTCCCTTTCTATTTCTCTCAAGATTCAAAATGAATATGAAAATCGACAAAAGTGAACAATAAAATCATTCATCGAAAAATAATGAAAATGCATTCATCAAAACCGACCAGTGAAAATGTCCGACAAAATGACCATGGAAATAATCTTTTAGATAGGGTTCCTTCACCAAGCATAATTTACTACATTTCGGGGCTCAAAGCCATCATAAGACAATCCATGAATAAGAAATGGTCACAATTTACTAGTCCCGATAAATAGATAATGGCAAGGTTTTTCAAAGCTGATTCGATTCTGACTGGCTCAGTCTAGCATCCAGTAAACTAATACACCACCAAGAGTGCAACTCTACACAGCATTCATCCTGGAACCAAGGTCCAGCGGAAGCAGACTTCCAACGGGACCACAATCTGCTACCTCGTGCTCTCGTGTGCCCTGCTGCTCCCACACTGGAACATGGCATCAAAGTGTCACTTTGTGCCCTTCGCCCATGTCCATGCCCAAGCTCAAGTCTGAGTCGCTATGACTCAAACTTGAAAAAGGTCGAAATATAACACTTTGATAAGACACTTTGCACTTCATACGTACTTATCGGGCACTGTTATCCCTCTTCCCGAACTTTAATTTTTTATTTATTTTATTTATTTTAATTATTTAGTGTTATAAAATAAACTTCTATTTGAATTCCTATAAAAGAAATTCTAGGTATTTTTGAATATGAATGACAAAAAGGTTTTGACAAATTATATTTTTAAAATTAGATTTTGGGTTTACGAAAATATTGTTTTTATTATTTTGATGATATTAAATATTAATTTAAATTATTATTTTAATCAAATATTATATTCAATTATATTATTTATTTTTAAATTATTGATTATTATCTTTGACCAATAAAAATCTATTTAAATGATTTAAAATAAAATTTGGATTATGCAAATATTTGAATTATCCTTTGATGAAAATTAATATGATTTTAATTTATGTTTGTAACTAAATATGGGATTAGATTTGATTAATTATGTTTTAAATATTTATTTGATTTAAATTTGTGGAAAGATTTATTCATTAGATTTAATCCTTCCCTAATTAGTAAATTGAGTCGATCTCCATCTATTTATGGAAAGTCTTTTCTCCTTCCAATCTCATCCTAAATAAATAATTGCTACCCATTACATATACCTATCGAACTTGTAAACATCTCTCATATTTTCTTTTCCAAATTTCCTCCCCTCTTCGTCCAAAATAGGCAAAAATTCGTCATAAATTCACCCTCGTTTTTCAGAATCTAGCAACTTCGCAAAATCGTTGCGACCAACTCCGGACTCCGTTTCACCTTCAGTTTTTTTGTTTTAACCGTATTGAGTTTAGCTTCCATAATCTATAATTTATTATAGAAAATATTTTTTTTGGGTGCCAGTTGTTTGAAAGTTGACGCGTCGTACTATTTTTTAGATTTTTAGAGATCCCGAACTCATTTGTACGATCCGTTTGATGTTTCGGTAAGCTAACACAAATATCTACAACATATTAAATCTCTAGATTAATAAAATTATTTTATATTCTGTTTAAATTATAAAACATACAAATGATTAGTGACGACTTTGGACTTTCTCTATATTGGGCTTATTTGGGAACCATTAGATGTTATAGATCTTGACATCTGTCACGCCCCAGTACCGGAATACTGAGACGGACTGAGCCAACTACTCCATATGAGATATATAAATGTCATACGACGATCGTGGCTGTCATGTGACTAGGCGGTGCATGCTACAATCAAGTCTCCTATGGTCTCACAAAGTATCTATGTCTCAATCATTCAAAGCAAGAAGCAGCAATTAATGAACATATGAGATAAAGCAGTATGGCATCCCCGACGCTTCATCAAAATGATCATGGGGATCTAGCTTTATAAGTTAGCTAGTCTAGAGAGTCACATGCACATAATCGTACTCAGCTGCAGTCTGATTTAAGTACAATTATGCAAAAGACAAAATATCCAGTTTGACCAGCTAAACAGGTGCCGGTGGCTAAATGCCAGAACATAAGTAATGATACTAGAGTGGTGGAGAATAAACCCACTCGAGTCCCCCGCCATCCATGCTCCTAGTATGCACCATTGGCGTCAAGGAAGAAGTTTGGATCCTCAGGTACTGCTACGAGATCTGGCCAAACAAAACCAGCGGGGTCAGCCCCGAATAGCAAGTACCACAAGGGAGCACAAAAGAGTGAGATAAAACCCAAGCATAATAATAATAATAAAATAAAAGGCTTCCGGTCGTAACCTCGGTCCACAGCCTGTCATAGCACGATAGACCAACCCAACAACCAAACAAGGACATGGGTTGGACCACGCACCATGACAGCCCATATCCCTCGGCTACTAACGGAAGGTACAAGGCACAGTCAAGTCATTTTTCAAACGGCCATTCATTCCTATGGCTTACTATATTTGGCAGAGTTATCCTCACGATACTGATTAAAGGGATCCACAAATTATGTCAACCCAGCAGGGCTAGCCAAACCATCATATAATTAAGCATATAGCACATTGATTATGCACCGGTCCCCCGGAGGGCCACCGCGCTAAAACATATATCACATAGCTCATAGAAGTCGGATATAGTCATCCACTATAGGCGAATGAAACCATATCCGTGGTGGGCAACCCGACATGTCAGGAATGGACCTGGGGTGGCTAGTATGGCACGATCTCGGGATTCTTCCCACCCAATGCATCTATCAAGTTAGTTGCCTAGTTATCCCTAGGTTATTCTCGGAGTTCACATGTCGTGGTCACATGTACACTCCCCTAGATGTCGTATATTGTACGAGTATCCCAAGAAGGGATCCGTACTGGCTCATGGAGTCATACATATGTACCCCTTCTTGGTGTAATGCAACACATAACACATACCACGTCATTGCTATCGACTATTCACTATGTAAATGCTGGACTCTGGGATGTACTGGCAGGTATCACGTAGGACCACTTAGCACATTGGATAGCACCTCGGTGCTCACATAGATTATACCTTAGTACACACATAGGTTTATCCAGCACACGCATAGTGTCACGATCCGTACCCTAGAGTAAGGGTACGAGACGTGGGTACGTCCAGCCTACGCCGCAGTGTCGGCGGTAGAACGCTATCCTAGGTCAACATACATCTAAAAATATATCTCTCAACAGTTTATACTCCCCGAATGGGGGTGACATAGTAGTAAATAAACTCAATCACAACTAAGGAAGAGATAGCACGATATGAAATAGAACTCAAGGAAAAATAGATGATAAAGTAGTCTAAGATAATCCCAGCAAATATCTAGAGGTACATGGTCTCAGATACTGAATGAAAGAATATATACAACTCAGAACAGAATAAAGTCTAGCTAAACATGTCTCAAGACTACATAAAAGATAAGTCTAACTAAACTAGTCTAGGCAATGGGGGTGATGTCCTCAGCTAGAGCTGGGTCCTCCTGAGGGTCCAGCTCGCAAGTGTCATCTAAGGCTGCCCCGTAGTAAGTATCCACACAGGCCTCCTCCTCGTCCTCTGTAATATTTTCAACAGGTCCAGTCAGGACAGGAGCGAGTACAGTTCATCTCAACAGTTCATAGCAGGTTAGAAAGTATAATCATGCAGTAAAGTAAGATACAAGTACTGAAAAAAATGCTGTATGTAAACAGAGAGAGAGCTGTAATAGAAATATCTACTATAAATAGAGACTAACAGTGGCTAGTGAGTCAGAGTACAATATAGACATGTAAATGGCATAGGAGATTCTGATAAGACACTATGGAAGAGATTATGATAAGATACTACTTGGGTATTATTCACATGTCTACTTCTACTCCCCCGTACCCCCAATCAATACACAAAGATCCAACCAGGTTATGTTATGATTCCATGCAAAGGCCCCCGACGGGTGATACATGGATGTCCCATAAATGGGGATTCTAGGAGATTCTAGGATACCCAGTAAATGGGATAAGAGATTCTAGGAGACTCTGTGATCATAAGAGTATATGTCACTAGTGATCAAAGAACCAGTGAAGCATAGTGATACGCCATGTAAGTGAAACGCACAGAACATGTAGTACCCGATGCTCCCTAAGGATAACATCTCAAGAAGGGATCCATATAGTACCAATCCGTGTGACCAACGTGACAGTACAAGTAAAGTAATTTAATGCAGGAAATAATTTTAAGCAAGATATGAAATGATCAGAGAATGTACTCGCCTGGTATCTGAGTGTCCAATATGAAAGTACCGAGGAGTGGTGTCTGGCTCCTAATCAGAACAACACAAGTCACAACAAGTCCAAAAGGGTATAATGAAGTCCTACTATGCATTCTATATGATTCTGGGTCAATCTAGGCCAAAGTCAACTCTTGGTCAACTCTGGTCAACCCTAGAAGTCAAACTAGGTCAACTGAGTTAAACAAGTCTAAACTAGGTCACTATGGTCTAAACAAGGCTACACTAGCTAACTAGACCAATATCAAGTACACAAACTATACCAAGCCAACATCCACTATCACACTCAATTTACCATAGACTACATAGCCACAAACTCATAATGCATTTAGGCTCTAAACCAACCTACCTTAATACATACACAATATATATATTCATTTCACTATAATATACATTATAGATACATATATTAGAGTATACATTACATATACACTTATATTACATATATATATATATATATATATATATATACATTAGGAAAATAGGATAGGCATATAGAGAGGGTGTGTGTAAACTGTGTGTGTGTGAGACATACATGAGGGTGTAGGGAAATCTGTGTGTTAGGAGTGGCTGAAATATGACAGGAAATAGAAAATAGATAGGTATGTGAATGTGTGTAAAAGTGTGTGAGTGTGTGTGTGTGTATAAAATGAGCACAAGAGTGAACTGTGAGGGTGCTAGGTGTAATATAAATCTGAAATAGTGGCAGTGTGTGTGTGGGTGAATAAGGAATGCACAAAACAGTGTGTAGCTAAAGTGTGTGAGAGAGCACTAGACTGAACAGAGAAATGAACTATGCACAGGAAAAACAGTAAAGGTCAGTCCCATTTTCCAGTTTTCAGTCTACAACATCCAACCCATTTTTCAGTCTTCAATTCTAACATTCCCAGGTTATTCAATATTTAGAAATCAACCATAGGTTCATAATAAAAGACAATAATCAGTTCTCAACAGTTTATGATTTCAGTTTGAGATTTCAAATTCAGTTTGACACATTGGAAATCATCCCCACATCTCATTTAAAACTTAGTTCAGCCTATACTAATTTTTCCAGATTTCAACTTTCTAAAGAACCCAAACAATCATCTAATCAGTTCAATTCTAATACTGCAAAGGAATAGGAAAAATCAAATCAAAATCAGAAAACTGAATTTAGTTCAGTCTACACATGCCTAGCCCAATTTCGAAATCAATAGTTCATCCATCAACTCCAAATTTGACACACAGCAAGATAACATATAGGAGAATAGATTTAGGGACTTAAACCAACATATTAACAGTACTAATTGGGTTAAAACAGTTGTACAAAATCGTATTTAAAAACTAGAAAAATACAGGGTTATACACACTGATTTTTCAGAAAAAGTAAATGGTAAATGGAGATTAAAATCAAACTAATATGTAATAAGAATGGTTGGTAAATGAAATATACAATGTGTTTTTGTCCCAGGGTCCATCACGTGTCCATCAATATGACACAATCGTGTCGAATACAAATAAACCCAAATCGGGCATAACAGTGCACTGTCTCGTACACACGTGCACTTGTGTCGTGCACTCGACATAGGCAAAACCAGGCCCCGTGCTCATACCCTAGGTTCGTCCAGGGTCTAGCTAAGTGTCCAACAACCTGCACTGTGTCCTAGAGTGTCGTGTCCGAAACTACAGAGCCGTATCAGTGCTCGATTACACGTGTGCACTGCACAGTGTAAAATTAGTGCAACACTGATATCCCTCTCGACACGCCACGTGGGCACGTGAGACTTGACACATGGCGTGTCAGTCATAGCCCCATGGCGTGTGTCGAGTCTCGCGTGTCCTGGTTGCGTGTCGTGTCCTCAACAACCCCCGAGTAGCAGGGGACAGTACCCGAGCGCGCGCGCGTGTGTGCAGCGCGTGTCCACGCGTCGAAATTGATACAACCCGACACAATCACCACCTCAGAGGAACAAAAATCATTAAGCAATGATAAAACCTAGATTCCTATTCAAAAATATTGCACAAAAGAAATCAAAATGCCCTTTGAGGCATTTCGACAAACACTTAAGGACAGTTCCTGATACGTGTCCAAACGGACACGAAACTTATGGGACTCGACACGAAACCAATACAAACACTTAGGGGACTCCTAGGGCTTCCTGAATATGTAAAGAAATTGGAATTTCATTGAGGAATGAGGAAGTTACCTATAGTTGAACTTATAGAAAAATCCCTCTTTGAATAGCTCTTCTTCTTGATGTCCCAATCCAACAAATCAATACCAAGCTGAAATAAAACTTCAATAACAGCAAGAATAGGTATATTAAAACCTAATGGAAGAGATTTGAATGAAAAAGAAATGGAATGGAATTCTAGGGATTAAAATGAAATAGGAAACAAACTTCTTTCCTAAACTTGAGCTTTCCTAAGAAAGAGGCAACCCTAAAATTAAGAGAGCATTTATAGGGTGATGTTCCCAATGATGATATGGTGGCCGACCACTTAGTCTAGGGCTTAGGGTTTTGCAATGTCTTGGGCTTTGGGCCAACCTACAAGGCTATGGCTTGAATTGATTTATTAAAGGTTCTAAATCATAAGCCATGACTTATGACTTTCTAATTCCTATTGCTAACTAGAGTCTAATGACCAAACCAAGGGTTAGCTTAGGTTAGACTAGAGTCATATAACCTAACAAGTCCATACTAACTAGGGTTAGATTCTAGGTTGGTCTACAAGGGTCAAAACTAGTCAAAGTCAACCTAGTCCAAACAAATTCCAAAATAATTCCCATAAATTAAAATAAATTCTAATAAATTTAAATTACCCCAAAAATGAAAAAAATAACCTCACACTAGAAATGTGGTAGTGACACATAGGTAATCAGATCAAGAATGAGGACCATGACACAAAAGAAAAGAGAACAAGAAGACACTATGCACTTAGGATACGAAGTGCACGCAAGTCATGAAGCGGCACAAACGGCACACGGGCAAAAAGTACAAGGTGAAAGGTGCACAAGGTACAAGGTACAAGGTGTAAGGTACACAAGGTACAAAGTACAAGGTACAAGGTGCATAAGATATAAAGTGCAAGGACCAAAAGGTGTACGTGGTACAAGGTGTGCGAGGTGCATAAGGCACAAGGTGCAAGGTGCGCGAGGTGCGCAAGGTATCGAGGTGCACGAGGTGCGTAAGGTACAAGGTGAGCAAGGTACAAGGTGCATAGACCAAAAGGTGCACGAGGTACGTAAGGTACAAGGTGCACGAGGGGAGCAAGGTGTCAAGGTGTGCAAGGTAGAAGGTGCACGAGGTATAAGGTGCATGGACCAAAAGGTGTGCGAGGTGCAAGGTGTGCGATGTACAAGGTGTGTGAGGTGCTTAAGGTGTCGAGGTGCACGAGGTGCGCAAGATACAAGGTGCACGAGGTACAAGGTGTGCAGACCAAAAAGGTGCACGAGGTGCAAGGTGCGTGGACCAAAAGGTGCGTGAGGTGCAAGGTGCACGAGGTACAAGGTGCACGAGGTGCGTAATACGCGAGGTGCACGTGGTGTCGTCCCTACCAGCAAAATTTTGGCCATGGAGTTTTAGAAACTTTCAATGTCCATAACTTGGGCTATAGACTCGAAATTGGACAAAATAAAGGTCTAAATTGAATGAAATTAAATTCTCTACAATATGGAACAAGTAATTTTCAAAAATGAGTAAGTTTGGGAGATCAAAAGAATGAAAACCCATAAATGCTAATTTTTTGAACTTAGATCTACTCCAAACTAGCCATCAAAACCGAAAATACCAAGTACTAAACTTGTAGAGGATGATGAGATGAACAATAAAGACAAATAATATCAAAGGAAATATCAAGAATGAAAAATACACAAATCTTTACTTTTTGAGCAAGTTGTACTTGCCTAATGGTAGTGGTTGAAGGAAATGAATCAAAGGTTATGAGGAGAGAGAAGGAAGAGAATATATATAGTAGGGTTGGATTGGCTTAAGAAAACCCTAATCTCTAAACATGCTCTAACATTTCCACTAATGACATGCTTAAAGACTACATGCAACAATTAATAAATAATAAATAGAATTATGCACATGCTAAATACATGATATCATGTACATAATTCATGATAAAAATATGTATATCGGGATCGGGGAGTGACAACATCATTATATCTTCGGACCAATTATGACTGTAGCTTTTGACCTTTTATGTTCTTAGTACGTTATAATGCTACTCTTGATTGTGTTCACATTTAGTATCCAGTTGAGACACGATAGGACTTGTACCATGTTGTTTTTATTTTTATTGTTTAGTGAGTCGGAGGAGGGGGGGAATGCTAAGTAGGTATGTGAACAAACCCCAATTATTGTTATTGTGGATGACTAAGTCATACAACTCACGTATGGGTTAGTCGTACATTTTATTATGGTAGCCATCTATATGACGTACCATTTTAGTCCAGTCTTTCACATGTCAAAAGATATTTTACACATACTATCTGTTAGTCTTACTTGTTTATGTTCATTGTCCAGTTAACTTGTTTATACATATTCTTGCTAGTGGTCATCTTGTATGTGTTATTGTTTCCAGTTCATATACCTGTTTTCTTTATTGTTATATTGCATCTATATTTGTCTAGTTTTATTTTGTGATGAGTTATATTATTATAAAAGGGTTGTACTTTGTTCCTTTCCTAACTGGATATGTTGTAAGTGACTTGCTATTTTGCAACATGGACCTTTCTGGGGAGGTAGAGTCATTTTGGAGGCCAACCTTATGTAGGAATGAAATGGAAAGTGATATACTCTAGGGGGAGGGGTGAATAGAGTAGGCAACGTAATATTAGCTTTAAAAAATGTTAGCAGTAAGATCACAGAAATATATCACAGATACAAGTAAGTAAAAGTAAAGTAAAAAGAGAAAACTCAAACACAACGATGTATACTGGTCTTTCTCTTGTGAGGACTAATCCAACCGAGAGAACTCTAGCTTCCGGTTGAATCCACTATAAAAAAACTGCAAGTTTTTATACGAAGTCCTTGCAACTTCTACACTCAACCAACTTCAATTGTGAAGTATCTTACTTCTATCAAGTCTTTTGATTATAATCACTCTGAACTTCTAGACCGTATCGCACTGACAAATCAACTAGAGGATTATAACTGGCTTAAAATTTATAAATGAAAGCTTAGTAGGACTTTAGAAGACCGTAGTAAGCTTAGAGAGAAAAGATAAGAAAGTGAATTGGTGTGTTAAAATGGTAGAATTTTTTCTCTATTTATAGGATTTTCAAAGAGAGAATTCGGGCATAATTCGGACAGAATTCTATGAGTAAATCTCGGCATTTAGCCGTTGTATCCGTAAATGCAAGAAGACTGAGTTTAAAAAGCAACATTCCACTAGCCAAACTCGGACCAAATTTGGGGCAAATTCGTATAGAATTCTGCTAGGCCGGAATAGGTTTGATTTGGGTTGACAACTCAGGTTTTGGGCTTTTGAAAGATCAAGCAGTTAGGAGGTAGTTTGGGCTATGTGAGTGGGCTTATTTTCAAAATGAAAGGGTATTTTGAAAATATTTCTTAGGTAGCTTATTTGCCAGTACGACACGGTTTATAATGTATTCTTAGACTCAATAAAATGTGAAAATATATTGATAATTGAAATACAGACATAATGACAAACATAGCTCCAAGTTTTAAAGTCTTGAATGGTAGCAGACACAATCTGTAGCAATTCGTCCAAGTAGCTCTTATATCGAGATATGGTTAGATCAATTATTAAAATTTGGTTTGACCATTACCAATGGGCCAACAATCTCCTCCATTTTTATAATTGACAAACCTTGACCGATATAACATCCTAGTCTTAATTTTGAAAAAATATCAAAATATTTGTTTGGTACTGTCTTTATTTGGTACTGTCTCCTCTTGGTAGAATATCCTAAAAAAGGTGTTAGATTCTTTTCTCTTTCGTTGTCACTTAGCAAAATAATTGCAAAGAGATAAGCTCCCCCGTAATTTATGCTTAAGAAATAAACAGTGAAGAAACACATAGATAAAAAGTAACAAAAATTTCACAGGCAATTTATGATTTGAAGCAGTAGTAAAAGATAATGCTAAGCATAAGTGCATACCAAAAGAGACAATAAATACTAAAATTAAAAATGCATAAATAAAAAAAGGGTTTAGAATAACCAACTCAACATCTCAAACAGTCATATATGTGCATAAAAGAAAGTAATACTATCTTGGAATGTAGGAATATTTTTAAGAATACATAGACATAAGCAGAGTCTAAAAAAAGATAACATCTAGACAAAAGAACTATAGCATCTATATCAACTTCTTATCATCGGTAGCACGATCAGCATCAGCACCATGTCCAGAAGGACCAGCCCTAGAAGTGCCAGCTCAATGAGACGGATGTGGAGTAGCACCAGAACCATGGTACCAATCATAGACGTTATCGGGGTTAAAGTAGTGATAAGCTGCCTCATCCTCATAGCGGTAACCGTAGACAGTAGGATCTCGTGGAATAGAACTGGCATGCTGACCAGTCTGAACGAAATACAGATCCGCAAAAGAATTTGCAAGTGCCTGAAATCGACTGGCATCACAGAACTCTTGTTTCCTTAATGTCTCGGTCATAAACGCTCATAAAGAGTTGTGCTCATCCAGCTGAGCACGCCGCATATCATCTAATGCTGATGGAAGCCCTCAAATAACGTAGGGTAAGTCTGAGGTGGAGGAGGTGGTACAATAGGAGGAGTAAGAGGGACAGAGGCACTGCGGCGAGATAGCTGCATATGCTTGGGCTCAGAGTCACGAACATAAGAGGACAAGTCAATCTCAAAATGTTGAAAGATGATAGAATGAATCATCGCGTAGAGAAGATTCATGTTCATCTCGCGACACCTAGCCATCATCTAGATAAATAGTCTTAAGGACAGAAAAGGGAATCCCATGATGAATATGATAGATAACAGATAATTCAGGACTAATTACATCGTCTTTTTAGGTGGACTCGAAATAATATAGTGGAATAGATAATCCGATGTAACTAATAGAAAAACAAGTTCAAGTTTATGGCTTTGAACTTACCGGGACGGACTGGATCAGGAGCACAAAGTTGATTCTTAAAGTTATTCAAAGTCGTATCATTGGGAAATTTAAAATCAGTGATATCGACAAGCGGTACACTTACGATTGGAATCTATAGGATTGTCGCTAAATTGTTATCGTTGAATTGAATATCAATGTCGGCATGGCTTTTCACAAAATAATCATTATCAGCTAAAGTAAAATTGCAGTAAAATAGCCAAATTATATTTGTGGTAATAAAAAATAAATGTGTAACAAGATTATGCAATCCCAAAGTTTCAAAATAAGGTTTATGAGACGGAAAGATCTTCCACTTTATCGGTGCGCTGGGGCAAATATTGTGAATTAAAAAATCTGCATACCATAGCAAAGATTGTTCTAGAGTTTCAAAGAAAAACTATTTGAACGCCCCATCGTCTGTTTGGACAGCAAAAAGAGAGATCCTTGGATAGGATAAGAAGATGTGGCTTCTTCACTAACCGTCTTCTTTCTCTTAAAAGGATTATTGATTCTAGGCATGATTTTCAATAGAAAATAAAAAAATGCTATGAAATTAAAAAATTAACAAATGGAGAGATAGAAGAGATTATACCTTCTCAAAATAAAGTGTGGAAGAGGGGGAGATTCTATGCCCGAATCCAAAATTTTGAAGCAAAACTCCAAAGGAGCAGAGAGGAATCAAGAGATGAAAAACTAGGGTTTAAGGTATTTTTCGCGGCTTGCTGTGTTTCTGTTTGGAGAAGAAGGAAGAAAAAATACAAGTAGGGCCCATTCAGGTTCTGTTTAAAACCCGATACCAACCGAGTTCGGGCCAAACTCGGGCCGAGTTCGCCTAGAACTCCGTTGAGGTAATTTTTCACAGAATTCAAAATGTAACTTTGTATTTATTATTCCTTTTCAATTATTTAATTCTGAAAATAGTAATCTTAAATTTCAATTAATATAATTAAAATTATTTTACGAATTAAATTTTGTTATGAAAAGCAACTGTCTCAGATTAGTTGTAGGGGTACTGTCCCAGCTAATGGAGGTTCACTAGAGAACACTTAAATATCGTTTCACTTTTGTCGTAGCCGTGGTGACAGATAGACCCTTTGTTGGCTTGTCTCGAAAACAGTTTTTGCATATAGAAAGATAATTAATAAGATAAAATCAATTGATATTATTGACATCTAAAATTCCTAATTCTCGATGTAAATAATTGAATCGATCTTCCGCTGAAGGTTTTATAAAGATGCCAGCCAATTGTTCTCTGTCTACATATTCTAAATTGATGTCTCAAATTGCTTGATGGTCTCTAAGAAAATGATGTCGCATCATAATATGTTTAGTACGAGAGTGACATACAGGATTCTTATTCAAGTTGATAGTGCTAGTGTTGTCACATAAACTGGATATATGTGTGTAGTATAAATCAAAGTCTTCTAAGGTCTGCTTCATCCACAAAATTTGTGCGCAACAACTTCATGCATCGATATACTCAGCCTTAGTAGTTGATAATGCAACAGAATTTTATTTTTTGCTGAATTAAGAGACTAAAGTCTTACCTAGGAAATAACGCGTACCGCTAGTACTTTTTCTATCCACTTTTCATCCAACAAAATCAGTATCCGAATAACTGGTTAGGTCAAAAGATATGTTTTGAGATACCATAATCCGACAGAAGAAGTGCCTTTAATGTATCAGAAGATACGCTTAACTATGCACATAGGGTTAGCTTAAAATTTTGCATACAAGCAAACACTAAACATTATCTCAGGACGACTAGTAGTTAAATAGAGTAAATAGAGTAAACTACCAATCATACCTCGATACTTACGTATGTCGACAGGTTTGCCTTGTTCATCTACATCGAGCTTGGTTGAAGTTGCCATTGGAGTGCTAAGGGGTTTGACGGATCCCAGATTAAACTTCTTTAGCAAATCTTTTGTGTACTTGGCTTGGTTGATGAACATCCTATTGTTGGTTTGTTTGATTTGCAGTCCAAAGAAGAATTTGAGTTCTTCCATTGTGCTCATCTCAAACTCACTCTGTATACAATTAGAGAATTCTTGGCAGAGAGATTCATCAGTAGATCCAAAGATAATATTATCAACATAAATTTGAATTAAAAGAAGATTTCTATTTAAAGACTTTATAAATAGTGTAGTATCAACCTTGCCTTTTAAAAAACTAGTATCAAGTAGAAAAGAGCTTAAACGGTCGTACCAAGCACGAGGAACTTGTTTCAAACTGTATGGAGCTTTCTTCAACTTGAATACATAATCAGAGTTTTTAAAATCAGTGAAACCTGGAGGTTGAGCTACATAAACTTCTTCTTTTATGAAACCATTAAGAAAATCACTCTTTACATCCATTTGAAAAAGTTTAAAATTTAAAAACATACAAACGACATAACATACGAATGAATTCTAATCTTGCATCTGGGGCATATGTCTCATCGTAGTCGATACCTTCCTCTTGGTTGTATCCTTGAGCTACGAGTCAAACCTTGTAACGAGTGACTAAGTCATTCTCACTTAATTTATTTTGGAATACCCAGCGAGTGCCAATTATTTGCAAAAATAAAAGTTGATCTTTATTTCAACAAACTTTGTAAGAAGATTACAAGAATTCTGGGAAAGTACAACTATAGGAATCCGATCTGAATGACGATCGCTTTATCCCTTGGACGATGTGAACTTTGAAGACGGTAGCCTCTGAAGATTGCAGCAGCACTTTGGCAAAAACTCCTGATCTCGGGTGATGATTTCTGTGGATTCTGATCTCTGTGTGTGTGATAATGAAGACTTGAAACTCTATTTATAGAGTTCTAGAAATAACTAACTTTTAGTTATTCTGACTTGCGCAGGCTGGATTGCGCAGATTTTGGATTGTGCAAGCAATGAACTGCGCAGACAGTTACTCGATCGTGGACCATCTGTATGTGATGCGTGGCATTGTTTGATTGAAATGCGCTTGATCATGTACAGAGGGTTGCTACATGGTGAGTAATTGATGGCATGAAGGCCACGTGTACATTGTCAGTTGTCTTGACGGAGTGTGCCACCTGAATTGCGCTGGGATGGACCGCGCTGGGATGGACCACGCTGCAGAGAGTCTGGCCGATTGTGCTGCATGTACAGCTGTCATCGAGCGCTGTACTGCACGATAAACGAACAGTTTTCTCGTTCTTCGTACTGTCAGCTGTCAGAAGATCTGATTCTCTATCTGATAATGATGACGAAGCCACGTCAGCTTGCGCACTTGGATGAGTGCGCAGTTCAGCCTACACAATCGAGTAGTTGTGCAATCTGTCTCCTGTGCAGTTCACTTGAAGGATATATAATTTAATTTTTATAACTTCTTTGATGGGTACAATTTGATTTTTAGGACCTACAAGACCTCCTTCAATGTTTTCGAAGTTTAAAAATAGTCAAAGCTTCGAAATACTTTGAATTTTAATTTAAAAATCAAGTTGCGCAAGTAATGCTCTGTCTGTGCAATTGGAGGAGTTAGCTCCCATTTCTTTGGTGCAATCTGAGGCGACCGTTGCTCTCAAAAAACTATAAATAGTTCTCTTTGTTCTTTTTGTTATTCTTTACTTGTTTTTACTTTGCTTAAGAGAGAAAAATTCTCGAGCCTACTCCGACTCTCTTCTTCTTCTCCGTCGACTTCAAATGGCTCCGAAGCGTTCCGCCGCCGATAAGGGCAAAGCCCCCGTCGAGTCTTTGACTCGTGCTGTGCCGTACATTTCGCGACACGAAGTTGGTCACCCAGATTTGCAAGGTAGTCACTCGATCGAAAACCCTTTTTAGGGTTCTTCGACATGATTGAATCCCCAAACCTATATCTTTTTAGAGATTTGGTTATACTGTGCCACCCTATTTAGGGTTTCGGTTGCACAAACCCAATAGTTTTCATTTTTATGAAGACTATTTTCTTGCACAATCGGTTGGAACACGCTAGCAAAAGTCAGCACAATCTGCTGATTTGCGCAAGGCTGTCCAGCACAAACTGATGCTTTGTGCAAGTTATTCAGCGCAATCTGATGGCTTGCGCAAGTGGATGAGTTGGCTCAACTGGACAGTTTGTGCATAGAAGCTGTTGTTGTACAATCTGATATTTTACAGACAGCACAATCTGATGCTTACGCAATTTGCTAATTTTTTGGACAAAATCTTTGATTTTACTTGTACTGAATTCTGTCTTTCTGTTTGATGCAGTTAACATTAGAGAGGACCCAGAGTATGAAATCTTTGTAGGAACCCTTGCTGAACCAGAGTTTAAAGAAGATTTGTCCCATGTACTATTTCTCCAATATGCTCTGCCATCCTTCCGTCAAGCCATCTTGGTAGCTCAGGACAATAAAACTTTATTAAGTCTGATGAATGGGCAACCCCTGTAGACTGCTGATGCCATTACTCATAAGAAACCCCTGTTCTTATTTGGCGAAGCTATTGATGAGAGTTCTCAGCCGAGACCCCGTGTTGAGCAGAGACTCTTCCAGAGAAAGGAGAAAATAATCCTGTTACCGAACATTGCCAGATGCCTCCCTCTAGCCCGCTATGCCCATGCAAGCCATCCCAGGAGAATGGACTGGGATATTATCCCCCTCCAGCAAGCAAGGATAGGAAATATTTGTGTCAAGAAAGGACCAAATAACAGGAATATGTTCTATAGCTCCTCTGAGCATCATAGCACCTTGCTCAGAGGGTTGAAGCCTGGCTGTATCCCTCCAGAGAACTCCTCCTTGCTGCTGCCGGTGAGGACGCCGATCTTTGCTAATGAATATGCAAAGGTTGAGGGCAGATATCCGGATCAGGATATCCGGCTGACAGGTCTGGTGAACCCAGACAACAAAAGGTAGAATTGCGTAACCAAAGAGATCGAGCTATATCAAGCGGTATACGCTACCGTATATGGATTCCTCCCCAACCCTCATCTGTTTCTGGCCTTGGCAGAAAGGTACAATTATAGGACAGGGACATTCATGACACCCTGCGGGGAGATTGGATTAGCCCTTCATGAGATGAAATACATCTCGTGCTTACCAACGGAAGACTTCCCTTATGAGGAATATGTTCCAAAAAACGATGAGTTAGACCGACTTCGTCGAGAGAATACAAAGATGGTGGCCGTTTTCGAAGAACTACTGTGCCACTACAAAATTTGCTCCATGTACTATAAGAGCGGTTCTTTCAGCACCTGTTATTCATCAAAGTGGTTGCCCTATCTTTTCCTTAATCATATCATCGAGAAAAAGACTAAGGATCATGATACGTGCAACCCGACCTTCTTCCAACCCCTCAGCCACAGTGAAGTGATAAGATTGATGGAAGAAAACAAGAAAATGGACATCAAAGTTAATGATGAACTTCAATACCCTCCACTCAAGACCGGAGATTTTGTTGAGAGTTTTATGAGAATTGGCTACATGCCCATGTCAAAGGAAGCTCAGCTGGCAGGTTTCCTGACATATTGGCTCCGACGCTTCATCGTACCCGGAGCGAGCGCCGTGGACCGCTTCTACCGCGGCGTGCTCTTTGCTGCTGTCCGGTTAGTCTTTGGCTACCGGATGGATTTGCTGTCGGCGATGACCTGTAGAGTAAACGCAGGTCTTCGTCTTTATGTTGACTCTATGCTCAAATGGAAGGGTGATAAGGGAAACTTCCCTCGGCTGGAGTTGCCTTACACCTATTTATTCGGATGGTTACTTCGGCATCATCCATCATTGATGAACCCTGACATGGGAGCAGTCGGCGGTAGCTATCTGCGGAGATTCTTTCGGAGCAAGTGGATATACATTAGTCTGAAAGATTGCAGACGTGCCTTGAACCTTAGGAAGGGGTGGAATTTTTACTGCGTTGCCCCTCCAACCGATTATGAACATATGTCAACAAATCTAGTTGACCTTGGGAGGCAGCCGTTGGGTCGGGCAGTATTTGATTGGCTGAGGACGATCAGGCCGTCGCATTTGGTGTATAGATTTGAAGATGAATGCTTCTTGGAACCATATCTGCCAAGCCGCTTCGCTCGTCAATTTGGCTACGACCAGTTCCACGTAGGCAATGCTATAACTTGCCTACAAGGAAAGGGGTATCTGATTGATGGTGCCAGAGCATGGGCCTATTACAACGCTCGAGACACAAGGACAGTGTTCTCGATGCCGACCAAGAATGATCACAGCCCCGAATGTTATATACATATTCGCTTTTTTACACAGCAGCGAATACATTCGCCAAGAATTTCAACCTTGTAGATAGCTTCGCGACGGTGACGCGTTTGAAGAAAGGAGCAACTGCTATGCTAGCTCCAGGTAATGACGAGCAGCATAAGCCAGTGGATGATCCATTGGAAGCCACAAGGGAAGCTAACTTCCCTGAGGAGGTTAATGAACCACTACGGGTTTCTTTGAAAGTGGTCAAATCTCCAACCAAGGAGAGAAAAAGAAGGATTAATGAACCTTCTTCTCCGGTTGCAAAGAAGAAACTTATCTTAGACCCATCAGAGAAGGTCACCACCAGGTCACAGTCTCGGCAACTGGCCGAGTCGACCCAAAGAGAAGAAGCGACCACACCGACCTCTCTTCCAAGGCAGGTCGATGTAGTAGATGTGGAGAGTCCCGAAAGACCTCTTCATAGAAAGAAACTGGCCTCTAGAAGGAGAAAGAGGGTGATCACCCCTCCGAGACAAATCTTGTCCTCGGTGGTGGCCAGTGCTGTAGCTGGAATATTTTTGAGGATATCTTCGACACGTGGCACGATACATTTTGGTGGAGGTGGAAAGCTTAGCCCGTATTTCATCGGCCGTTTCGTTATCAGCGGAAGAGTCGGTGACGTGTCTTACAGGCTAGACTTACCACCAGCATTGGAGGGAGTCCACAACGTATTTCACGTATCGCAGTTGAGACGGTACGTGGCAGATCCTAGCCATGTACTTGATCATTCCGAGATCGAGGTGGGTCCTACTCTTCGTTATCTAGAGCAGCCTGTTGAAATTCTGGATCGACGGGAGAAGACATTGAGGAACCAGACGATACCATTGGTTCATGTCGCATGGAGGCATCATTCTCCAGGAGAGTCCACCTGGGAATGGGAGGATGAGATGCGCGAGCGATACCCTTATCTATTTGTACCTTGAGGTATGATTTTCTATCCTTCTCATCAGTTTCAGTTTTGTCTTTAAATTTTGAGGACGAAATTATTTTTAGGAGGGAAGACTTGTAACACCTAGTTTTCTAAAATTAGGGTATTTTTGAAAATTTATTATTTTTATTATTTATTAATGGTGTTTTAGGCATGATATGATTTTTGGTGATTTCTAGTGTAATTAAAACTATTTCTAAGTCATGACTTATGACTTTATGATTTTATTAGTATAACCCTAGTGTAAACCCTAGTTATTCCTTAACCTAGAAGTTGCCATGACCATGTGAGCCTAGCCATAGGCTTAGAACATCAAGTTAGTAATTTTTGCCAAAAAGGGTATTTTGGTAATTTACTAGATTTTATTTGAGATTATGTGTTTTTAATGTTATTTAATTATTGTTAAGTACCATGATTAGTCCCTAACCTAGTTTACCCTAATCTAGAGATTATTTACTAACCTAGAATGCTAAGGGGATAGATATTTACTTTTAGTCAAGGGTGGAAATATTTTAGAATGGACTTTATTAGATATTTTTCTACAAAACCCTCAAAATATCCTTGCTTGGCACCAAAAGTCTTTGCCTTCACCTTGAAGAAAGGCCAAGGACACCCCCTTGCCATGGCCGGCCATAGGACACCCCTAGCACTACACCTTCCTATATAATCCCATCATATTCATTCATGATTATTTTACATGAATTAAAACGTAGAAAATTTCCTTTCCTTCAAACCACCATAACTTAATCATTTTTGATCCAAATCACCTCTAGTCTTTTGCATTGGGACCCTACAACATCAAGGGTGCTAAGGGAGGCTAGCAATCCAGATTTCACAAGCTTTGGGCATCACTAAGTGGAAGGACAAATACCCCCTCTTTATTAAGTTTCCTTGGAATTTGTATCAATAGGTAAATACCCATAAACCTAGCTAATATTCTGTTTTTTCTTCATAAATGCATGCATATAGGTCTACCCTAGCTTTGGATCAAGTTTGGTAAAATCTAGGATTGGTTTGGTGTCCGTATCGGACACGTATCCTAGGTTATAAAACCTTGTTTGGTGAAATGCCTCAAAGAAATGGATTTTGTTATTTTGCAAAACAAATTACATATTCATGTAGCCCTAGACTTGTTGATTACATCTACACTTGACTGAGCACGACACTGTGTCGATTTTGTGTCGAAAATCGACATGGATACACTGTGACAGTGCACGCACAATCCCCTGCTACTCGACCCTATTTTCTCTCTCCTCACGCCACGTGGACACGTGCCATTTGGCACAGAGATAGGGGCAACCTCTGACAAGCCCCCTTGAGTTTGAGACACTCTCGTGTCGTATCGAGGACACGAGGACACGTGCACTGGTCGTGCACTGACAGTGCACACGCGCGCGGGGGCCAACTTCGCAAGTATCGTATCGTACGGACACGACACTTGGGCACCTCGTGTTTGCACGAGTGGGTCGCCCATCATGTGGCGAACACATGGACACGAGCACGAGACGTGTCGTGTCCTGTGTCGCGAACACGAGTCACTTGAACCCATGCACGACGCGGTCTGAACACGCGTATCAGTCGTATTTTTCACGACTGATACGGACCTCGTGTCGTGTCCTGGAGTGACGTGGACACGGGGCAGGCACTTGGACACGTGCACAACCCCTAGGTGAACCTTCGTGCACGAGTACGAGACACGTGAGTGTATGTGTCGTGTCCTAGAGTGAGTTGCACACGTGCACGACACTGTGTATATTCGTGTGTATCAGTGTTTACCCGATTGGGTTTTTGTGAGATTAGACACATCAAATTGTGTCGTGGTGTCGTGTCAGGCACCTAGGACACTAAGGGACACTAGGGGCTAGTGTTACCAACTTTGGGTTTCGAGCCTAAGCTCGGTTTGGGTCGTGTATTTGGGTTTACCCATTTTCCTGTGCACAGTGCCATTTTCCAGAATTTTGGAATGTTTTCCAGTTTTCAAAATTGAATTTCAAAATAATTTTTGTTATATTTTATACATATAATTGTATGTTTTCAGTGTATGTGTACGTAGTGTATGTATATGTGTGTGTGTGTAGGAGGAATTTAGGGGTATATACATGTGTGTACATGTGTATATACATATATGTATATATGTAGGTGTGTGTGTGTATTTGTGTGTGTGTGTGTGTGTGTGTGTCTGATTTCAGGGTTCCAGAAATCTAGAACACCCCATCCTGTGTTCTCTGTGTACACACACACCATGCCCCCTTTGTATCTCCCCCATTCTCTCTCCCTCACTCTAATTCACTCTCTCTCATTATTCCCTCTCTCACTATCTATGTATGTATATATGTATTATATATATAGGTGTCATTATACATATATGTGTGTGGTTTGTATTATATATATAGTGTATACATATATTGATATATGTGTAGTAGATAGACTTGTGTATATCTATATATATAGATATGTATATATTGTGACTTTCTAGATATAGGTTTATATGGAAACCTATAGGAATTTAGCCTATGGTCTAAGTTACTAGCCTATGGCCATTAGGGGCTAACCCTAATTGACCTAATGACCCTTGTTTGACTAGAGTTGACCAAAGTCAACCTTAGGTCAAACTTGACCTAATTAACCTAGAATTGACTAGGATTAACCTAAAATGACTTATTTAACTAGTTTGACTAAAACCCTAACTAGTCTGACCATGTTTGACCTAACTTGACTAGTTTGACTTAGTTTGACTTTTAGAGTTGACCAGAGTTGACCAAGAGTTGACTTTTGACCAGATTGACCTAGAATCATGTAGTATGCATAGTAAACTTCATTTTTACTATTTAGAATACAGTGTGACTTGTGTTGCTCTGATCAGGAGTCATACACCTCTCCTCAGACAGCATATTCTCTACAGACATTCATACATCAGGCGAGTACATTCTCTGACCGTTTCATACTTGTTCAGGCTTTACTTTCTCGCTCTAGATTACTTTACTTGATGCTTTCACGTTGGTAACACAGATTGGTACTATATGGATCTTTACATGAGATGTTATCCCCCTCGGAAGCATCGGGTACTTCATGTTACGTGTGTTTCACTTTCATCATGTACTCCTATGCTTCCATCATGCATGTGCACTCATGTGATCATGTACTCTCATGTTCACTGAGCCCTCATGTATAACTTCACGTATACTCATTTTTGAGCCTCATGTGAAGTAATGTACAATAACGTAACCTGTCTAGATCCTTGTGTATTGATTGGGGAAACGGGGGAGTAGAAGTAGACATGTGAATAATTCCAAAGTAGTGTAATCATGTATAAACTCAGTAGTATAATCATGTATAAATTCTAGCCATTCATATGCCTATCTTGTACTCTACATCACTAGCCACTTACAGTTCTCTATATACAGTAGATATTTCCTTTACAGCTATCTCTTTTACAGCGTATATTTTCTTTCAGCACTTCCTGTATTTTACTCTATTGCCTGTATCGTATTTTCTAACCTGATATGAACTGTGTGAGATGTATTATGCTCGTTCCTGTCCTGACTGGACCTGTTGAAAATATTACAGAGGATGAGGATGAGGCATGGGTGACTACATATTATGGAGCAGGACTAGATGACACTTGTGTTGAGGACCCTCAGCAAGATCCACCTGCAGCTGAGGATGTTGCCCCAGTAGTCTAGGCTAGTTTAGCTAGACAGTCATTTCATATTATTATTTTGTCTCACATTCTGAGTTGTATTTTGAGATGATGGGATGTATAGACCCTTAGACTTATTTTGTATATTAGGTTGATATTCTGGATGTTATATTATCCTAGACACTTAGACTTATTTCATCTATTGTACTGTTCTCTTTGAGTTACTATCTATCTATCTTTCTGTCTTTCATTCTTCTACCTTAGATGTGATTGAGACTGTATATTGTTATGTCACCTCCATTCGGAGAGTATATACTGTACAGGTACCTTTATATTGTTAGATGATTGACCTAGGATAGCGTTCTACTGCCGACACTGCGGCATAGGCTGGACGTACCCACATCTCGTGCCCTTACTCTAGGGTATGGGTCGTGACATGTTTTTAGTGGTGGCCCATGCAGGTCGTATTTATGTGGTGGTATTCGAACTAGAGTATCGCCACAGCCTGCAGTAGGAAATAGAAAGTAGTTTTGAGGTACTCAATCACATTAGGAAAAACTCTTATCTAACCCCTGCTATCTAAATTCTTGCTGATATTGTCTTTCTTTTGAAAATAAACTGTCCCCCTTGACTATATCGTTTCTTCTCCGTATTGATTTTTCTTGTTGATCTGTCTTCAGGATGGTGGAGACACGATCGCAGCGTCTCGGTCCAGGTGACACCGCTGAGAGGTCTGCCACCTCTCGTCCAGCTCACCAGGACCCGGGGACCACAGCTCCCCTTACTCCAGCTCATGTGGGAGCTTCTGCCACATTTGGGGGTGCACCTCTACTTATTCGGGGGACCATCCCAGCTATCCCAGACATGCCTCTCTCGCAGTTTTGTCAGCCACAGTTTCAACAGCACCAGCCGCAGTTCCAGCCGCCGATGCCATCTGGATTAGTGGATGCTGCACAGATGTTTTCATACTTCCTGCATTTCCTAGAGATGCAGCAGGCCCAGCAGCAGCGTCAGACAGCGGAGTTTACCAGGGGCATAGATGAGGCCCATCAGCTGGCTAGAGCGACGGTGGAGAGGTTGGCTGTCCAGCCACAGGGAGGATTGGGACAGCCGCGACAACAGAGGATTCCGGGCATTCAGGACTTCAAGAAGATGAAACCCAGGGACTTCTTGGGGACAGAGGGGATTCTTTATGCTGATGACTGGATTGAGCACATTGAAGAGATCTTTCGACTGGCGGAGATACCAGCCGGACTCCAGATAGAGGCAGCAGCCAGCCAGATGCGGGATCTTGCCCGTACCTGGTATCAGACGGACCCGAGAGTAGGCACTCCAGGGCAGACATGGAGAGCTTTCAAAGAGCTCTTCAAGGAAAAGTTTTTCCCGGATCAGGCAGTCGGTGCTTTGGAGACCCAGTTCGAGAACCTGGTTCAGGGGAACCAGACTGTAGAGGAGTATTCTGGTGAGTTTTGCCGATTGAGCAGATTTATGGAGGGCCTTAGCGAGACAGCAAAGGCGAGGAGGTTCAGGAAGGGCTTGGTCAAGGAGGTCAAGTCCTTGACCAAGAGTGACAGAAATGCTACTTTTGAGGAGATCCTGGCAGGAGCGATGGCGGCTGAGGATGATCTTGAGCTGAAGCTCAAGAGGGGCCGTGACACCCAGGGAGCTGGCAGCAGTGGTGGACAGGCCAAGAGGCCTCATTTTCAGCACCAGCAGTAGAGGCCATTCCAACAGCAGAGGCCGTTCCAGCAGGTGCAGCAGCAGCCGAGGCAACAGCAGCAGGCACCCAGACAGCAGGTCGTCAGTTACACTTTCTACAAGAAGCAGGGTCATGGATGGAATGACTGTAGAAAGAGGCTTGGCAGGTGTCTACTATGTGGTTCTGGAGACCACCAGCTGAGGGAGTATCCCATGTCTTCGGGACGACCAGTTCAGGGAGGCGGAGCCAAGGCTCCGGCAGGGCAGCAGAAGGGACCTTTGTCGACTCAGCAGCAGAGGTTCACCCAGCATCAGGCCAGGGGTGGTCAGCAGGGGCGAGCCTACGCCATGGCAGCAGAGGATGCCGAGGTTACTGGAGATCTGATAGCAGGTTCTATTCTTCTCGACTCTATTCCATCTTTTGTATTGTTCGATTCTGGGGCTTCCCATAGCTTTGTATCAGTATCTTTTGCGATTAGACATCATGTTATATCTGAATCGTTGTCTAGGACTTGCAAGATCACGACTGGGGGTGGCATTATCCTCGTTCGTGATGTTTACAAGGGACGGAGAGTAGTTTTGGGAGGCCGAGAGTTGGATGTGTGTTTGCTCGTAATGCCACTACCGAACTACGATATTGTGCTCGGTATGGATTGGTTGAGCAGGCACCACGCCAGCATAGATTGCCGCGGGGGTAGAGTTCTGTTCAGAGCGCCAGGAGAGCCAGAGTTTGTATATTCCCGATGGCAGGCAGAGCAAACTAGCAGAGTTTTCTGTGGAGCTTCAGTTGAGGAGCAGCCAGCTCCACATCCATTAATAGCTGAGTTCATGGACGTATTTCTAGAGGAATTACCTGGGCTTCCACCAGACAGAGACGTTGAGTTCTCGATAGACTTGGTTCCAGGTGCGGAACCCATTTTTCAGCATGTCTATCGAGTGAACAACAGTGAGTTGGTGGAATTGAAGAAGCAGGTGGATGAGTTGCAGGATAAGGGCTTCATCCGCTCTAGTTCTTCACCTTGGGGTGCACCGGTACTCTTTGTACCGAAGAAGGATGGATCGGTACGAATGTGTATCGACTACAGGGCACTCAACAGTCTGACGATCAAGAACAGATATCCACTGTCGCGGATCGACGATCTCTTCGATTAGTTGAGCGAAGCTCGGGTATTCTCGAAGATTAATCTGAGGTCGGGCTACCACCAGGTAAAGGTGAAGAGGGAGGATATTCCGAAGATGGCGTTCAGGACACGGTATGGCCAGTTCGAGTTTATGGTGATGCCGTTTGGGTTGACTAATGCCCCGGCGGTGTTCATGAACTTGATGAACAAGGTGTTCCACCAGTACTTAGATAAGTTCGTGGTGGTGTTCATCGACGACATCCTGGTGTACTCGAAGACAGAGGAGGAGCATGAGGTGCACTTGAGAGTGGTCCTCGAGACTCTCAGGCAGGAGCAGCTTTATGGCAAGCTCTCGAAGTACGAGTTCTTCCTGGACAGAGTTAACTTCCTGGGTCATGTGGTGACTGGAGATGGGATCTCAGTCTACCCAAGGAAGATATCAGCAGTTGAGGCTTGGGCAGCACCGACGTCAGTGGCAGAGATCAGGAGCTTCCTAGGATTGGCAGGCAACTACAGGAGGTTCGTCCAGGATTTCTTCCGGGTTACAGATCCGTTGTCTAGGCTGACCCGGAAGGACGCAGAGTTTGTCTGGTCAGAGGAGTGTCAGGACGCTTTTGATGAGTTGAAGAAGCGGTTGATGACAGCCCCGATTCTGACATTGCCATCAGGATCAGGCGGGTTCACTATCTACAGTGACGCCTCGGGGAAAGGTTTGGGTTGTGTCTTGCAGCAGCATGGGAAGGTGATTGCCTATGCTTCCAGGCAGTTACGTCCCCATGAGAAGAACTATCCTACCCATGATTTGGAGTTGGCGGCAGTTATCTTTGCTCTGAAGCTGTGGAAACACTACTTGTATGGAGAGCGCGTGAAGATATTTACAGACCACAAGAGCTTCAAATACGTGTTTACGCAGAAGGAGCTCAACATGAGGCAGCGCAGATGGTTGGAGCTGATGAAGGACTTTGATATTTTGCTGCAGTATCACCCAGGGAAGGCCAACGTAGTTGCCGATACGTTGAGCAGATATCCGACAGCTATGTGTTTGACGATAGATCGTCACTTGTTAGCGGACTTGGAGAGCCTTGGGATCGAGGTGATTGTGCCGGAAGTGCAGATGCAGATGTGGGGCCTCCAGATTCAGTTGGACTTGATTGATAGGATCAAGTCGGCTCAGTTCGATGACGTTTCTTTACGATGCATCAGGGAGCAGGTCAGAGCAGGATTTATGGACGATGAGTTCACTCTTGCAGGGTATGGCGCATTGAGGCACGGTTCCAGACTGTGTGTGCCCAGTAGAGACTTTCGAGAGCAGGTTATGCAGGAGGCCCACCGTTCTCAGTACTCTATACATCCGGGAGCCAACAAGATGTATAGGGATCTGAGAGAGCATGTATGGTAGAGTGGGATGAAGCGCGAGGTAGCACACTTCGTAGCCAGGTGTTTGATCTGCAAGCAGGTCAAGGCAGAGAGGCAGAGGCCAGGAGGACTGTTACAGCCATTGCCCATTCCGGAGTGGAAGTGGGAGCACATCACGATGGACTTTGTTTCGGGATTACCGCGTACTCCAGGAGGGAAGGACGCGATTTGGGTCATCGTCGACAGGTTGACCAAATCGGCCCACTTCTTGCCATTCAAAGTGGGTTTGTCTACCGAGAAGCTATCGGAGATGTATATGAGGCAGATAGTCAGACTTTGTGGAGTTCCAGTGAGCATTGTATCGGACCGGGACAACCGTTTTACTTTATATTTATGGAGGAGCTCGCATATTAGCTTGGGCACTCAGCTCAAGTTTAGTACTGTATACCACCCTCAGACAGACGGACAGTCAGAGCGGAACATTCAGACACTGGAGGACATGCTGCGGACTTGTGTCCTAGACTTTGGAGGATCTTGGGAGAGTCACCTGCACTTAGTAGAGTTTGCATACAACAACAGCTTTCAGGCCAGCATTGAGATGTCACCCTTCGAGGCACTGTACGGGCGTAGATGTCGTACACCCTTGTCTTGGGATGATGTTGGGGAGCGAGCTTTATTGGGGCCTGAGATGGTTGTGGATGCAGCAGAGAAGGTGAAGCTCATCAGAGATCGACTTCGCATAGCGTAGGACAGACATCGGCATTGGGTCGATAGCCACCGCAGACCTTTGGAGTTTGAGGTACAGTTTAGAGATAGGATTAGAATTAGGTTCTCTTGTTTGTGTTTTGTTAACCATGTTTGATTATCATAATTAAATTGAGACCTTGTTTGTGATTAGGTTGGAGACCAGGTATTTTTTAGGATATCTTCGACACGTGGCACGATACATTTTGGTGGAGGTAGGAAGCTTAGCCCGCGTTTCATCGGCCCTTTCGTTATCAGCGGAAGAGTCGGTGACGTGTCTTACAGGCTAGACTTACCACCAGCATTGGAGGGAGTCCACAACGTATTTCACTTGTCGCAGTTGAGACGGTACGTGGCAGATCCTAGCCATGTACTTGATCATTCCGAGATCGAGGTGGGTCTTACTCTTCGTTATCCAGAGCAGCCTGTTGAGATTCTGGATCGACGGAAGAAGGCATTGAGGAACCAGACGATACCATTGGTTCGTGTCGCATGGAGGCATCATTCTCCAGGAGAGTCCACCTGGGAACGGGAGGATGAGATGCGCGTGCGATACCCTTATCTATTTGTACCTTGAGGTATGATTTTCTATCCTTCTCATCAGTTTCAGTTTCGTCTTTAAATTTCGAGGACGAAATTATTTTTAGGAGGGTAGACTTGTAACACCCAATTTTCTAAAATTGGAGTATTTTTAAAAATGTATTATTTTTATTATTTATTAATGGTGTTTTAGGCATGATATGATTTTTGGTGATTTCTAGTGTAATTGAAACTATTTCTAAGTCATGACTTATGACTTTGTGATTTTATTAGTATAACCCTAGTGTAAACCCTAGTTATTTCTTAACCTAGAAGTTGCCATGACCATGTGAGCCTAGCCATAGGCTTAGAACATCAAGTTAGTGATTTTAGCCAAAAAGGGTATTTTGGTAATTTACTAGATTTTATTTGAGATTATGTGTTTTTAATGTTATTTAATTATTGTTAAGTACCATGATTAGTCCCTAACCTAGTTTACCCTAATTTAGAGATTAGTTACTAACCTAGAATGCTAAGGGGATAGATATTTACTTTTAGTCAAGGGTGGAAATATTTTAGAATGCACTTTATTAGATATTTTTCCACAAAACCCTCAAAATATCCTTGCTTGGCACCAAAAGACTTTGCCTTCACCTTGAAGAAAGGCCAAGGACACCCCCCTTGCCATGGCCGGCCATAGGACACCCCTAGCACTACACCTTCCTATATAATCCCATCATATTCATTCATGATTATTTTACATGAATTAAAACCTAGAAAATCCCCTTTCCTTCAAACCACCATAACTTAATCATTTTTGATCCAAATCACCTCTAGTCTTTTGCATTGGGACCCTACAACATCAAGGATGCTAAGGGAGGCTAGCAATCCAGATTTCACAAGCTTTGGGCATCACTAAGTGGAAGGACAAACACCCCCTCTTTATTGAGTTTCCTTAGAATTTGCATAAATAGGTAAATACCTATAAACCTAGCTAATATTCTATTTTTTCCTCATAAATGCATGCATATAGGTCTACCCTAGCTGTGGGTCAAGTTTGGTAAAATCTAGGGTTGGTTTGGTGTCCGTATCGGACACGTATCCTAGGTTATAAAACCTTGTTTGGTGAAATGCCTCAAAGAAATAGATTTTGTTATTTTGCAAAACAAATTACATATTCATGTAGCCCTAGACTTGTTGATTACATCTACACTTGACTGAGCACGACACTGTGTCGATTTTGTGTCGAAAATTGACACGGACATACTGTGACAGTGCACGCACAATTTCCTGCTACTCGACCCTGTTTTCTCTCTCCTCACGCCACGTGGACACGTGCCAATTGGCACAGAGGTGGGGGCAACCTCTGACAAGCCCCCCTCGAGTTTGAGACACTCTCGTATCGTATCGAGGATACGAGGACACGTGCACTGGTCATGCACTGACAGTGCACACGCGCACGGGGGCCAACTTCGCACGTGTCATGTCGCGCGGACACGACACTTGGGCACCTCATGTTTGCACGAGTGGGTAGCCCATCATATGGCGAACACATAGACACGAGCACGAGACGTGTCGTGTCCTGTGTCGCAAACACGAGGCACTTGAACCCGTACACGACGCGGTCTGAACACGCATATCAGTCGTGTTTTTCATGACTGATACGGACCTCGTGTCGTGTCCTGGAGTGACGTGGACACGGGGCAGGCACTTGGACACGTGCACAACCCCTAGGTGAACCTTCGTGCACGAGCACGAGACACGTGAGTGTGTGTGTCGTGTCCTAGAGTGAGTTGCACACGTGTACGACACTGTGTATATTCGTGTGTATCAGTGTTTACCCGATTGGGTTTTTGTGAGATTGGACACATCAAATTGTGTCGTGGTGTCGTGTCAGGCACCTAGGACACTAAGGGACACTAGGGGCTAGTGTTACCAACCTTGGGTTTCGAGCCTTAGCTCGGTTTGGGTCGTGTATTTGGGTTTACCCATTTTTCTGTGCATAGTGCCATTTTCCAGAATTTTAGAATGTTTTCCAGTTTTTAAAATTGAATTTCAAAATGATTTTTGTTATGTTTTATACATATAATTGTATGTTTTCAGTGTATGTATACGTAGTGTATGTATATGTGTGTGTAGGAGGAATTTAGGGGTATATACATGTGTGTACATGTGTATATACATATATGTATATATGTAGGTGTGTGTGTGTATTTGTGTGTGTGTGTGTGTGTCTGATTTCTGGGTTCCAGAAATCTGGAACACCCTTCCTGTGTTCTCTGTGTACACACACACCATGCCCCCTTTGTATCTCACCCCATTCTCTCTCCCTCACTCTAATTCACTCTCTCTCATTATTCCCTCTCTCACTATCTATGTATGTATATATGTATTATATATATAGGTGTCATTATACATATATGTGTGTGTGATTTGTATTATATATATAGTGTATACATATATTGATATATGTGTAGTAGATAGACTTGTGTATATCTATATATATATAGATATGTATATATTGTGACTTTCTAGATATAGGTTTATATGGAAACCTATAGGAATTTAGCCTATGGTCTAAGTTACTAGCCTATGGCCATTAGGGGCTAGCCCTAATTGACCTAATGACCCTTGTTTGACTAGAGTTGACCAAAGTCAAACCTTAGGTCAAACTTGACCTAATTAACCTAGAATTGACTAGGATTAACCAAAAATGACTTGTTTAACTAGTTTTACTAAAACCCTAAATAGTCTGACCATGTTTGACCTAGTTTGACTTTTAGAGTTGACCAGAGTTGACCAAGAGTTGACTTTTGACCAGATTGACCTAGAATCATGTAGTATGTATAGTAAACTTTATTTTTACTAGGCTTAATTGCTAATTGCTACCCTCAACTATCACACTTTTTCAAGTTGATACCCTGAACTTTTTTTCATAACAGATTGATACCTCAACTATTTTTTTTTTCAACTTAATACCTAACATTTTAAAAAACCCCAAAATGCCCTTATCCTTTCCCTCCCTCCATTCCCTCCCCCACTCCGGCCCTCTCCCACCCCCCCTGCTAGCTCCGGCCGAGGAGGGCGACGCGGATGGCGAGGACGAAGCCGGCGCGGGGGTTCCTGGAGGCCGCGGGGCCGCCGGAGCCGTTGAAGCGGACGACGGCGAGGGAGAACGCGGCGGCGGCGTGGGAGCCCAGCGCCGCTCGCGCCATCAGAGCCGCGCCGGAGCTAGCAGAGGGGGGGGGTGCAGGCGAGGGCGGCAGAGGGGGATGGTGCAGGCGAGGCGGGGCGGGGGGGAGGGGGGGTGCGGAGGGGAGAGGGGGGGGGGTGTCCTGGAGTAGAGGGGGGGGGTGAGTGGTAGTTTTAAAATTTAGGTAAGGGCATTATTGTCCAAAAAATTATCTGGGTATCAAGTTGTTACAAAAAAAAGTTTAGGGTATCAACTTGAAAAAGCGTAATAGTTGAGGGTATCAAGTAGCAATTAAGCCTTTTTACTATTTAGAATATATTGTGACTTGTGTTGCTCTGATCAGGAGTCAGACACCTCTCCTCAGACAGCATATTCTCTACAGACATTCATACATCAGGCGAGTACATTCTCTGACCGTTTCATACTTGTTCAGGCTTTACTTTCTCGCTCTAGATTACTTTACTTGATGCTGTCACATTGGTAACACGGATTGGTACTATATGGATCTTTACATGAGATGTTATCCCCCTCGGGAGCATCGGGTACTTCATGTTACGTGTGTTTCACTTTCATCATGTACGCCTATGCTTCCATCATGCATGTGCACTCATGTGATCATGTACTCTCATGTTCACTGAGCCCTTATGTATAACTTCACGTATATTCATTTATGAGCCTCATGTGAAGTAATGTATAATAACGTAACCTGTCTAGATCCTTGTGTATTGATTGGGGAAACAGGGGAGTAGAAGTAGACATGTAAATAATTCCAAAGTAGTGTAATCATGTATAAACTCAGTAGTGTAGTCATGTATAAATTCTAGCCATTCACATGCCTATCTTGTACTCTACATCACTAGCCACTTACAGTTCTCTATATACAGTAGATATTTCCTTTACAGCTATCTCTTTTACAGCGTATATTTTCTTTCAACACTTCCTGTATTTTACTCTATTGCCTGTATCGTATTTCCTAACCTGATATGAACTGTGTGAGATGTATTGTGCTCGTTCCTGTCCTGACTGGACCTGTTGAAAATATTACAGAGGATGAGGATGAGGTATGGGTGACTACATATTATGGAGCAGGACTAGATGACACTTGTTTGAGGACCCTCAGCAGGATCCACCTGCAGCTGAGGATGTTGCCCCAGTAGTCTAGGCTAGTTTAGCTAGACAGTCATTTCATATTATTATTTTATATCACATTCGGAGTTGTATTTTGAGATGATGGGATGTATAGACCCTTAGACTTATTTTGTATATTGGGTTGATATTCTGGATGTTATGTTATCCTAGACACTTAGACTTATTTTATCTATTATACTGTTCTCTTTGAGTTACTATCTATCTATCTTTATGTCTTTCATTCTTCTACCTTAGATGTGATTGAGACTGTATATTGTTATGTCACCTCCATTCGGAGAGTATATACTGTACAAGTACCTTTATATTGTTAGATGATTGACCTAGGACAGCGTTCTACCGTCGACACTGCGACGTAGGCTGGACGTACCCACGTCTTGTGCCCTTACTCTAGGGTGTGGCTCGTGACACATTTTTAGTGGTGGCCCATACAGGTCATGTTTATGTGGTGGTATTCGAACTAGAGTATCGCCACAGCCTGCAGTAGAAAATAGAAAGTAGTTTTGAGGTACTCAATCACATTAGAAAAAACTCTTATCTAACCCCTGCTATCTAAATTCTTGCTGATATTGTCTTTCTTTTAAAAATAAACTGTCCCCCTTGACTATATCGTTTCTTCTTCGTATTGATTTTTCTTGTTGATCTGTCTTCAGGATGTTGACCTGAACTCAATATTACGATTGTTTTCGACGCAGAATAATTCCTGATTAGAGACAATCACCACTTGCTGTCTTTTGATAGGAATGGCTAAGACAGCTGCAAGATTAGCCAAAGCGTCTGCTTTGGTATTGCAAGCTCGTCGTACATATTCGATGAAGAAGGCTTTGAATGATGTAGCCGTGTTGATTGCCGCTTCATAGTAAGGCACTAGATCTTGATGGCGAACTTCATAAGTTCCTCTAACCTGGTTAACAACCAGCTTGGAGTCACCATAGACTTCAAGATACTCGACGTCTAGTTGTTTGGCTAGCTGAAGGTCGATGAGTAGAGCATTGTATTCTGCCACGTTGTTGGAGCAAGGCTCATCTAAGGAATATGCTCTTTGAATAGCTGAACCATCCGGAGAAACAAAGACAACTCCAACTCCTGCGATAATGGTACCATTGGGTCCAATCCTGGATGTACCATCAAAGAATAGGCGCCAAGTAGGAAATTCTTCAGAGATTGTATTAGATTCCAAAGTCTCGTCTGGAATTTCATCATAGAGTCTGGATGTCTCTGGAACAGGATGAGCTGCTAAGAAATCCGCCAGTGCTTGACCTTTGACAGACTTTTGAGGAACATATACCATGTCATATTGAGCTAGCAGAATGGCCCATGTAGCCAGCCGAGAATTGAGTGTGCTAGGCTTCTTCATCAGTACCCGAAGAGGATTAACTCGAGATATGACCTGAATAGTTTGGCCAATGATGTAATATCGAGTCTTTTGAACATCAAATATAAGAGCTAGGCATTCTTTTTCGACCGGACTATAATGGTGTTCAGCACCAATCATAGTACGACTGAGATAATAGATAGCTTATTCGTGGCCTTCTTTGTTCTTTTGGGCAAGTAAAGCACCCAATGAATGGTCTACAGCACGGACATACATTAAGAATGGTATGCCAGAGATTGGTGGTACCAAGCCTGGTGGATTCATGAGATATCGCTTTATGTCGTCAAATGCTCGTTGACATTCTTGGGTCCAAATAAAAGACACACCCTTCTTTATTAGTTGAGTAAATGGTCTGCAGCGTCCAGACAGATTCGAAATGAATCTCCTGATGTACGCAAGTCGACCTTGGAATCCTCGTAGCTCTTTTAGGTTACGTGGAGGACGCATCTCTTGAATGTCTTTAATCTTCTCGGGATCCACGTGTATACCCTTAGAGGTAATGACAAAGCCGAGAAATTTGCCACTAGAGACACCCAAGAATGACTTGGTGGGATTCATTTTGAGCTGATGTTGGCGCATTAGATTGAAGATAGTTCTTAAGTCTTGGATGTGATCTTCCTTTCGACGACTTTTGACAGCAATATCGTCGACGTAGCATTCGACAATCTTGCACAGATGATCTCGAAAGATGGTACTCATGGCTCGTTGGTATGTTGCACCAGCATTCTTGAGACCAAATGGCATGACAGTATAACAGTAGACTTCACGAGGAGTGCAGAAAGAAGTGTGTTTTTCATCTTCAGGATTCACCCGAATTTGATTGTATCCGGAGAATCCGTCCATGAAAGATATTCGCTCGAACCCACAGGTGTTGTCAATCATGACGTCCGTGATAGGGAGAGGAAATTCATCTTTTGGACATGCTTCATTAAGATCCCGAAAGTCGATGCAGACTTGAACTTTGCCAGTTTTCTTTAGAACTGGGACGACATTAGCTACCCAATCAGGATGCTGCTCTTCTCGAATAAAGCCACAAGCGATAAGCTTTTTGACTTCATCATCATTTGCGTCCATCATTTCTGGCTTAAAGTGCCGTTGTTGCTGTTTGACCGATTTTGCATTAGACAAGATATTTAATTTATGAGTAGCAACTTTGGGATCTAAACCTGGCATGTCTTCATAGCTCCAGGCAAAGACATCAATGTATTCTCGAATAAGAAGAATTAATTCTTGCTTATCTGCCTCGGGAAGGTTCTTGCTGATGAATATTGGACGAGGTGACCCGCTCTCTCCTACATCAATTTGAACCAATTGATCTTCAGTAGGAGGTTCCCTTTGTTCGAATCGGAGTTCCCATTGGGTATCCATTCGTTAAGCCCAAGGATATATTTCAAGATTTTATTCAATATCCTCGTTATAGCCTTCTGGAAGTTCGATGGAGACCATGTTAGAAGATACAGTCAATCGATGAACTTGACCGATGCTGGTGTCAGAATTCCATGATCTGGAATCGGAAGAGTTAGAGCGCTCCTCACTATCGGATTCAGAGTCTGCTTGGGATAATACCGGAGGTGAAGAATATCCGAGACCTCTTTTGGTTCTTCTTTAATACATCTCTGACTTTCCTTTTGAAATAGTTATACGGATAAGAGTTCTTCTACCTTTACCGTAGTTGAGGCCATTCTTGAAGTCATAACCCATCTTTCGGATGATGTCTTTTGATTGTTGACTATAACGACGGAGTTGAAGATGCCCAGTATCATTACTTTTGCTATCATCCATATAACTGAATTATTGTTCTGGTCCTTTACTAAAAATTATTGGACTCTGGCCTTTCTTTCGAGCGAAAACAATACGATATGAATCTTTTGGATGTTCGAGTGAGACTTCTGTTTGAAGAGACTGCACAACTCCCATTATAAATGACTGATAGCTATCTAACATATCCAAATAGCACTTAGCATGATAAATGACATCAGTATACTGGAAAGTAGATGCTTTTTTATTGATTTGTACATCCGTATTTACAGCAGGACCTTTAGCCTTAGCAGGCTTGGTCAGATTGATTACAAGAGGGGGAGAAGAAGAACATGGAGGAGGATTGGCCTTGTTACGACGGAGGTCGATAACAAGCAGCTCAGAGGAGGTGAGCTCCCTTTTATCCTTGTTATGAGATAAATCAATAACAAGTGGCTCAGAAGAGGTAAGCTGCCTTTTTTTCTTTGTTACGACGTAAGTCAATAACAAGTGGCTCAGAAGAGGTGAGCTCCCTTTGACCTTGGCCATCATCAGCTGGTTGCTTCTGGACTGGCAAGTGAATAGCCAGTGGTTTGGAGGATTGTGGACGAGAAACACGCCCTTTGACAGGAATGATGAGGGTGTCATTAGGCACTGCTTCTTATTCTTCTTTAGTGTCCAAAGACAGCACTACCTTCATGAATTCATCCTTGTACATACGAGCATCATTGCAGTATGCTTTGACGCCTTTAAAAGGATAAAGATCAGCAACCTCCTTTTGAACGTCTCCATTGTCATCGACATATTTGAAACATTAATGGAGAGTCGAAGGAACAATGTTATGTTCATGCAGAAATGGTCTTCCCAGCAGAGCATTATAAGAACAACCATGATTGTCAATGATGTAGAAGGTCAACTTTGTGCGAAGATTACCTATTTGGAGTTTCAGGCGAATCTTGTCCAGAGGCTCACTCCTTCCCTGGTTGAACCCGAGGATGGTGGTGATTGTACTGGAAAGACTATGCACTGGGATCTTCAATGCATCCAATATTGTTTTTGGCATAATGCTGAGAGCAGACCTTGGATCTATCAGAATACGATCGACCTTCATCGAGTCGACATCCTGTATAGTATAGAGGACGGTCGTGCCTATTATCTTCCATCAACATGTCATCCTGTGTGAAAGTTATGTTTGGAATTAACTCCAACACACTATGACAATGAAGGCAAGAAACTGGCTCTGCTTTCGGCTTCTTTAGCAGGGCTAGACAGGTTTCTCCATGCATGAGAGCCTCACTCAGAGTTTCCCGAGTCTCTTTGGAGAGGCGCAAGAGCTCGAAGATTGACAGTCGGGCCGATGTATTGGCTAACTGAGCCAAGATATCAAAGTTGTAAGGCTTTTCAAGTCCGGAAGGAGATGACTTCTTCAAAGGTTTGTCGAAGCGGACTTGTTGTTTGCCTTTGTCGGCTACCGTCGACTTGGGAGGAGTGGGTTCTATAATCGGTGAGGATGCAGTAGGGATGTCCTCAGTAGAAGCAGGCTGCACTGGAGAAGGCTCAGAAGAAGAGGCAGGATTCTCTTGAGCTTCGGGGTAATCCTTTAGATAGGCTTTCCCTGAACTGGTGCCCAGCATGATTTCCTCGTCAACTATGGGGTCAAAAGACACCATATTGCAAGTCTTTGTCTTGTCCTTGGAGCGGTCTTTCTTTTTGGAGGAAGAGGGAAGTTCGAACTCTGAAGCCAAATCCGGATGGATCCACATAATCTCGCCATTGTCAAGAGACAAAGGGATAAGACCTTCACTTCGTGGAGGAGGGAGATTCTCGATCTCAAGAGTAGCTTTAGGGATAGGGATGACACCATGCTGTACCATCTGTGGCAGGAAGTCACCGAATTGAACTGATACCATGTTTGCGGTAACAATCTTCTCGTCTTGCTGTAGAGTGACAACACCAGCGTTGACCAGCTCTTGGATCTTGCCTTTGAGCACATAACATGCTCGAGTGGGATGCCCAATGAACCTGTGATAGACACAATACTTGGGATGATCAGTTTTGCCGACCTCATCAGGCTTCTTCGGATCTGGAAGTTGGAGCTTATTGCTTTTGATCAAGCAATCAAAGATGCTCACGGTGTCATTCTCGTCAAAAGAGTATTCTACTTTCGGACGAGGTTCCCTTGGCGGAGGTACTGAAGGAGTAGAAGTTGACGTAGGTGGAGCTACGTTAACCGCCAGAGATTCTTTGTTCTTCAAGTTGATATTCAAAGTTTCTTTTCCCATGCGGTTGTTCTGGCGATTACCACCACCTGATGTCTGATGTTCATCCCGGTCGGGGTTAGACATTTGTACCCCTAGCTGCTTGAATTTGTCAGCACTAACTTCAGCTGCTTTAGCGTTGACAATGAAGGATGGCCAATCTTGGAACTGAGTTGACCCCGTCCATATGCTGATGATAGGCAAAAGATTTTCCTTGTAGGTGTCTATGGTGACAGCGGCCAGAGTTTCAGGAGGCATTTTCAAAGCTTCCCGGCGGAACCTTTCGATGAAACTTTCAGCAGTTTCATTGTATCTTTGTTTGATTTTATTGAGGGCTGACATGGTCATGTCGTTGATCCCCTCATAGAATCGTTCCAAGAAGATCTATTTTAGACCTGAGAAGGAGGTGATACAGCCATCGGGCAAGCTTCTGTACCAATCGTATGCTACGCCAGCTATGTAACACCCATATCTCAGAGCACGTATTTTGTTAAGCCTGCATGTATCTTGGACCTGTATTTTATTTTTTCTTTTATTTTCTCAGATTCTGGCCTGTAATTGTATTTTGGCTCAGCTTGCAGATTTTGATTTTCTTGTAAAATTGGGTTTTACCTGGCTTGGTTTTATGTTGTGGAGAAGGTTGGTTTGGTTTGGTTTATTTTGCATTGGAGCACCTTAGCTAACCTCCACCCTACACTCAACTTATCCTCCACCATTAAAATCCCTACCTAACACTCTCTCTCTTCATTACTTTCCTCCATTAATTCTTCTTCTTCTCCCTCTACACAACACCATCACCCATAGGCAAGTGCACCTTGCCACCACATGAAAACCACATTTTATTTATTCATTAGCTAGATTAGGCCATGGTGATCAACATTAGTGCTTGACATTTTGTGATTTGGAGTCTCCATTGTTCTAGATCTAGGTTTTAACTATTTTCGGATTTACATGGTTTTTATCTATTTTGGTTGGATTTTTGTGGGTTTTGATGCATCCATGTGGAAGAAAATTCAATTTTACTCAAGTTAGACCTTTGAAAATCTAGATTTGGTTTTGATTTGACCAAGATATGAAGATTCGAACTTTGGTGTTCTTGAAGAGTTCCTCTCGGTCTGGAGTAGCAGACTGCAGCCTGCGCTCTTTAGCGCAGTGCTGGACTGCGCATCCCCTCTCGGCCTGCGCTCTTTAGCGCAGCGCCGACCGCGCTGTTTGTCCCTTGGCGAACTGCGCTCAGCCCCATGCGCCATCCATCCATGTGCAGTCTGCTCATGCGCAGCCTGCTCATGCGCAGCCTGCTCATGCGCAGTCTGCTCATGCGCAGCCTGCTCATGCGCAGTCTGCTCATGCGCCACCTATACCCCTGCGCAGCTCACCCCTGCGTAGTTGGCTCCCCGCGCAATCTGACCCCTGCGCCAACCAGCTCAGCGCAAGCCGACTTTTGCGCAGCTCACTCCTGCGCAGTTGGCCCCTGGCGCACTTAACTCCTGCGCAACCCGACCCCAGGGACCCTTGCGCAATCTGTCCAATCATGGAGATTTGGTTTTATTTTTCCTTAAGCTTGACTCTTCTATAGCCCTGTATATTGATATTTTATTAGATATTTTCCGCCCATCTGTCTCCTGTGCAGTTCACTTGAAGGATGCATAATTTGATTTTCATAACTTCTTTGATTGGTACAACTTGATTTTTAGGACCTACACCAATGACCGACTGATCAATGGGTTTGGGAACGAGTTTCCAAACTTGATTCTGTTCAAGTTGGTTTAGTTCATCTTGCATAGCTGACACAACCCGCTCCCAATTTTGGAATACGAGTACGTGGCCAAGTCCAGCCTACGTCGCAGCATCGACGGTAGTACGCTGTCTATGATAACAATGGTCCACAACAAGCACAATACACACACAAATATATATATATATATATATATATATATATATATATATATATATATATATATATATATATCATCCACAACTAAGCCATCAATATTGACCAAAAATATCATATCTAATATCTTAATATAATAATGATAAAATAATCCACTACAACTCAGAAAAGTCTCGGGAACAAATCCGGATAGCAGAAAATAAAATAGACAACTAAACTCCATAACTATAACTACTAACTAATGCGAATCCCTAAGGAAGAAAATATGCTAATTCGCATCAGTACCGAAACTGGGTACCCCAGTGACGTCAGTATCTCCAACATACTCACCGTAGACCTCGGGGCAAATCTCGTCGTCTAAAGCTGAAAAATAGTTATCCAGTCAGGATTGGAGCAAGATCACCATAATACTACATTACACAATATAGTATACAAGCATGAAGAAACGATAAAATGAACTTAACTGAAGATAAGTAGAGGCATGACATTATATGATAAGGAAGTACCTCTGGGATATGATAACAATATGAAGGTAGACTTGGACATACCACTAAGACATGATGTCAATTAGAAGGTAGACTTGACGAAAGAAGAACAATAGACAATAGAGCAATAATGATTAAGTCACGTGTACTGTGTGTTTTAGAATACCAACTTTCAGCATGTAGACGGCTTGGGATATCCGTCTGTCATACATGTGGTGCATGACTGATATTATGCAATCAATGTATAGGTGGTCTGTATTCAATTCGTTGACCACATGCTTACTTGTTGTATTCTTCCGCCCGACTCACTCATAATATATGTCCACTGCAATAAACATTAGCAATACGATAAACTGTAAACGATGGAAAACAATGAGTAAGACATGAACATGTATGTATATCCTAACGATTCCTCTCGTGCACAATAATGATCATGAACAATGACAATCATGAATCATAAGGGAGTAAAAGTAAAAAGAGGACACGAAGATGCATACAGTATAAAATAAAGAAAACATAGGTCATAGTGATACTTGCCTACTCTGATAGATGATAAGTCATAAGTCAAGACGTCGTAGTCCGATCTACCTCGTCACATAAAAACCACAAGTTAGATCAACGATTCCTACTCTAAAAATCCTAGAAACTGGCTAATGGGTTAACTTAATTAATACTATTCTAATTCTAGAGTAAATCATCTAAAATTTTATTTTAACCTATTTAATCATGAAATAACAATCTAAACACAAATATTTGGCCAAAGGAAGTCACGGTTCCAAATTCGGGACCCGTGGCACGCAAACTGAGACATATAGTTGACTAACTAGTCAAACATTATGAATTAAAAAGTTTAAGTATGCAACATAGTAGATTTTAGTGCTACGAGTGCACTAAAATCGACCGTGCTACAAAATCACGATTTGGTCAAAAGTTATCGCTGTTATGGCTAACCGTGACCAAATCGATGAATTGTTGACCAAATCTGACTTCTACGAATAAAATAAAATACTAGATGAAACTCTAAATTTTTGGAAAATTTATATGTTGTAGAGCTTGGTGTCAGCTCTCCAAAACTTCAAACGGATCGCGAATCGGAGTTCGAAATCAGTCGAAATCTCAAAAACCGTGCGATGCATTAATTTATGGACAACCGACACTCAAATAATTATCCAGAAATTTGAGGGCAAAATTACCGAAAAAGTGGATATTCGGAAACCTAACCTCAATACGCTTCTAACAAAAAAAACGGCACATTAAACGGACGTCTAGATCGACGACAATCGTTCCGCGAAGTCGAGATCTCTACTAGAACTCCCTCTCAAAAAGGCGGCTGGAATTTCTAGGTTTTCGTGAATTAACAACATATATATATATATATATATATATATATATATATATATATATATATATATAGGAGAGAGGCGGTGGCTGACTCATTTGAGCGCCGACAGGTGGGCCAGGGGTTTGTTGACTAGACTGCTGACTGTATAAATAATTATTTAATTACAGAAAATCATTAAAAATTTATTTTAACTCCAAATAACTCCAAATAAATCCCAAAAAAATTCAAAAAAATTCTAGAAAACTCTAAAAAATATTTCTAGGTGTCTAGAGCATAAATAAAAAGTTCTGCCTCAAAATTACTTCGTATTGCCCTACAGTAAATCGCAAAAGCCTATGGAAAAATAAATTCTATAGGTTTTAATTATCCAAAAATTCCAAAAAATTTCTAAAATAGTAAAATAAAATATCTGGAACTATCTAGGGACCCTAGAAACCATATGTGACCTAATGTTATCATACTTCACCTATAGGCTTAGGTACGCCCCCGTGTGATCCCAAAATCAAATCTTTATTTAATAATAATTCTAACCACTCTATACTTAATAGTAATAAAATATAAATATAAATGAAAAAATATTATCCAAAATAAAATTTTAATACTAGGAAACCAAATGCTACAATAGCATCTAACCAATAGTTATCACTATTTGCTTCTTCAATAGTCTTATGTTCTAAGTATGAAAGAAATACAACACAAGAAGCTATATCTCTGGTAGAGGAATGAGTACTTACGTCCTGGGTGATCTCACCTATTACCAGGTCCTTGGGGGTGGTCAGCCATAAACTTCATTCTTCTTGGCAGAGTTTCAAGGTAACTGGTTTCGATTTTTGGTTCTGTAGACGCCTTGCTTGGTGTACTAATATCTTCATCATCATTGTCGTTGATTGTCTGTTGGTTTATTTTGTCGATGTTCATTGATTCATCGATGATCATTAACTTTTTTTGAAGGCTTGGTACCCTTTGCTTTTGGCCGCATAACCTAAAATGATACCCTTATCGGCCTTTTCGTCAAAATTACCCAAATTATCTTTAGTATTAAGAATAAATCAATTACAACCAAAGTTTTGAAATAAGAAACTATGGTTGTTCTATCAAACCATAACTCATATGGAGTTTTCTTTGATTTAGGTCGAATCAAAACTCTATTGAGAACATAATAAGCTGTATTGATAGCTTCTGTCCAAAAATATTTGGGTAGACTAAATTGATTTAACATTACTCTAGCTATTTCAGATAGAGTTCTATTCTTACATTTCACAACTCTATTTTATTGTGGTGTTCTAGGACATGAGAACTTGTGCAAATATTCGTGTGGGTCATAAAATTGCTCAAACTCTGCATTCTCGAATTCGTTGCCATGATCACTTAGAATACGGGTGACCATGGATCCTTTCTTATTTTGAACTTTCTTACAAAATATAACGAATTCAGATAATGCATCATTCTTGCGTAAGAGAAAATATACCCACGTGTATCTCGAGAAATAATCTACTATTACAAATGCATATAACTTACCACCTAGGCTAGCAATTCTACTAGGCCCAAATAAATCCATATGTAGTAATTGTAGAGGTCTAGTAGTACTTACAAAATTTTTGGACTTAAATGTGGTTCACATCTGCTACATACCGTATCCTTCTTGAAGACGATGTTCGGTAAGCCTCGTACCAATTTTTTCGTAGATAATCTTGAAATTATGTCCATATTTGCATGACCGAATCTCATGTGCCATAGTTCACTCTTACCGTTCTTGGCGAGTAAGCATCTACCTGCTTTGTTAGCATCTTCTAACAAATAAAAAAAATATATATATTATCTTTCCTAATACCTTCAAAGATAGTACTACTAGTTGAACTATCAACTATAGTACATTTGTCTTTGACAAAGTTAATACCATAACTATGGTCAGCTAAATGGCTTATATGCTTAGTAGGTTATATTTTAACTCAGTTACTTGACAAATATCTTTAATCATAAGATAGGGAGCCTTACCAGTGTTGCCGATATCTACTATATACCCTTTTAAGTTGTTACCAAAGGAGACGTATCCTTCTTTCTTTTTGATAGTGTTGCGAATAGAGAAGCATCACCGACCATGTGCCGTGAGCAACCGCTGGCGAGGATCTACTTGTTCTTAGCATGAGTATGGTGTTCCACCTATAATAAAGTTTACATATAAAGCTTTTGGTACCCATTTCTTGTAGGATCAACTAATTTTCTTACTCTACATGTAGGTGAGATATCACTAATGGTGTCACAATAGTGACATCTAGCATGCTGAGTGTTATGTACACTGTGTTGTGCATGATTGGTAGGTCTTGGTGTTCTAGTTGGATACTTGTAGTAGAATGCATGTCGGTTAGTCTTCTTGGGCAAAAGTTTGGCTATGTTTCTGACAGTATTGGGTTTGATCGTGTTGGTTTTGAATGTGTTTCGATGTTTCAGTAATTGACACATGTTTGGATATGAAGCAACAACTTTAGGCTATTTTCCTAACCTAATTTCTAACTTTTTGGAGGTGACATAAAGTGTGTTATAGTTAGCTGTAAGTGCATTATTTCTGACTAGTGCACAGTGATGGCTATTCTTCTATTCGAATAAATCTTCCTCAAGTTTAGCAATAGTCTTGTCTTTTTCTTCGGATAATCGTGTAGTCTCGTGTAGTTACAGTTTGGCAGAAGAAAGCTCACCAGTCTCACTAGGATTTTCACCTAGTAAGTCGGTAAGTCTTCCTATTTTACCTTTGTACTCTTTGAGTACCTTCTTAGAGTTTTGGCATTTGTTAAACAGTTTTTTATAGACATCTAAGAGGTCACTAAAAGCATTACCTAACTGTTCAAAGGTAAAATTATCATATGTATTAAACATGAGGTTTATGTTTACCTGATCATATGCCATCAAGCATACATTTGTAGCATCGTCTGATTGTTCATATTCTGAATCGCTGGCTACACTTTTATGCCAAATGCTTGTGTTGGCATATCTTCTGAAAGTAGATTTCTTCAAGTAACTCTTTTCATACTTGTTGCCTTTCCTGGTTGATGATGATGCTGTCGGACAGTCATTCTTGATGTGTTATTTCTTCTTGTAATCATAGCAGATTGGATCTTCTTTATTGTTGTTATTGCTGTTGTTGCTATTGTGTTCGTTCGTTCTTCGGTTGAACCTCATGAACTTCTTCACTAGGAGAGCTTGATCCTCAGTATTGGAATTACTATCGTCAGAGTCTTCTTCGACAGTTCTCCGTTGTTGAGCTTTGAAGGCGATTGATTTTTCTTTGGTGCGACGTCTTCAAAGTCTTGAAGTTCCAGCTCGTAAGTGAGTAGCTTTCCCATGAGTGTTTCAAGAGACATGGTAGTGAGGTCGTTTCCTTCAACGATCACCGTAGCTTTAGGAATCAAGTTCTTTCTGAGAGCTCGTAGCACTTTGTGAATTTTCTCATGGTTATTGTATTCCTTACATAGGAAGGACAAAGGATTTACAATATCCAGGAATCTTGTGAACATTTGTGTAACAGATTCATTTGTCTTCATCTTGAATGCCTCATATTCTTGAGTAAGTCTACTGATCTTGGAGTCCTTGACTTGCATCGTGCCTTCATGAGTAACTTCAAAAAGTTTTTATACCTCCTTAGTTATTGTGTATGTAGACACCCTATAGAATTCAGTCCTGTCTAAAGCACAAAATAAAGCATTAATAGCACGTGTGTCAAGGCTGGCTTCTTTTTTTTCAAAATTAGTATACTTGTCGTATGCTTTTTTAACCAAATTTCTATAAATAAGAACACGTGGAGGCTTTTTATAGCCGTCAACTACAATTGACCACAAGTCAAAATCTAGAGATTTCAAGAAGAAACTCATGCGTTTTCCAGTAAGTGCAGTTGGTACCATCAAACAGTGGGGGTCTGTTTGTGGCTTGGCCTCCAGTTGTAAATTTTACAGTTGCCATATGTGATATAGTGATTTATGTAACAACAATTATATATAAAGAAAATAATAACAATGTTATCTCGTTTTATCCGTATAACCTGCTCTGGTACCAATTGTAGGAATAAAATGGAAGCGATATACTGGCCTCCCTCTTGTGAGGACTAATTCAGTCGAGAGAACTCTAGCTCCCTGTTGAAATCTACTATAAAAAAACTATAAGTTTTCATACATAAGTCCTTGCAACTTCTACAAATGCGAGCTTTGATCCTAAGCACTCGACCAACTTCAATTGTGAAGTATCTTACTTCTATCAAGCCTCTTGAGTACAAGCACTCTGAACTTCTATATCGTACCACACTAACAAATCGATTGGAGGATTGTAACTGGCTTAGAATTTGAAAATAAAAGTTTAGTAGGGCTTTAGAAGATCGTAGTAAGCTTAGAGATAAGAGATAAGAAAGTGAATTAGTGTGTTGAAATGGTAGATTTTTTTCTCTATTTATAGGATTTTTAAAGGAAGAATTCAGGCAAAATTTAGACAAAATTCTATGAGAGAATCTCGGCATATAACTGTTGCATCTGTAACTGCAGGAAGATTGAGTTTAAAAAACAACGTTCCACTAGCCGAACTCGGGCCGAATTTGTGTCAAATTCTGTTAGGTAAGAATAGTTTTGATTTGGGTTGACAACTCAGGTTTTAGGCTTTTGAAAGGTCAAACAGTTATGAGGTAGTTTGGGCTATGTGAATGGGCATGTTTTTAAAATGAAAGGATACTTTGAAAATATTTCTTGGATAACCTATTTGTCAGTACGATGTGGTTTATAATGTATTCCTAGACTCAATAAAAATGTAAAAATATGTTGATAATTAAAATACAGACGTGATGATAAACACAGCTCCAAGTTCCAAAGTCTTGAACGATAGCATACACAATATATAGCAGTTCGTCCAAGTAGCCCTTATATCGAGACATGTTAGATCAATTATTAAAATCCGGTTCGACCATGAGTCCATGACCAATGGGCCAACACCTTATATTTTAGATAGATTAGATAGTATTTGAATTTAAATATTTAGCGGGTTTGTTTCCGAATATTATTTTGAAGTAGTATTAGATTTGAAGATTAATTGAATAGCTATAGTGAATGAGTAAATAGATGATGTTGTGAACGAATATTTTATATTTGGTTTCGAGATTTATATTGAGGTATAGATAGCGTACTACCGTTGATACTGCAGCATAGGCTGGACTTGGCCACGTACTCGTATCGTGGAAAGCGGGGAACGTGTTGTGTCGAGTTTTTTTGGTGGTCCATGCATGTTAGTTTTGCAAAAATGTGTGAACTCGCTCTAATACCTATATTAGTCATACTGCTGTGAGCCTGCAACTAGGGGATGCTCATTCACAATTAGAATTGATTTAATTTTAGGAGGATGACTAGAATTAAGCATACAATAGAAATCTCTTATTCAATTTGACTGTCTAGGTAGTTGAGGTTGCTACATAGACTATGAGGTTAAGATTGGAATAAACCTTAAATTTTAAGGTTATATGAATTTGAGAAATTTTCATATGAGGATATGTTATTGTGTTTTTATCAGATGATGCAATCAAAGATGGGTAGACTATTCTATTGGTAAATTAGTTATTCGAGGATTAATCAATTGTTGAATATTAGTGTTGTTAAATTTTTTTTGCTGCTTTGAACTTTAAATTTTTATATAAGTTGATAATATAAATTTGTTGCTAAGGAAATGATTTTGACTTATGATAAATAAGGTTGTGAAAAGAATTTGAAGATGTATTGAATTTTAAATATTGAGGAGATTATGAAAGAATATATTTGAATTTAAAATATTTTAAAGAATTTAAATTTTGAAGATTATTATAAGATTTGATATAAATTTAAAAACTATGGATATTGAATTACTGATCTAAATTGAGTAATTGAAATTGAAATTTTTTTAATATTTTCGAGGATGAACGATTTATAGGATTCATAGAATTTTTATATTTTGACCAAAGGAATAGGCTAAGACACTAATGGGATGTTATATAGGCCAAACTCCTCTAACGTTATTACTTGGTCATATTTTTTTCCTATTTATCTAGTTATCTAAAATCCGCTTCTTAGAATCTTCTAGGATTCAAGCCCTAGTCTTGACAATTTGTTCACAATTTTATTTTTCTACCTTCTAACGATATCATATCTTAAAGTCGGTATTAGTTATTTATTTTCCATTGGCCAAAATGAATTATTTTCTCTAAGGGTCAATATTATAGTTTCCATACATCGAGTTTTGAGCCAAACCTAACTTGATTCAATTAATCTACATATTAATCCCGAGTCAGCTTTGATGAAATTCAATGTATATATGTTTTCGCCTAAATCCTTGAATATCAGAGAACTAGGAATTTGGAAAGTTATACTTCTCTTGGCTTTGGTCATTTTTTTCTTCTAATTGATCATTTGATTAACAAGAATCGATACTTACACTTAAAGGACAAATACCTACACCTTTTTACTGTCATGATCAACTTGGAATTTGTTTAAATTTCTAAAGACTCCTTTAAAATTATGGATAAAGTTGAACGAATATTAGGTGACTTACTATGGGAAAGTAGATGCGTACTGCAGCCATTTATCTAAATCATGGAGACTACGGGTTCACAGCAGTCAGCAGCGCACTAGCAAGGCATGACCCTAAGTTGAAGTAATTTCAGGTATGCGTAGGTTTTTCGATATTATTAAAACTATGTCCTAATTTTATTATTTTGTTCTCTTGAGTTCGATCAATATTAGATAGAGTTGATAGAATATTTGATACGCTATCATTATTTGAGTCATAAAACCAAGAGTTTACTGCGGCCAGATGTACATTGTCGGAACATACATTCTCGGTAAAGTGACTTTAGATATACATACGATTTTTGGATACCATAGAGACTATATCATTTTTGGCATATGATTATTGATTTTTCATTATCCAAAAATCTCTTTACTCTCATTTAAATTTGATTTGGTACCCTATTTCTTATTAAATGTCTTCTCAATAAATCTTGAAGTTTCTTTCTTTCTTATATTTTCTATTCTCGAATTATCATTTGGTTTCCTCTTAGTAATATTTTAAAATATATTACTAAATTTTGATTCCATTCCATTAGATTCATAATCGTACCTAGATTTTCATTTTATGCCTAAATAATTTTGTTTAAGTAATTTATCGTGCCAAAACGATTCCAATTTTGATCATTCTTCAACGAATTTTAATCGTGACTAGACCATTTTGACTATATTTCTGATCGTGCCAAATTGTATCTTTTCGTAAGTTTTGATTTAATTTACGATCATTCCTAACTGATTTTGATCATTAATCGTGTCATTTTTATACTTGATTATGTCCTCAGTTGTGTTTAATTCTACCATTAAAATTTTGAGGACAAATTTTTCTAATATCGGTAGATTTGTAGTTCCTCTTCCCAACTTTCAAAACTATTATTTATTTTAATTATTTTGTGTTAAAAAATAAATTTTTATTTGAATTCCTATAAAAGAAATTATATGTATTTGTTAATGACAAAAATGTTTTGACAAATTATATTTCAAAATTAGATTTTGGGTTTACGAAAATATTGCTTAAATTATTTTGATGATATTAAATATTATTTGAATTATTGTTGTAATCAAATATTAGATTAGATTTGATTAATTTAGTTCTAAAATTATCCTTTGACCAATAAAAATTATTTAAATTATTTAAAATAAGATTTTGGATTATGAAAATATTTGAATTATCCTTTGATAAAATTAATATTATTTTAATTTATGTATGGTAACTAAATATTGGATTAGATTTGATTAATTACGTTTTAAATATTTATTTGATTAAATTTATGGAAAAGATATTCATTAGATTTGATCCTTCCCTATTAGTAAATTGAGTCAACCTCCATCTATTTAAGGAAAGCCTTTTCCCCTTCCAATCTAATCCTAATTCAATAACTGCTACCCTATTACAATTACCTATTAAACTTATGAACATCTTTCATTTTTCCCCTAAAATTTCTCTCTTTTTCGTCCAAAATAGGCTAAAATTTATCATAAATTCAGCCTCATTTTTCAGAAGTTATAACAACTTTGCGAAGTCGTTGCGTCCTGTAAGCACCCTGATTTTTGGAATTTTTTATATGATTTCTATTTATTAGATTAATTTTTATGTTTTATTATGACTATAGATGTACTTTTTTATAGCTTTGATCTTGGAGCACAAGAAATACCAATCTTTTGAAATAACCTTCACAAGTTTTGAAGTAGACAAGTCCACCTTTAATTGGATATATCATGTGACATCCAAAATTGTCCCCTAACATTCTTTTGACTTCTATCATAATTCTTGACCGAACTTCAAACGTGAGTTCGGAACTCGACATCGACCAAAACCATTTGACCTAATATATAATTTTGACCCATTTTGAGCCTACGACACACATGCTAAGGGTGTACCACTCAATCGAGTTCCTATGTGCTATTTATATATGAATGGCACAAGAGACTCATTGGTAGAGCCATGTTAGGTTGTTATGACTTAGTAGAATTATTTTAATTTATTTTGGGATGTTATACAGCCAAATAGGTTTAAATACAATTTTGTATATATATGATTATATTTGTAATAGCCTAATGCTATATAAATATAGCCTTAGTCATGGTTAAGTTTTGAGATGCAGATCGACTAAAAATTTTGGCACGGTTAGCCATGCTAAGGAAGGCCAAGCCATAGTGTGTCCCAACTAGAAAAATCAGTCAGAGTTGTGACGACCCATATAATGATTTAGTTAGTTATTTATTAAGATTATGACTTTTAGAAGGCTCGGTTTTACCAATTTAGCCCGGACTTGACCCGAACCAAACCCCAGTCATATAGACATGTTGTATGTCCAAAGACGACAATGTATATATATATATATATATATATATATATATATATATATATATATATATATATATATATATTTGGTATTTATTTTAATGGTCTAGTAAATAGTTTTATAAATGGTTATATAATATATATATGTTATTGCCATTAAGTTGATAATTATATTTTACCAAACAAATAATGTCTTTATAGGTTCTTTTGGGGTTTGTTAGGTTATACTTGTACTTGTGTGTATATAAATGTATGCATAATATATAAATACATAATGAGAATATTTTATTTATGAAGTTGGGTCTATGTTTATATATATATTTTACCCATATAAATAGGCTATTATTTAAATTATAGTAAATAGAATTTATAATAAGTATATGTTATGACCATTGGTGATATCTTAGATTATTTTTGTATTTATCTATTATGTGTAAATATACCATTCCATATGTATACACATATATGTAAATATATGTAGGTGCATACGTATAATGTTTATATATCAATAAACAAAAGAAAAGAAAGGAAAAAAAGAACCATGGCAGTGCCGGCGACAACAGCAGCAGCCGCAAATAACCAACAGTAACAGCTGTAATAACAACAACACCAACTCCAGGTACTCTTATTCCCTATCTCGTTTCTCTCTCGACTCTCGATGATTTTTGGAACAAGTTAATCTTACGCGTAGGCAAACTAACCATCTCCAAACCCCTTTATATAGTTTTTGTTATTTTACGTTACAACTCGTAAAAATTAAATTCGAATATCGAAAAAATATAGTTTTCTGAAATCATCAAAACAGAACTTAGCAATCCAAACACTCGATTTAGAAGGCCAATTTTTGTCAAACACTTGATCAATTTCGAAAACCACTTGAAAAATCTTGAAGACAACATATATGACTTCAAAACCTATTTTGTAGTTTCAAAATTTATTAACTATGTACAGAGAAATCAGTTTTTCAAAATTGGAAAAAAAATTTAAACCAATAAAAGTTTAGAAATTTTTTCGATAAGGGATCCATTCCGAAAATTCGGACGACTTGGTAGCAACCCGTGAGCATCGAAAGACGCGTACGGATGTTGCAGACGTGTGAGCTTTGACGAAACTCAAATTGGTTGCGTTTGTACGACAAATTAACAGTATATCAATCGAGGTACACCGTATCGATCCCTTTGCAAAAACCCTAATTACTTTGGCACGTTCGTCACATCGCGATAAAATTTGTGCCACTGGACTCATGTCATTTTTTGGTCCGGTGAGCCAAGTTTTATCCGATTCTGAGAAGGTTGACCGAAACGCTATTTTGGCGGGTCGATCATCTGACTAAACGGAAAATTTTGTGTACGGCTCATCGGAATCCAAATCTGGACATACCATGAGCTCGTATAAAAAAACTAGACTCGTAGGTATATAATTTTTTGACTTTAGAGACCATAGGTTCTGATACATTTTTTACTGTAAAGGAGGTCCAACGGCGGACACTATTTTGGCCCAAAATTACCGTTTTGCTCATGTGTCCAGAATTGGACTTATGGGTAGTCAAATTTAGATATTTTTCTTATTCCGAAAATATTGGTGATGTCTGTTTCAGCATTCAGAGACATTTATAGGAGTTTGACTTTTGCATCTCATTGATTGGTTAGATATTGTTGGCTCTACGTGCTACCATCAGGCAAGACACCATGCCAAACTTTACAGTATTTACATGCATTTTGTATATTGCTGTTATTATAGCATAGTCTTTTATAGCTTCTACTTTCTTCTAACTTGTTCACGATAAATGTGTTATTGGAGATCCACTCTAATACATTTATCTATTCTAGAATCGGTGTATTACGGTCTGATCAACCTTAATGCACTTGATTCGTCATTTTATCATTATCATGTGGATTGAGATATATATTAGTTGATTTGGTAGATTGATTTAGAAAACCCATACATCTTATACATACTCGAGCTAGACTGGAGTCCTCTTGATACGTAGCTGGCATGTATACGGTCTCCTAGTCCTACATATTTTGGGATTGGGTGTTACATGTTTTTTTGGTGGCCCATGCAGGCCGAGTTAGCCGTTTTGGTTACATTACTGTACCGAGCGGGCCTGCAAATATGGTTAAACCCTTAGGAATCTCAATCCACAATGCCTTAACAATTTTTTAGAAATTTCTTTACCATCCTTGAAACTTCGTAATTGCTCTCGACTATTCTCCCTCTGCTTCCTTATGCCATTGCTTCTCGTCCCTTCTTATTTCGTAGTCACGAATGACCGTGTTATATAGAAATTCAAAAATTCTTAAGTTATAGTACATATTAGTTTGCTTATTGAATATTGGTTGCTTGATATATAGGAGTGGAGTAGAGATGCCATATGCCATAGATAACTAGTGGTATGAATTTTTGTAACTAGTGTGCTAGGGTTATAAATTTTTAGGATATTATATGTTTGATATGGTAGAGTGACCAAAGTTGGGTAGACATCCTCAGTATAGAAATAAATATACGATCATACTAGGTTACGCTCTTATGATAGTCACTCAATCAATAATAGAATGATAGTTTTAGTATAAAAGATGTAGGAACGAAATGTAGCACTATACTCAAGAGGGGGTGAATAGAGTAGGTAGCAAAAAATTAGCTATTAAAAATTATTAGCGACAAGATCACAGAATATATATATCAAAAGATATGTAAATAAAAAGTAGAGAGAAGAGAGCAAACGCAAACACAATGATGTATACTGGTTTTTCTCTTGTGAGGACTAGTCCAGTCGGAAGAACTCTAGCTTCCATTTGAAATCCACTATAGAAAAATGTCGCAAGTTTTTATGCGAAGTTCTTGCAACTTTTAAAACCCAAGCTTTGATCCAAAGTACTCAACCAACTTCAATTGTAAAGTGTCCTTCTTCAATCAAGCCTCTGATTACAATTACTCTAAAACTTCTAGACCGTGTTGTACTAGCAAATCGATTAGAGGATTGTAACTGGCTTATGATTTGAAAATGAAAAGCTTAAAATACTTTGGAAGAACGTATTAGTCTTAGAGAGAAGAGAAGAGAGAGGTGTGTTAAAATGATGAAAATTCTTTTCTATTTATAGATTTTCCAAAGACAGAATTCGGGCAGAATTCGGACAGAATTCTTTGAGAGAATCTCGACAAATAGTCGTTTCATCCGTAACTGCGGGGAGACAAGTTCAAAATCGAACGGACACTAAACGAACTCGGGCCAAATTTCCTTGGTGTTCTTTTAGAGTTTTTGCAAACCGGTTTTTGGCTTTTTGAAAAGTCAGGTAGTTAGGAATTTTGTAAATAGGTTTATTTTCAAAATAAGAATATTTTTAAAATATTTTGGGGTAGCCTATTTGCCAGTATGACTCGGTATACATCATATTCCTAGACTCAATAAATAATAAAAATTACATTGATAAGGAAATACAGACTCAATAGCATATTGGCTTCTTGTCTTGAACGTTAGTTCTCAGCAATTGTCCAAGTAGTCCTTATATCGAGACATGATTAGATCAATTATTAAAATTAAGTTTGACCATGACCAATGGGCCAACAAAAGATTGACCCTCTACAAGAAAAATCTAAATATAGCCTAATCCAACCCATTTACTATTATGTCCTATCAGTTGTGTAGTTAGGATTAGACAGAACGGTAGGTATCACTTAGCTTGGTCAGGTAAAAATGAGACTTATATAATTGTGATAATAATATGTTTAGGAGGACAAACCTACAACATGATGATTGCAAGACCGCCAACACCAAGAGGAGCGACTAGAGGTAACCATTTATAGTTTTATGATAGGAATGTTGCATAAAAAAATTGTTTAAGATTAATCGTTACTTGCTTGATTAGGAGAGACCGTAGTGACATAGTGTACCCCTTTGAACTATTTTTAGTTACGTTAATGACCTTTATTTTAATTTTGAGGACAAAATTCTTTTAAGGTGGGTATATTGTAAGCACCCTAATTTTTGGAAATTATTTTTTATTTATTTTATATGATTTCTATTTATTAGATTAAATTTTTATTTTTCATTATGACTATAGATGTACTTTTCCGTAGCTTTGATTTTTGAAGCACAATAAATGCCAATCTTTCGAAACGACCTTTATGAGTTTTGAAGTAGACAAGTCCACCTTCAATTTAATATATCATGTCCAAACTTGTCCCTTAACATTCTTTTGACTTCGCACAACTTCGGGTCAATTTAGGCCATTTGATCTTTTATCATAATTCTAGACCTAACTTCCAACGTGAGTTCGGAACTCGACATAGACCAAAACTATTTGACCCAATATATGGTTTTGACCCATTTTCAGCCTGTGACATATATGTCAAGGGTGTGCCACTCGATCGAGTTCCCATGTGCTATTTATTTGCGAATGGCACAAGAGACTCATTGGTTGACTTCTCGGGTTTGATTTGACTAGAAAATATATTTGGATCCTAATCTAGCCAACCCCACTTGGTAGAGCGATGTTAGGTTGTCATGTTTTAGTAGAATTATTTTAAATATATTTTGGGATGCTATACAGCCAAATAGGTTTAAATACAATTTTGTATATATATGATTATATTTATAATAGCCTAATACTATATAAATATGACCTTAGTCATGGTTAAGTTTTGAGATGCATATCGACTAAGAAATTTGGCATGGTTAGTGTAGATATGTGCATTGACTAGTGTATTAGCTATGTTAGGGAAGGCCTAGCCATAGCTGTGTCCCAACTAGAAAAACCAGTCAGAGTTGTGACTTGACCTCTATAAATAATTTATTTATTTATTTATTAAGATTATGACTTTAGAAGCCCCGATTTTACCAATTTAGCCCGGACTTGACCCCAACGAAACTCCAGTCATATAGATATGTTGTTTGTCCAAAGACGACCATGTAGATGTATATATATATATATATATATATATATATATATATATATATATATTTTTTTTTTTATATATATATATATATATATATATATACCATATATATATATATATATATATATATATATATATATATATATATATATATATATATATATATATATATATATATATATATATATATATATATATATATATATATGGTATTTTATTTTAATGGTCTAGTAAATAGTTTTATGAATGGTTATATATAAAATATATGTTATTGCCATTAAGTTGATAATTATATTTTACCTGATAAATAATGTCTTTATAGATTCTTTTGGGGTTTGTTAGGTTATACACGTACTTGTGCGCATATAAATGTACGCATAATATATAAATACATAATAAACATATTTTATTTATGAACTTGGGTTTATGTGTATATATGTTTTACCCATATAAATAGAGTATTATTTAAATTATAGTAAACAGAATTTATAATAAGTATATGTTATAACCATTGGTGATATCTTAGATTATTTTTGTATTTATCTATTATATGCAAATATACCATTCCATATGTATACACATATATGTAAATATATGTAGGTATAAAAAAAATATGTATAATGTTTATATATACATAAAAAAGAAAAAAAGAAAAAAAGAAAAAGAAGAAAAAAAAGAGAAAACCAAAATCTTGCGAGATTATGGAATCTTGCGAGATTTTAGAATCTCGCGAGATGGAGAACCCCTACCAGACCAGACAACCCCAAACCGCCCCCCTGTTTATATACATGTATCGAAAGAGAAGAGAAAGGAAAACCCTAATCCTCTATGCAACCCAGGCCGACCCTCCTTGTTCGTGCACACGCACCGCCGTCGGCCGGCTATGGCAGTGTCGACGGCAGCAGCAGCAGTCGCACATAACCAGCAGTAGCAGCTGCAATAACAGCAGAATAAACTCCAGGTACTCTTATTCCCTATCTCGTTTCTCCCTCGACTCTCGATGATTTTTCAAACCAGTTAATCCTACGCGTAGGCAAACTAACTATCTCCAAACCACTTCATATAGTTTTTGTTATTTCTACAATTCATAGAAATCGAATTCAAATATCGAAAAAAATATAGTTTTCTAAAATTATCAAAACAGAAGTTAGCAATCCAAACACCCGATTTAGAAGGTCGATTTCTGTCAAACCCTTGATCAATTTCAAAAACCACTTGAACAATCTTGAAGACAACATATAGGACTTCAGAACCAATTTTATAGTTTTAAATTTATTAACTGTGTACAGAGAAATCAATTTTTCAAAAATTGAAAAAAATAATTTTTAAACAATAGAAATTTAGAAAAATTTTCGATACGGGGTTCGTCCCGACAATCCGGGCGACTTGGTCGCAAACCGTGAGCATCGATAGACACGTACGGATGTTGCGAACAAGTAAAATTTGATGAAACTCGAAATGGTTGCGTGTGCGCGAAGAATTTGAGTCATATCGGTCGAGGTACATCGTATCGACCCATTTGCAAAAACTCTAATTTCTTTGTGCATGTTCGTCACATCGCGACGAAACTTGCGTCACTGGACTCATGTTATTTTTCTGGTCCTGTGAGCCAATTTTCTCTTTGAGAGTTTCTGAAACTACTTCCTCAATAACTATTGTAACGCCCCAGTCCCAAAATACGTAGGACTAGGAACATAGACATGCCAGCCGTATAATAAATATACGTAAGCTGTAAAATACAGTAGAACCATAACTAATCTTATCCACACAAAATAAATGAATAAAAGATATCATATAATGATAATGAATTGTCTTGATACAATATGTTGGGCGGAGACAAATCCACTACCAACAAGTAAATAAAAAATACAAAAGAAAAGAAATGAATTTGGCGAGCAAAACGAAGACGATCCAAGCGCAATCATCCTCGAAGAAATGGAGATGATCACGGCTAGAGCTAGAACACCTGCGAAAGACAAGAGCACACACCTGGCGAGATAACCAGGTCCTCAGAGGGACGTAACAAGACACATAATATCATGCCATATAAACTGAATAAATATTGCTCAAATAAATAAGTCAATTGAATTATAACATGGTCCAATACACACCTATTGAACGAGCGTACCATCCCCCCAACCAAACAAGGACAGGAGATGGTAAACTAATTCACGGTGACGTATCTTTCCATGCTATGAATCCAATATGGTATCCGGACCCCAACAAGGTTCGATACCTTCTCATCGAAGTAGTAAGTCACACCTACAACCAAACAAGGACAAGATGTGATGAACTAATCCGCGATAAGTTATTGTTCCAAGCCATAGTCAGATACAAGTACCCAAACCAAAGGTACTCGTACCAAACGGATAAAGGTGCCTAACCAATCTAAGTGAAATGTAGTTAAGAACAATCCTTCCTACGCATGGGCCCTGGCTGAATAGGATCGGCGTAGTCCCCCCTTTGGGCACCAGAGGCCCCATCAGTAAGAGCATGACGTTCCGTAGAATCGTCAGTGGCCGTCAGTAATCATGGGTCATCAACCCGTATCTCCAGCGGAGAGTCCGGGTCACAAGGGAAAGAGCATCGAAGCCCATACGCTAAGGAATTGTCCTCCCCGCCCAATGCCTACTATGTTGTATCCACAACAATAACCTCTATAACTGCTAAGTCAAACTAGCATGCAACCTCTATTAGCGGTTATTCCTATCGCACGGCTTGTACGTACTGATGGCCAGCCAATTACGCACTTTCGTGTTCTACATGCGACACACAACTTCGTGGTATAACGTGTCAAGGCCATGAATGCAACACACAAAGGTGGTCCCTTAAATCTAGGTTTAATGTGTAAGCAAAATAATACATAGCAGCAAATATAAATGAACAATAAGTTCTAACAGGTTATTCCATGTATCACAGTTTATTTTGCATAAAGAAAATAATGAATAATGCATGAAATATGAGATAAAATAAATAACAATGAATGGCAAGGTGTCTTGCCTGGTAAGGCGCCTGATGTACTACAATGATCAAGGTGGCACGAACTGCGACTTCGGTGCAATAACTATGCAAGGTGCCCTCTGATGGTGGTACGGACAGTTCTATTGGGTCCAGAAGGGTCAAATTAGTTAGGTTCGACATAAGGTAGGCTTGAATTGGCGAGGGAATAGGAAGGATGGGATTGGTCTCGGACAGAAGGATAATTAAAGGAATTCGATAACTAATATATATGATTTTAGAAAATATATACAATATTTGGAAACTAGATTTTATTAGTAAAATAAACTTTTAGGAATAATACATTAAAAAAAATCAAAATCATTTTGGGCTAAACTCTAAGGGGATAAAATATGATTCCAATAAAAACTATATATAAAAGTATATTTGAATTTTACTAGGAAATTATTGATTATATCTTAAAAACTATATATTGGTAATATAGTTTAGATAATTACTTAAAATGTAAAAATTTATTTAAGCCAAAATTCTAAGCTCGTCAAATTAACATTTTAATTAAAACTATATTCTATTGGTCAAAAATAGATATTTTGAAAATGCTAAAAATGGGTTTTAGAAAAATACAAAATCTAGAATATTGTTTTTAAAACTAAGTTTACAGAAAATACCCACTTATCTTTTTGTCAAAGCCATAGATAATAATATAGTAAAAAAATTTCAGGGTTGAAAACTATGTTGAAAAATTAGCTAGAAAATATTTATAGAATTTCCTAAAATGATAGTACTATTTCTAGTAATACTATCAACAAAACAAAAATAATAATAATAATAATAATACTTTAATTAATAATAATAATAATAATAATAATAATAATAATAATAATAATAATAATAATAATAATAATAATAATAATAATAGATACTATTAGAAGTAAACAAATAATAAATAACTCATCAAAAATCCCACACAAAAGAAAAACAAACATAAATAAATAATTAATAAAGTAAATTAAAAAAAATAGTGCAGCAGTCAATGGACTGCTGCTGCTCCCGAGTAAAAGAAGAAAGGAGCGAGAGAAGAAGAGAGATTTCAGAAATTTGAGAAGAGAGAAGGCGGTGGGAGCTCGGAAGGGGCGGAAGGCTTAGGCGGAGGAAGAAAGGAAGCAGGACGGAGGCGGAGGCTGTGAGCAGCGATGGTGAGGACGCGGGGCGGAGGAACGGGGAAGAAGGGGGCGCGGCGTTAGGTGGGTGACGGTGGCGGATGGGTGGAGAGGAGGAGGAGCGGAGCTCAGGCGAGGAGGGCGACGCTCCGGGCTGTCGGGGCTGCCCTTCCAGCCGCGGAAGAACAGCACGGTGGTGCTGGCTCCAAGATTGCCGGCGGCGGGGGTGAGGAGGCTCGCGGTGGCTTGGTGAAAAGGGAGGCCGCCGACGGTGTGCGGCGGAGGAAGGCGGACGCGCGGAGACTGGCTCGCGGTGGAGACGACTCTCCGGCCGGTGAGAAATTCGACGGATCCGACGCTTCGCGGCTACGGCGGTCAGGTTAGTGGTGGTGGTGGTGTTTAAATTTGGGGGTTTTGCCAATGTCGGGCTATGGGATTTTCTTTGGTCGCCGGCGTTGGTGCCGGTGACGGTGGTGGTCGACTAGACGGGTCGGGCTGGCCGGGGATTTGGTGACAAGGGCGGTGTTCGTGGTGGTTGTGGCCGTGGTACTGCTCTGATCGGATAGGAGGCTGGGTTTGGGTGTACGGTGGTGATTGGGTCGACGGACGATCGGAAGGAGACGGGGCTGGGGGTGGCTGTGCTGGGTTGTGGATGGCTGGGAGTAGCGGCGCGGCCAGAGGGATTTGGCCGGTCAGCGAAGGGTTTGTCGAGGTCTTTGGTGGTGATGACTGTGATGGTGGGAGTAGCGATTGATGGAGACGGGGTTGGATGTGGTCGAGGTTCGGCAAGGCGAGCAGAAGGGGCCGACGGGTCGGTGTAGCGGTTAGGATTTAGGGTTGAGTTTGGATGAGTCGTGTCGGGTGTGTCCGACGCGACGGGGATAGAGGTTCGGATCTGTCGGACCCGGGGTGGAGAAATGTATTTATACGATAAAACACATAGTGGATGAGGAAGGGAAATACGGACACGATGCACTCACGTGGGTGGAGAAATTTATGGAGATGAGAAATTTATGGAGGAGTACCTGCCTATTTATAGGATGTGGGAATTCCCATTTGGATAGGATTAGAAATATTTAAACCCAAATTAGATAATTCAATCTATTAATTTAAATCAATAAAATCAAATCTAAATTTAAATCAAATTCCAATTTAAATCTATAAATTCTACCTTTATACTATTTAAATTAAATCCATAAAATTAAATCAAGATTTAAAATGGCCACAAAAATTTTCAAATATATTTCCCCAAAAATACCAGTAATAATAATTTTGAAAATAATAAATTTTTTTAAATATCTTTTTGAATTATAAAATATTAATATTAATAAATTTCGAAAATAGAATTATATATATAAATTCAAATTAATGTATCTCATACGCAAGGAATATTTGCATAAAATAAACTTTAAGTAAAATACAGATAGTTATTATATATATTATTTGAACTATATAAAAAAATAGAAAAAAATGTTTTACTAAAAATATGTACGCTCGCACATATTCGCACTCGTCGAGCGATTACGAAAAATGAAATTTCGCGCATGACGTACAATACGACTGCGCGACGTACAATATAAAATTTTAAATCCATACAAATTTTAAATAAAAAAATATTGTAGAAATTTAGGGGTCTTACATCCTACCCAACTTAAAAGAATTTTGTCCTCGAAATTAAGAATTAGGAGGGGGTGAGAAGACACAACGGTAGATAGAAGGGTTCTTTAAAGAAGTTTATATGGTCGTAGTCTATGTTGAGGATATGATTAAGAGAAGATCGTAATCACTCTTAAATTCAAGTGATTAGAAAGTCAAGATTGTAGAATTAGGGTCAAGGGAAAGATCGAGGATTTTATGATGAAGACATAGCAACATCGAGTGGTAATGGTCATAATTGATAGGACAACTAGAGGAATTTCAAGTACAAGTGCCTTCGTCCTTCCAAAATCGGTGAAGGCGAGAACGATTTAAGGAGTTCAATGACGACATTATCAATTACGAATACGTGGTTCAAAGGCGGTCGTATAGATTTCAAAAGAATCGTCAAGGCAGTCGTGGATGGGATTCCAAGGGGTAAGTTTAACTATATCACATCCACGTAGATTGAAAAAGCGAACCAAAGTGCACTCGGTTAATCAGACCATCATGCACCGGTTCTGATTTGACAATATGTTAGTGGGTCGACCCAAATAACATATGTCTTGAACAAGCTCGATAAAGGAACAAGCTTGCAAAGACTAGGCTATATTAGCATCATTAGTCTAGATAGTAAATCATAGCACGAGGGTAGATGAAATAAGAACCAATATTTATAGTCTAAGAGTCATAAGGATCTAAGTCTTGTTTATTCCTATACCATTATTCTACGGTTTTATTGACCAAGACTTGGTTGACCAAATAGGTTAAATTCTTCTAGTCTCTATGGTCTAGATAATACTATTTGTATTCCCTTAATGGTCAATGGTGTGTCAGGTCGTGGGGTATTCTACCCAACTTAAAGAATTAGGCTAAGGGTGTTGGGACATCTAACTAGTAGGGTCAATCTCTAGCAAGCACGAAGGGAAGATAAAATGATGATAGAAGGAATCAAGCAAGATGCAATCGATGAGTTGGTCGAATATAGAATCGAGGAAAAAGGTCAAGTATGTGGATGAGATCCTAGACTTCTAATCCTATTCGCAGGCTTGCTTGGTACGGTAAAGTAACCAAATAATTTATCTTGACCTGCATGGGCCACCACAAAAATATGTAACATCCCAGTCCCAAAATACGTAGGACTAGGAACGTAGACATGCCAGCCGTATAATAAATATATGTAAGCTGTAAAATACAGTAGAACCATAACTAATCTCATCCACACAAAATAAATAAATAAAAATATCATATAATGATAATGAATTATCTTGGTACAATATGTTGGGCGGAGACAAATCCACTACCAACAAGTAAAGGAAAAATACAAAAGAAAAAAATGAATTTGGCGAGCGAAGCGAAGATGATCCAAGCGCAATCATCCTCGAAGAAATGGAGATGGTCACGGCTAGATCCAGAACACCTGCGAAAGATAAGAGCACACACCTGGCGAGATAACTAGGTCCTCAGAGGGACGTAACAAGGCACATAATATCATGCCATATAAACTGAATAAATATTGCTCAAATAAATAAGTCAATTGAATTATAACATGGTCCAATACACACCTATTGAATGAGCGTACCATCCCCCCAACCAAACAAGGACAGGAGATGGTAAACTAATTCACGGTGATGTATCTTTCCATGCTATGAATCCAATATGGTATCCGGACCCCAACAAGGTTCAATACCTTCTCATCGAAGTAGTAAGTCACACCTACAACCAAACAAGGACAAGATGTGACGAACTAATCCGCGATAAGTTATTGTTCAAAGCCACGGTCAGATACAAGTACCCAAACCAAAAGTACTCGTACCTAACGGATAAAGGTGCCTAACCAATCTAAGTGAAATGTAGTTAAGAATAATCCTTCCTACGCATGGGCCCTGGCTGAATAGGATCGGCGTAGTCCCCCCTTTGGGCACCAGAGGCCCCATCAGTAAGAGCATGGCGTTCCGCAGAATCGTCAGTGGCCGTCAGTAATCATGGGTCATCAACCCCGTATCTCCAGCGGAGAGTCCGGGTCACAAGGAAAAGTGCATCGAAGCCCATATGCTAAGGAATTGTCCTCCCCGCCCAATGCCTACTATGTTGTATCCACAACAATAACCTCTATAACCGCTAAGTCAAACTAGCATGCAACCTCTATTAGCGGTTATTCCTATCGCACGACTTGTATGTACTGGTGGCCAGCCAATCACGCACTTTCGTATTCTACATGCGACACACAACTTCGTGGTATAACGTGTCAAGGCCATGAATGCAACACACAAAGGTGGTCCCTTAAATCTAGGTTTAATGTGTAAGAAAAATAATACATAGCAGGAAATATAAATGAACAGTAAGTTCTAACAGGTTGTGCCATGTATCACAGTTTATTTTGCATAAAGAAAATAATGAATAATGCATGAAATATGAGCTAAAATAAATAACAACGAATGGTAAGGTGTCTTGCCTGGTAAGGCGCCTGATGTACTGCAATGATCAAGGTGGCACGAACTGCGACTTCGGTGCAATAACTATGCAAGGTGCCCTCTGATGGTGGCACGGACAGTTCCATTGGGTCCAGAAGGGTCAAATTAGTTAGGTTCGATATAAGGTAGGCTTGAATTGGCGAGGGAATAGGAAGGATAGGATTGGTCTCGGACAGAAGGATAATTAAAGGAATTCGATAACTAATATATATGATTTTAGAAAATATATACAATATTTGGAAACTAGATTTTATTAGTAAAATAAACTTTTATGAATAATACATTGAGAAAATCGAAATCATTTTGGGCTAAACTCTAAGGGATAAAATATGATTCCAATGAAAACTATATATAAAAGTATATTTGAATTTTACTAGGAAATTATTGATTATATCTTAAAAACTATATGTTGGTAATATAATTTAGATAATTACTTAAAATATAAAAATTTATTTAAGCCAAAATTATAAGCTCGTCAAATTAACATTTAAAGTAAAACTATATTCTATTGGTCAAAAATAGATATTTTGAAAATGCTAAAAATGGGTTTTAGAAAAATACAAAATCTAGAATATTGTTTTTAAAACTAAGTTTATAGAAAATTCCCTCTTATCTTTTTGTCAAAGCCATAGATAATAATATAGTAAAAAAATTTTAGGGTTGAAAACTATGTTAAAAAATTAGTTAAAAATATTTATAGAATTTCCTAAAATAATAGTACTATTTCTAGTAATACTATCAACAAAAAAAATAATACTTTTAATAATAATAATAATAATAATGATAATAATGATAATAATAATAATAGATACTATTAGAAGTAAACAAATAATAAACAACTCATCAAAAATCCCACACAAAAGAAAAACAAACATAAATAAATAATTAATAAAGTAAATTAAAAAAACAGTGCAGCAGTCAATGGACTGCTGCTGCTCCCGAGTAAAAGAAGAAATGAACGAGAGAAGAAGAGAGATTTCAGAAATTTGAGAAGAGAGAAGGCGGTGGGAGCTCGGAAGGGGCGGAAGGCTTAGGCGGAGGAAGAGAGGAAGCAGGGCGGAGGCGGAGGCTGTGAGCGGCGATGGTGAGGACGCGGGGCGGAGGAACGGGGAAGAAGGGGGCGCGGCATTAGGTGGGTGACGGCGGCGGACGGGTGGAAAGAAGGAGGAGCGGAGCTCAGGCGAGGAGGGCGGCGCTCCGGGCTGTCGGGGCTGCCCTTCCAGCCGCGGAAGAACGGCGCGGCGGCGCTGGCTCCAAGATCGCCGACGGTGGGGGTGAGGAGCCTGGCGGTGGCGTGGTGAAAAGGGAGGCCGCCGGCGGTGTGCGGCGGAGGGAGGCGGACGTGCGGAGACTGGCTCGCGGTGGAGACGACTCTCCGGCCGGTGAGAAATTCGGCGGATCCGGCGGAGCGCGGCTACGGCGGTCAGGTTAGTGGTGGTGGTGGTGTTTAAATTTTGGGGGTTTTGCCAATGACGGGCTGTGGGATTTCCTTTGGTCGTCGGCGTTGGCGCCGGTGACGGTGGTGGTCGACTGGACGGGTCGGGCTGGCCGGGGATTTGGTGACAGAGGCGGTGTTCGTGGTAGTTGTGGCCGTGGTGCGGCTCTGATCGGATAGGAGGCTGGGCTCGGGTGTACGGTGGTGATTGGGTCGACGGACGGTCGAAAAGAGACGGGGCTGGGGGTGGCTGTGCTGGGTTGTGGATGGCTGGGAGTAGCGGCGCGGCCAGAGGGATTTAGCCGGTCGGCGAAGGGTTTGCCGAGGTCTTCGGTGGTGATGACAGTGATGGTGGGAGTGGCGATTGACGGAGACGGGGTTAGATGTGGCCGAGGTTCGGCAAGGCGAGCAGTAGGGGCCGACGGGTCGGAGTAGCGGTTAGGATTTGGGGTTGAGTTTGGATGAGTCGTGTCAGGTGTGTCCGACACGACGAGGACGGAGGTTCGGATCTGTCGGACCCGGGGTGGAGAAATGTATTTGTACAATAAAACACATAGTGGATGGGGAAGGGAAACACGGACACGATGCACTCACGTGGGTGGAGAAATTTGTGGAGATGAGAAATTTATGGAGGAGTACCTGCCTATTTATAGGATGTGGGAATTCCCATTTGGATAGGATTAGGAATATTTAAACCCAAATTAGATAATTCAATCTATTAATTTAAATCAATGAAATCAAATCTAAATTTGAATCAAATTCCAATTTAATTCTATAAATTCTACCTTTATACTATTTAAATTAAATCCATAAAATTAAATCGAGATTTAAAATGGCCACAAAAATTTTCAAATATATTTTCCCAAAAATACCAATAATAATAATTTCGAAAATAATACATATTTTTAAATATCTTTTTGTGTAATATTAATAAATTTCAAAAATAGAATTATATATATAAATTCAAATTAATGTATCTCATATGCAAGGAATATTTGCATAAATTAAACTTTAAGTAAAATACTGATAATTATTATATATATTATTTGAACTATATAAAAAAATAGAAAAAATGTTTTACTAAAAATATGTACGCTCGCACATATTCGCACTCGTCGAGCGATTACGAAAAACGAAATTTCGCGCATGACATACAATACGACTACGCAACGTACAATACAAAATTTTAAATCCGTACAAATTTTAAATAAAAAAAATATAGTAGAAATTTAGGGGTCTTACAACTATAGAGGATTTAAGGATGCCATTTACACCGCAATCCTATAGATCTAAGTCTAGGAATTTCAAGTAAATGCCCATTCTAATTTTTCCAATAGTTATAGTTGGTTCCATCAAATATAGGGGATCTATTTATGGAGTGTCCCTCATTATGGAATGAGTTGGTACTAGGGCTAATGGCCATGGATCAGTCTAAGGATGTAAATACAAATTAAGAGACTAGGCTCTGATACCAATTGTAGAATCCTAGAGGGGGGTGAATAAGGTAATAAACTGATTAACACTAATAATAAGCAATTTAAAGGATAATAAAGGAAGAGAGAATTAAACACTCGATGTATCCTAGTATCCTCCCAAGGGGCACTCCAGTCCCGAAACTCTCTCCTGCTTTAATCTACTATTTGAGTAAATAGTTACAACACGAATTTGGATCCAAAGAACTCATTAACTTCTAACACGAGTTTGGATCCGAAGAGCTCGTCAAGTTCTTACACACAAGTTTTCCTCCGAAGGCTCGTCAACTTTTTACACACGATTTTTCTTCCGAAGGCCCATCAACTTCAACTTTAAGAGAAAGAGAGGCTTTGGATCTTCTTGAACACTTTAAAGATCTAGATTACAACTCTTGAATACTCTAGCACTTTTGATTGGATGACAGATTAAAGCTTGTAGAGTAACATAGGAGATTTTTGGTAGTTGAAAAATTTAAGGCTCAAATGGATAGCTCTTTATGAAGAGGGGTGAAGTCTATTAATACAAATCCAAGAAGATAGAGCATTTACTACAGCAGAAGGATGATCCACCGACAGTCCACGGACGTCTGACAGATCATTTGCTCAAACTGTAACGGCTAGAAACTAGCCGTTGGATGCATTAAATGCTCATTAATGAGGATCATTGGATTTAAAATTTAAATATCCACCTCAGCAAGAATAGATCATCCGACGGTGATCCACCGGATCATCCGTTTGGACCCACGAATACTTGTTGTTCCAAAACAGATCGTCCGACAAATTTCTGCAATAATCCGACAGATGATCTGTTAGAACTAACAAAAATTTGTTGTTTTAAAATGGATCATCCAACGGTAATCCATGATGATCCGCTGGATCATCCGTTTGGAATCACAAATACTTGTTGTTCCAAAACTGATAGTCCGACAGATTTTTATAGAAATCCGAAGGATGATTCGCTTTCTTCATTGTTACTCTTTTAAGTTTTTAATAGGTCATCCATATAAAAGAGTTTACATTAGTTTCTTATGTATTACAAACTCTCAAGAAGCTGGATCTTTGACTTCTGTGAAGCTTCTTCATTTCTTGATTGTGATCCTTTAATGAGCTTCTGTGTTCCTTGATTGTGATCCTTTGAATGAGTCTTAGTGATAGCTTGATGGATGCAGGAATCTTTTACTTGGTTGAGACTTTACTTTGAACCTGTGAAGTAGATAAATCTAAAACAGTAGAGGCATTAATTGTAAGTATCAAAATCAATGCCAATAATCTCCCCCATTTTGATTATTGACAAAAATATTAGTTTTGAGAGATAGCTCCCATGTAATAAAATATCTCCCCCTCAACACAACTTCTCCCCCTTTGTCACTTATGTAAAATGAAAGATGAGATGCTAAGAGCAGTAAAAAGAGCAGAGTAGATAATAAGCATTTTCATTAGCAAGGAGAAATAGTTTGATAATAGGCATAACATACCACTCCCTACTGGTAGACAAACGACTACACACAACAAAGTAGCATAGATGCACTAAAATAAATTTTTCAAAGTCCACGAAGGACTGGGCAAAACAAAACAAAAGAAAAGAAAACTGACACACGATAGACTCTAGGACACTACCCACTAGTGCTTGGGTTCATCAGTTGTCAGGGTCATCTGCCGGGTCCGCATCACCAGCCTCCTCATCATCAACCTCCGCTGTTGGAGTGAAGGAGCCTTAGGGATCAATGTCGTCCGTATACATGAATCCATAGAAATTCGGGTCAGAGAAACGGGGTCCTTGCTAGGCCGGGTTGGGGACAGACGAGTCACAAAGTAGATTGTTCTCTAGAAAGCAACGCTGAAAGTAGTACGCCTTATCCATAAAGCCATGATGGATCAGGGTACCCAGACCCCTGTGGCAGCCTGGATGCGTTCCGAGGTAGCGATGGTAAGGGAGTTGAAACGACGATTAATATACTGACTAATCTCGAAAGGAATATGCGTCATAGCCGGAGGAGCAGTGGAAGTACCAGCATGAGGTAGTTGAGATGCCGAGGGCCTAGATGAGTGGAGGGGTCATGGCTTCGCCTTGGCAAGAAGAGATAGACTATTAGCCTTGGGACAGTTGGTAAGGTCTACCTCGTTGGCCTCCAGAATCATGGTGATGTACATGTCATAGAGAAGAGACTGATGGTTGGCCTCCTAGATCCGGATCATGGAGTATATCATAGTCTTGGCAAGGAAGAAAGGTTGGCAGGCAAAAAGATAGTAGATTGTGATAATTTCCTCGGTGGTGAGGCTATCTATATTGCCAGTCTTCGGGGTAATGTAGTGGCAGAGTGCGGGAAGATCGTAATAATTAGGACTTAAGTCTTTGTCTCCATTTTAAGAGAGGTGACATGATCACAGATACAGATGATGAATTCTTCGAAGGTGTAGTCCGGGGATAGCTTGATGATATCCACAGTGTATGGAAGATAGTGAAGGTTGGGACATTCTCGAACACCGAGAATAGAAGCCAGAGAGGTGGCGGTGACAATAATCTTGACCCCATCGACCCTTGTTTTGAACTCCGGACGGTAGCTACTTGCAGCGAGCTTACAGTAGAACATTTGGACGGCGGCAGGATATACATCCACTTGACTCTCCAAAAGATCGGTTAAGCCGATGTCATCGAAGATTTCCTGAAGGTTTGAAAAATAAATAAAGAAGATAGGCTTGCCGGTGCACACTAGTAGTTTGCAGAAGATGTTGAACCAATCTTGGGATTGATGCACCGTACAGAAAATGGCCAGATTATGGCCGTGGGGGGTGGTGTTGGGGGAAAACATGGATGTGGAAGGAGGAGCATGAGAAAAGGAAGAGGAGGTGCCATGATGGAAGCATTTGTTAGACATGGTTCTAAAGCGGATCACTGGCCGGATCTGGGCGGATTATGGGGCGGATAAACAGAGGGTAGGGAAGAGTGGCGAGATGAGAAAGAAGAGGGATGAATGAGATTTAATAGGAGAGGAGAGGGTGTAATGAATGTAGTAGGTGGATGTTTAATGACGGATGTGTAAGGTTGGAGGATTTTGGGGCAGAGTGCAGCCATATTTATGGGAAAGGTAAGAATTTTGGAGAAGAGGAAAGGGCATATTTAGTCTAATCTGTGTCAGAAAATTGGCACACGGATAATCTGTCAAAAATCTGCGGTTATTCACTTGTGGATCCGGTTGGTGAGAAATTTGAAAAATAGGGAAAAGAAAATAATGAAAATAAAAGAAATAAGGAATTTGCCAGCTGTAAGAAGAAAGGATCATCCGTCGAACTTTTGCAGAATCCGTCTGATTATCTGGATAAAATTAGAAAGATTTTTTAAGGCCAATTTCTCGACAAATTAAAGAGAAGCGTTCTTCGGCAAGAGGTTTGGTGAAGATGTCAGCTAGTTGATGCTCAATGTCAATAAATTTAAGACAGATGTCGCCCTTAAGTTCATGATCACATAAGAAGTGGTGTCGAATCTCAATGTGTTTCGTGAGTGAGTGATAAATTGGGTTTTTAGCAGGATTAATAGAGCTAATTTTGTCATATTTGATAGAAATACCATATGAAGAGATACCATAGTCTACAATTATTTGTGTCATCCAAAGAATTTGTGCACAATAACATCCAGCCGCTATGTATTCAACATCAGTTATAGAAAGAGCAACTGAGTTTTGTTTCTTACTAAACCATAAAATTAAGAATTTTCCAAGGAATTGACATGTGCTGCTAGTACTTTTTCGATCAATATTGCATCCAGCAAAATCAACATTCGAGTAGCCGATAAGCTCAAAGGATGAAAATTTTAGATACCAAAGTCTTTTGTTAATGGTGCCTTTGAGATACCAAAAAATGTGCTTAACGACACATAAATATGAATTTTTGAGATTTGCTTGGTAACGTGCACATAAACAAAAACTAAATATAATATCAGGACGACTAGCAGTTAAGTAAAGTAAGCTACCGATCATACCTTGATACTTACGAATGTCAATCGAGACACCATTTTTATCTTGATCAAGCATTGTCGTTGTAGCCATATGAGTAATTGATTTGGATGAGTCTAGCTCAAAGCGCTTAAGCAGATCCTTCGTATATTTATCTTGATTGATAAACGTGCCTTGAGGTCCTTGTTTGATTTGTAGACCAAGAAAGATAATATTTCTCCCATCATGCCTATTTCAAATTCATCCTGCATAACATTGGCAAATTCTAGACATAGTATTTTGTTAGTGAAACCAAAAATGATATCATCAACATAGATTTAAACTAATAGAAGTGTACCATTGTGCGTTTTAATAAAAAGAGTGGTGTCAACTTTGCCTTTGGAGCAAAGACACTCATACCAAGCACGGGGAGCTTGTTTGAGGCCATATAGGGATTTGTGTAATATAAAAACGTGATCAGAAAATTTAAAATCTTCAAAGCCAGGAGATTGCTTGACATACACCTCTTCTTTAATAACATCATTCAAAAAGGCACTTTTGACATCTATTTGAAAAAAGTTCGAACTTATTGAAATAAGCAAAAGCATAAAGCATTCGAATGGATTCAAGACGAGCAACCGGAGCATAGGTTTCTTTGTAGTCAATGCCTTCCTCTTGGTTATAGCCTTGAGCAGCTAATCATGCTTTGTTAGGAGTGACGAAACCATCTTCATTAAGTTTATTTCGAAACACCCACTTTGTCCCAATAATGGGTGAGTTGTGGACTTAGGAACGAGTTCCCAAACAATGTTTAGCTTAAATTGATTGAGCTTTTCTTGCATTGCAATCATCCAAATTTATCTTTAAAGGCATAATTAATATTTTCAGGCTCTATTTGTGAAATAAAAGCCACATTTGTGCAGTAATCTCGTGTAGAAGATCTAGTGCTAACCCATAAGAAAGGGTCACCAATAATTAGATCCTTGGGATGATAGGGAACAAACCTCCATTCTTTGGAGAGATCCTCTTGAGGCTGCTTTATTGGTGGAGAGTCTTCGGGTGTAGTAGTCTCAACTTCATTGCTAGATGAAGGAATGCTAGTATCTCCAAAAGAAGACTTTTTTAAGCCAAAAGAGATTTCATCAACATCATTCGAGGAATTAGACGTGGAAGTGTTAAGTTCGTCGAAGGAGACATTGATTGACTTTTCCACACAAGACTTCTTTTGTTAAACACACGAAAACTTTTGCTATGCATAGAATAACCAAGGAAGATATCTTCATAGGCTTTTCTTCAAATTTGCCTAGGTTATCTTTGGTATTCAAAATAAAATATTTGCATCCAAAAACTTTAAAATATTCAATAGAAGAAATTTTGTCAAACCAAAGCTCATATGGAATTTTCTTAGAAATAAGTCTAATTAAGACTCTATTTATAACATAACGTGTCGTGCTAACAGCTTCTGCCCAAAAGTATTAGGAAATCTTAGATTGGTTTAACATGACCTTTGCCATATCGCTAAGGGTTCTATCCTTTCTTTCCACAACCCCATTTTGTTGTGGAGTTCTAGGAAAAGCAAAATCATTTTTATCACAAAATCTTTTAAAATCGGCATTGTCAAATTCTCCTCCATGATCACTTCTAATTTTGTTGATCATAATGTCTTTCTCATTTTGAACACGTTTACAAAATGTAATAAATTTACGAAAAGTATCACTTTTGTTTGCAAGAAAAATAATCCAAGTAAATTTTGAAAAATTATCAACTAAAACAAAAGTATAGACTTTTCCACCAAGACTATCTACTCTACTAGGACCGAATAAATCCATATGAATAAGTTGGAGTGATCTAGTAGTTCTCATCGAGTTGATGGATTTGAAAGAAGTTTTTGTCAAATTACTCTTCTCGCATTCTTCACATACCATCACTACTAAAATAAGGCAAATTAGCGACGTCATTATACGTCGCTAATAATGGAAATTACGTCGCTAATCGTAATTACCGACGACTTTAGCGACAAAAAATGAATGTCGCTTTTAAGCTAGTCGCAGATGAAACATTCGTCGCCCTACGTCGCTGTTTGCGATATGGCCGCCGTGTCGCTGGGTCGTCGCAAATTTAGCGACGGCGAGCGACGAAAACATTACGTCGCAAAATTAGCGACGTAGTACGACTACTTAGCGACTTTAGTTCTATTTACGTGATGACGTGGCATGCCTGCCACGTCAGCAAGGTGGCGACGTACAGCGACGTAATGCCGCTAATTAGCGACGTATAGCGACTTTCAGTATCCGTCGCTAGACGTCGCTATCCGTCGCAGAATACTGAAAAAAATTAAAATAATATAATGTGTATTTTTGTTATGTTGTGTGTCTGTGTTTACAGTGTGTGTGAAGTGCAGTGTTCGAACCATCGACAGTTTCGCTTACTGTTCTATGTTTTATCTTGGATAGAAAGAGCAACAGTTCAGGGTGCACTTCTCAGAGCTTTCTCTTCACGTCTTTCACCTTCTCGGGATCCTGTATGACGTCCCAAAAGAGTAAAGAATGTGATAATGAAGCTCTCAAAAGTACACCCTGAACAGTTGCTCTTTCTGTCCAAGATAAAACACACAACAGTAATCAAAACTATCGAGGGTTCCGAACACTACATTTTACATACACTGTAAACACAGACACACATCATCACAAAAATACACATTATATTTTTTTAAAAATTTGTGCAGCACCTCCTTTGTATATCAGATTATCGTTTATAACCCAGCGTAGGTATATTTGTCTTTCCCGTCACAGATATCATCATAATTAACAGTCTCCCATCATAACAGTCTACAACTAATAGATGAATAACAGTCTTCCATCATAACAGTCTACAACTAAATATCATACATGTACTCAATAAAAATACCAACAAATTAAATATCACAAACATACATGTCCAACAGAGTCAAATAATAATGAAAATCAGTGTACAGAATGGTCAATGGGCCCATAGGGCCAATACATACAAAGATGATAAAAAATCTACTGGATCACTGAGGACCCCTGCCGCGCATCTGGGATAACATGTACTCATACTGCTCCTGGGTGAGCTGCAATGTAGGGGCAGTAGGAGGCAGTGCAATGTCTGGAGTCGGCGCCGTCGATGGACCGGGAGGACGTATCTGCTCCAGCTCTTGCAGTCACTCACCATACGCAGCAAGGGTACTCACCATCCTCTGAGTACTCTCCTCAATCGAAGCTGATACATGAGTGAGTGAGGCAGACATGGTCCTCTGCGATCCCTCCAGCTCGACCTGTCTATGCTCTGTGCGCTGCTTAGAATCGGTGAGCGAGTGCAAGCTGGCAGCTGTAGCCTGCTGCAGACTCATCAGCTGCTGTATACTGCGCTCGACCGTATCAAGTCGTCCGGTGATCATCGGAGGGTCGGATCGTCGCTCTGCGGTAAGGTGATCAGAAATCTGCTGCTGTAACTCGCGATGCAGCTCGTCGATCTGACGACGAATATCCTGAGCTCGTGACGCCGCCTGTGAAGCCGGAGACTGCGCACTGACAGAGGGGGCCCGGGATGACTCCAAAGCCAAATACGCATCATAGGATCCCGTACCGTAGTACGTACCCTTCTGAAGACCGCCAACAACGGTCATCCAGAGGTCGTCCGGCGATGGAGCTGTAGGCGACTGGGAGGAAGTACCAACCCCTCCCTCTACTGGCGCACTAGCAGCAGCCGCCTCCTCCTCTTGTAGCCGAACAAACTTGGCCTAGAACAATGTTTGCTAACGTGTAAGTATTTGCTAAAGTCTATATTGATATCTATTTTCCTGTTTTCTAAATTATAGTAAATTAATATAAAGAATAGAACGTACATATGCCTGCATCGCCCTCTCGTCAATGAACTCCCCAGCCCTCCGATGGGTGACCAGGAAGACGATCACCATGTTCGGGTCCTCACCATTTTTACCTGTTAAAATATATTATCAATTATTAGTATTGAACATTCTATCAAACTATATATAAAATGATGTCCATCATAGGAAACGTACCTGACGACGAAAATGCTCCGTCATTGGAATGGAGCCACCACACCACTTACCGGCGCTCGATCGCGCCACCTTGGCCTTGTCAGACCGCTCCTGGTACCTGGCTTCGGCGAATCTAGCCTTCATCGCAGTCCACTGCTCTGGCGTGATCCAACCATGGATCGGCTTTTCGGAGCGATCACGAGATTTTTGGTCGTGGATCGCATCACGGATGAGCTTGCCTGCGACGGCAAAAATTGGACCTCGATATTCGCCGCCCGGTTTGGTGGATAGAAATAGGTCCTCTATAAGAAGTAAAATAGAAAAGTTATATAATATACACAAATGATTATTAAAATTTAAAAATAAACAAATTTTTTACCTTGAAGTGGGCCAACCAAAAGGCCTTCCTATCTGCGGGAGCATCTGAGTTGTTAATCCAAGGCCCACCATATTTCTGCCTCAGAAATAACCCCAAGCTGTCTCTATACTGCAGGAGGCCAATATCTATACAATAATAATTTTCATGAATATATATGTACATATAATCATTTGAGAAGTATATATTAACTAATTAACTTACTTTGTAGGCCCGTCCGTCCAAATCTCTATACGCGACTTGCCCGGGGGAGCGCATGGAGGGTCGCTCTCACCTCCTGTCTTGGCAGGATCAGTCTGATCGCCATCCTCCATATGCTCGGCGTCGGCTCCCCCCATGGAGCCGTCGAAAGGAGAAATGCTAGACGCGGGATCAGGAATGCTGGACGCGGGATCAGAAATACTGGATGCGGGATCAGAAATGCTGGACGACGAGGGAGGAGTCGCCAACCTGCTAGAACTGCCATGTCCCGGTAATAGACCAGGAATAGAACGGTACAATGGCGTACTCGGAGATGAGGATGAGGGTACGAAATCTCCATCCCTAGCCCGAGGCAGACGGGACTGCCTAATATAAAATCCTTCACGTCGTCCAGACGGTCTAGTCATACCTGATAATAATATATAACAATAAAACAAAAATACATATTTATATGATAGACATCACAGATTTTTGAAAAATATCATAGTCACAGATAAAAGTGTCACTAAAGTGTCACAGATTTATATGATAAAAGTGTCACTAAAGTGTCAAATATGATGATAAAACAAATGTACAGATTTAATCCTCTTCTGAAAATTCATCTAGTTCGTTTAGCTCATCTTTATCTTCTTCTTCTTCTTCCTCCTCTACATCTTCACTTTCATCTACATCTTCCTCTTCAGATAATTCTACTTCTTCTACACAATTAGATGTGTAATGAGGAACTTCCGTCGTGTCCACTTCCATAATATTTGTTACAAGAGGTAGTTCATCCTCTGGATAAGCTATATCGTCAACCTCAAAGGTATTTCTAGCTTTGGTCTTGCATACTGCCCACCAGTCCGACCTTGTTGTTCCCCGTTTAGGATAACTTGTGAAGTACACGAGCTGAGCCTGACTTGATAGGACAAATGGTTCATAGGCTTGATATCGATGTCGATAGTTTATATCCACAAGACCGTGCTTGTCTACTTTCCAACCTTGACCTTCAATCGGATCGAACCAATCACACCTGAATAACACAATCTTAGCAGGCTCTATTCCATAACTATTTGTCAGCTCCACGATCTCCCGTAGCATGCGATAGAAATCGTTGCCCGCATCAACATCTTTGTAGTTCGAAGATATGATACACAAACAGCTGTTTTTGGTGGAGTCGAGATCCACAAAGTGGTCTCTGATCGGGCAAGTTGTTGACTTGAACCTAAACCCATTAACACAGTAGCTTGGCCATATTTTTGCAGCATAAATTGGTCCCTTGGCTAGCGTTCTAATAGACTCATTCTCAATTAATGTAATAGTATAATAATCAATACTATTAAAATAATGTAGACGTATTAGTTACTTACCCCTCCAGTTTTTCTACTTCCTCCTCGTCGTAGTTGAGTAATACATACACCTGAGCAGCCCTTAGCTCATCATCGTTAAGATATCTCTTCTTTATTTTATCCGATTGCTTTCTTGGAGCATTGAATACCTTCAGTATTGTATCATTACATTCATGATCTCCGTCGTCGTTTCTGGAAGCTCTCGTTCTATTAGTTGGAACATGAGGCTTGAAATACATCGAACAAAAGTTTGTAATCTCCTCGAGAACATAGGCTTCACAAATAGAACCCTCGTCCCGTGCCTTATTTTTTACCTTTCTTTTTAGGTGATTCAAATGTCGTTCGAATGGGTACATCCATCGATATTTGACGGGTCCACCAACACGTGCCTCATAGGATAGATGAACCAGCAAATGCTCCATAGAGTCGAAGAATCCGGGAGGAAACACCCTCTCTAGCTTGCACAGTGTTACCGCAATGTCCTTTTCTTGCTTTTCTAGATGATCAACGAGCAATTTCTTAAAACAAAGATCCCTGAAGAATATGCTAAGCTCCGTCAATGGATCCCAAACTGTCTGCGGTAAGAATTATCGAAATGCAATCAGAATTAACCTCTCCATGAATACGTGACAGTCGTGGCTCTTTATACCCGTCAATTTATTTTCCTTCGAATCGACACATCTTCTAAGATTTGACACATCTATATGAAAATTTTAGGCCCTGGATCCACCGACAAAGTCTCACTTTATCCTCCTTGTCCAGCAAAAAAATTGACTTCGGCAGGAACTATTTCCTATTCTGCTCTATCAAATGCAACGCAGGGCGTTTGCATATTTCTTCTAAGTCCAACCTGGCATTGGGATTTTCTTTCATTTTTTCCTTTACGTCCATCACAGTATTAATTATGTTATCAAACACATTCTTCTCAATATGCATGACATCAAGATTATGTCTGATCAGATTGGTACTTCAGTATGGCAGATCCCAGAATATGCTCCTCTTTGTCCAGTTATGATCTCTACCAAATCCATCGCACTTGTACCCAGTTGTAGGATCTTCGATAGCACTTGGAAAATCTCTAACCTCCTCCGTTATCGTGGCTCCGCACCACCTTAGCGGTGGATCACCCTTCTCTACAACGCCGACACAGAATGCATTCATGTTTCTTCTGAACGGATGATCTTTTGGCAGAAATTGCCGATGACAATCAAAGAAGCACGGTTTTCTTCCGTGTTTCAAGCAAAAAGCCTTACTACGGTCCATGCAATACGGACATGAGAGACGGCCATGAGTGCTCTATCCAGATAATATTCCATAGACCGAAAAGTCGTTGATGGTCCACATAAGGGTTGCCTTCATCTGAAAATTCTGCTTCCTGGAAACATCATACGTGTTAGCGCCTACTTCCCATAACTGATTCAACTCATCTATCAAAGGCTATAAGTACACATCAATGTTCCTCTTGGGATTGTTCGGACCAGGAATTATAACGGTTAGAAACATGTACTGAGTCTTCATGCATATCCAAGGCGGTAGGTTATACGGAGTGACAATCACAGGACAGCACGAATACTGGGATCCCGAAAGACCAAAAGGAGTAAAACCGTCAAAAGATAGCCCCAACCTGACATTACGCAGATCTGAAGCAAAATCAGGATACACTCGATCAAAGTGCTTCTCCGCTTCTCCATCGGATGGGTGATCCAACACTCCTTCAATCTGTTCCCGCATGTGCCAACTCATATTTTCGGCCGTCTCTTTCACCATAAATAAACTTTGCAGTCGCGGCGTTAAAGGCAAGTAGTACATTGAATCGGTAGGTCTTCTTGCACCGGTAGACCTTCCTGTACTAGTTGTCTTATAGCGATCAGCATGACAAAATCTGCACAAATCTACGTCCTTGTCGTCTTTGTAGTACAGCATGAATCCATTGCGATAAGAATCGATTTTCTCGTATTCCATCCAGAGCGATCTCACCATCCTCTTAGACCGATAGAAGTCTTTAGGTAACTTAGCATCTGCCGGCAAGATCTCTATAATCAACTCCAATACTCGATTGTACCATTCGTGCGACATGTTAAAATCTGACTTAATGCTCAACAGTCTTGTAACCACCTCCAACGGTGAATGATCCTCAAAACCTAGATACAATGGAGTCCTTGCATTCTCCAGCAACTCCATGAACTTTGCAGCATCAACATTCGATGCCTCTTCAGCTGTATCATGAACGAAACTAGGCCCTGTAGCATCGAAAACCATGTTCACACACCCGTCGTCGTATGCATGATTATCTGAAATAAAATATGTTCTCGCATGTATATACGGCTCAACATACGGCTCCGGCTCTGATGCTAAAGACACAAGTTCTCCGTGTGCGGTCCAGTGATAGTAATTAGGCATGAAACCCCTCGAGTACAAATGATATGTCATTTCCACTTCTGGATAATATTTTACGTTATGACATTTCACATACGGATACTTAATTTTGGTGCCGTCCATGTACTGAGGGAACGCCTTAGCAAACTGCAGGAACTGCTCTACTCCCGCTATGTATTCATCCCGCACACCACACATATCATCAGGACAACGATTGTACATCCATGAACGATTTCGCAAGTAGTAATTCATATCCATTTGGAAATAATTCTGCAAAGATGGACACACATTATCCAATAGGCACAAATTCGTATATCATGTCTTATTATGGACACACGTTAGTAGCGGACAGTTACTAATAACCATGCTATATCGCACATAAGTTCTTGTGCATCCAACGTGTACACATACGCTATCGATTTTTACTGATGCCAATCTCATTCAGACACACTAGATTCGTTTCGATATCGCCAGGGTCAAGTTGAAAATTATCTTAATTAACATCAATTTTCAAGACTTGAATATAATGTCACCTACAACCGATATCTAAGACCCCATGACAAAGTCAAGTAGACCCCATGAATATAATGTCACCTACAACCGATATCTCATTCAGACACACTAGATTCGTTTTGATATCGCCGGACCATATATATATATAATGTCACCTACAACCGATATCTAAGATCCCATGACAAAGTCAAAGACATTATTGACAAGACTTGAATATAATATCAACCAATATCCAAAGATACTACTTAGAATCCTAGGATACTATCTTAACTCTAACATATTAACCGGCTAACTTAGGATACTAAACGTATCCTCTAACATCTTATGTATCCTAGATATCCTAACATCTATCTCTAGCACATATATATAGGAACTAGCCGCTGCTACTGCCTATTGCAGCTGCTACTACTGCAATTGCTGCCTAGCCGCTGCCGCAGGTGCACCCTGCATGCTGCTACCCTGCTGCCATGTACTGCAGCTGCCACTGCAGCTACTTGTAGCTGCTGCTGCTCTATTCTGCAGCCATTATGCTATGATCCCCTCTTCTACACACATACTAACACCCTCACATCCCATATCTAAATTCCCCCTACATCACATACACTCACAAGCACTCAAACACACATACTCCTCTCTACAACACATAACACACTTAACTCTCTCACTTCTCACTAAAAAAATACACATACAAACTAACACCACTCTCAAGCACACTCACAAGTGCACTACCACCTCAAGGTACTACCAACACACACACCAATATATATATATATCCATCATATCAATATATATGTACAGTAACCCCCAAATCAGTCCACATATATAATATAAACCAAAATTCATGTATTCACCTACAAAAGTGACTTGCAGGCCAAAAATACATAGATACTAACACATGTATTCAAATAAAAACCACTTGGGACATCCTAACCATGGCTAATCTATTCTCTAGCATATACAAATCTGAAATTAGAAGACAAAATAGCCTATTGGGCATAAACCCATCCTAGCCACTCTCGGAATTTCTCCATGGGTGATATCAAACCCATCCTAACTTTCTAATGAGGACTCAAAAGAGCCTCAAAATCGAACCTATGGATTCAAAACACATACAATAGCTGTGTGTGTGTTCGTGTGTGTCTGTGTGTGTATGTCCGTGTGTCCGTGTGTGTGTGTGCGTGTATGTCTGTGTGTGTGTGTGTGTGTGTGTGTGTGTGTGTTTGTGCGTGTGTGTGTGTGTGGGAGAGAAGGAGTATGAGGAGGAGTGTTAGGGTTTATCGAAGAGAAGGAGGAGCAGCTCGGATTGGAGGACGAGGAGCTCGAGGAGAAGGGGGGTTGGGGTCGCCGGGGGAGGAGGGAGTCGCCGGGGAGGAGAGGGAGTCGCCGGAGGGGGGAGGGAGTCGCTCTCAGCTCGAGGGAAAATGAAAAATAAGAAATTTTCGAGTAAGGGGGAAAAGGAAACAGAACTGTGCCCTAAGTAAAAAACTTAGCGACGTCAACAGTCGACGTCGCTAACCGTCACAACCATTTTAATATAGGTGACATATTTTAATAATATGTCGTTGAACGTCACTATTCCGCGACATAATGTATCTAGTGTCGCTGAACGTCGCTATTCAGCGACGTTTTGCGATGCAAATAGAAGATAGTGGCTATATTATATATTTAGCGACGGAATTTTATTCCGTCGCTAAACAACGTCGCTAATAGAGCATATTTTAGTAGTGCATGTCTTTCTTGAATGGAATGCTTGGGAGTCTTCTAACAAGCTTCTTGGTAGCCAGTCGAGAGAAGGTGTCCATGTTGGCATGTCCAAGTCTCATATGCCAAAGCCAACTCTTATTATTCTTTGCTACAAAGTATCTGTCATTGTTAGTGCTTTTAACAAGGTAAAAAACATAAATGTTATTTTCTCTATTACCTTCATATACAATGGAACCACTTGTGCCATTAGAAATGAAACACTTGTGTTTAATACAGTTAACATCATAGCCATTATTCGTGAGATGACTAATGCTATATAAGCCCCCTGGTTTTTGGATTTTATTTTTAATTATTTTATATGGATATTTTAAATATTAAAGTCAATAATGGCTATGTTAGTAGTTTACCGTAGCTTTGATTTTTGAAGCATAACAAATATTGGTTTTTTGAATCCAATTCTTTAATTGAATTTTAGACTCGTCCACCTTCAGTTTGATATATCATGTCCCATTCAAATTTGTTCCCCAATATTCTTTTGGCTTCACATGATTTTGGGTCAACTTAGACCATTTGATCATTTATCGTAATTCTAGACCTAACTTCCAATTTGATTTTGGGACTTGACATAGATTGAAACCGTATGACCTAATATATGGTTTTGATCCATTTTGAGTCTACAATTCACATGCCTAGGATGTACCATCCAATCGAGTTCCCATGTGCTACTTATTTGCAAATGGCACATGTGACTCATTAAATTGATTTTTGGGTCCAATTTGACTAGTAATGATACTTGGACCCTAACCTAGTCAACCCTACCAGTTAGAGCCTAACTAGGAGTACCAAAACCAAGTCTACATATATTTAAGAGAATTCTAGAGATTTAAATACATCCATATGCAATATTCCCTTATATACTTGGTTTGGTCAAACATCTAACCAAAATAGGAAACCTGTTAATAATAGTATGATTTAGAGAACCAAATCATATCCAAATTAGATCAAACCAAAGCCCATGGCATAATAATATATATACCTATCAAACCCTTAACATCCCCCTCTCTCATAAGTTCCCACTTCTCTGTAAACCCTCCCAAACCTAGCGGCCACCATTCCAAGGCCGACCCCCCATAGCCGACCCCCTTTCTTTCTCAAAACCCTAATTTTTTTTTTCAATTTTTATGCCAACCACCACCACTCTCATGACCCCCTCAACGTTCTCTTTCACCCTAGAAACTATAAAAGCAATCTTGCAGCCACTAGAGAGGTGCACGACGTGCTACTTGGGCCGAAACTCCGCCGAATTGAAGTCTGAAATATCCAAGCAGGTTAGTCGACATCTAGATGATTTTTTATCCACTTTTTCTCATCCGTTTCTCCTCAAACCAAATCTGAGAGTTACCTTTGTGTGTCTACTCCAACTTTTAATCGTCGGATCCCCCAGTTCCAAGCGATTTGCCCGTGGCATCGATTATACAACAGGGTGTCCAGAACTAATAAATTCTATTGAAAGCCATTTTTTACCTATCTACGTTAAGTTTCTAACCTTTTTATAGTTTTATTCAGAATATAGACGTCGATACCTTTCCAAAACATATCTGAAAGTTAGATTTTGCATCCATTTGCTTTTTTAAAAAATTTGTGACATTTGCCATGTCATCGAACTCCGAAAAATTCTGCTTTCCTTGTGTCCAAAAGTGTCAAACTCCATGAATCCATATTAAAGTTATGTTGTGCAAGGTTTAACATTATAAATACTATTTTAAATAATTTTTGGAATTTTTATAGAATTTATTAATTTAATTTTATTATTGTTTCAGAACTAAATTAATGGGTCGAATTGAGGAAGTCATATGTGGCATTGACATAAGACCTCTTGTGAAAGAGTTTCCCTGTTGAAAATATCATTATAGCAATATATAAATATTTATAGATAAATTTTAGAATTTAAATATATTATTTTGTCATAATTGTAAAGTATTTACGAGATGATTTGGTACCTTATATACTTATATAATAGATGCAGTGTCGTAACAACGATATGGCAACTAGGAGGCATAGTTACTCATATAATTGATACATGGTATGTTGATATAGAATTTTAAATATATTATTATAGGTGAGCTTGGGAGGATCGACAAGGACACCAGAGTTGGTCGGGACCACCCGCAGACAGCAGTTACAGGCAAGCGTGCCTTGCCTTCGTTACAGATTATTATTTTTTGTTTTGTTGTTCTTTTTGTTTAGCATTACATGAAGTAGGAAGTTGATACTTAGTGTCCGTTTATCGACTGGTGCCGATGTCATGATAGTGACATCGAATATTGAAATTAGGCATTACGTACATACTGATGTGTCCATTGACACGATTGACCATTGGACGTCGACAGATTCATGATGCAAGATTTATATGACTATTCATGGTATTGACCTCATTTAGCACTCTAGATTTCTTTTTCAGTATTGCTTTTACTTTCATGATGACTGTACAGATTTGACATTGCTAGATTTTAGACATGGTGATTGGGGAGAACTTGACTACAATATCAGACCTATTATCGTGTGGCCCGTTGTTTAGTGACCTTTATCTCTGTAGCAGAGTAAGGGATTATCACTGTCGAGAATTGATTGTCCTTGGTGCTACTACACAGGTATTGGGGATAATATCCTGCTGAGGTGTTAGTGAGCCTTAGTGGAAGGGGTTTGGTATTCTAGAAAATTATCTCACTTGTATAGCACATAGACGGATACAGTAGATTGCCTTAGTTCATATTTTCATTTCTGTACATTGACATGTATATGATGCACCTTGCTAGTCCCCTGAGGACCTGGCTATTTCCCAGGCTTAGACGAAGCTGAAGTCTACCCGGAGGTTTATGGTTCGGGAGCTGAGACCGGAGGCGTACCGGCACAGGAGGACGAGATAGTACCAGAGGACTTCTCGTGATCATGTTACCTTCATATTTAGTCTTGCTATATTGTTTCCTTTTCTTTTCATCAGACTTGTAGTTGATTTGTACTTTGTTTCTATCTCTGTGGTTTCATGATGTTTTACCCGCACAGACTTCATTACTTTTATTGCTGGATATTTGAGACATTTTCTTATTTATTCTTGATCTCTTTGTGGACTCTGCGGATGTTATTAGGTGTATATACCTATGGATTGTGTTGTTTATCTGGGTATTATAATGATTTACATCTTAAGTACTTCGCTAATGGGCTTGTTGTGTAGCTTGGCCCATTAGAGAAGTGCTGCTGGCATGTATTCGTATTTTTGGTCCTACATATTTTGGAACTGGGGCATTACATGTTTTTGTGGTGACCCATGCAGGTCAGTTAATCACTTTGGTTTCATTACTGTACTAATGTGAACCTGTAATTAAAATAGGAAAGACCCATTGGATCACATCCACATGCTTGATACCTTCCTTGACTTCGTTTCGAACTCTCACTTGACTTATTGATTTTCATTCAGTTTGATTATGTTCTACCGTAATCCTTATTTATTCATGATAGCAAGACAAATCTTCGTAATGGATGTATCTTACCTTACTATCATATCAGGAAAGTAGAGGCATAGATACTAGAAGTTATAGGTGCATGTGGAGTCTTAACTAATTGTACGAAGTCATAGTTATATCCAGGATAGTCGTACTATTACGAGCCTGCAACTAAACGAAGAATAGGACTTGAAGATATATCCACAACTAGGAATATAGAATTCTCTGAGACCCTTTGCATGATTGCTTTCATGTTATCTTCTTTCTCAATATGATTGCTTTTGTGTTCTTCTCTATTCGGGAATTTACTAAATCTTTTCCTGTTGACTTCCTGAGTAATTCTTCTTGTTCCTTTCCGCCAAGTTGTTGGAAAGTGTTTTATGGATTGGTCCAAGGAAAAGTTTGAGAAATTATATTTATCCTTGTATTACGGAATCAAAGTTTTACAGCTAGAGAAATACTGGCGAGGCAGAACTTCAGATAACGACATCATGGCTACATATATTTCTCGAACTCTAGTTAAACCATATCCTATGCATGTTGACCTCTTCTTTTGTGCCTTCGTACAAAATTAATTTAATTTTTTATGGATTTGGCCAAGATAAGCTCAAGAACCTGTATTACTGACACAGCATATGTGCACTGCAGCCATCCGTCGTATTACGGAGCAAGAAAGTTATTTGCAGCCAGATATACACTAGCATGGCAGTAACTTCATATGACATAATCATGGAGATATATGGTTCTCGAGTCTTACCTAAACTACGTCCTATGCATCTTGTTTGGTCTCACATCATTCTTGGAAATAGTTCGACAAACTCTCCTACTTTGCTTGACCATATCGTTGTTTGAAATTGGTATATAGGTTTGTCTGACCCAGCCTTAGGCTTCCATTACCTTCTATTTATTAAATAATTAAAATAGTTAAAACCTTATAGTTATATTATAGAATATAATTAAGCTAGATATTGGTGTAATTGTGATATTGGATAGCTCGAAACGGGTAAGTTTCTTAGGGATGGATCCTAGTGAGATTATGAGTCGAGTATGAATGCCTGGATATCAGATGCGTAGAGGCCATTAGGAGGAATTACTAGGAGTGATCTAACGGGTATCATTGAATAGGTTGATAATACTATACCCACGATAGAATGAGTTGTATTAGGAGTATTGAGGAAGGAGAAGCGGTATGCCAAGCTTAGTAAATGCAAATTTTGCCTTGATAAAGTTCCTTTTCTGGGACACATTTTCTTGGGAGAAGGACTTTCAGTTGATCCGAAAAAGATAGCAACCGTGGAGTCTTGGCCGACACCGACATTTGTTGCAGAGGTTAGAAGTTTTCTCAAACTTGTCGGATATTACCGCAGGTTCGTAGAGAATTTCTTACGGATTACAGAGCCGATGACATAATTAACCCTTATGGATCAGGAGTTCCAGTAGGCATGATACTGTTAGAAGGCTTTTGAGGAACTGAAGAAGATGTTGACCTCAGTACCTATTTTGACGCTTCCTTCTGGATCGGGAGGATTCGTTGTAAATAGTGATACGTCAGGTAGTGGACTTGAATGTGTATTTATGCAACACGGAAAGGTCATAGCCTATATGTTCCGAATGGAGAGTTGAGGGATGAAGCACACAACTCCATTTATTATATTCATCTCGGGAGTACTAAGATGTATCGAGATTGAAGTAGTATTATTGGTGGCATGGTATGAAGAGGTAGATTGCATGTTTCGTAACAAAGAGTTTGATCTGTCAGCAGGTGAAGGCAGAACATCAGACGACCGCAGGTATGTTGCAACTGCTTTCCATCGCTGAGTGAAAGTGGGAGCATATTATCATGGATTTCATTACCGGATTTCCAAGGAGTCCTAGTGGGAAGGACGCAGTTTGGGTGATTGTGGATAGACTCAAGAAGTCAGCACATTTTTTGTCGTTCAACGTGGGTCAGTCCACCGAGATGTTAGCTGACTTGTACATGAGGTAAATTGTAAAACTTCATGGAGTACCTGTTAGTATAGTCTTGGACATGGATTCTAGATTCACCTCACATTTCTAGAGGAGTATGCAGGAGAGCTTGGGTACGAGACTCAAGTTCAGCACTTCGTAACATCCACAGACGGATGGTCAGTTGGAGCGCACTATTCAGACCTTAGAAGACATGTTGAGGGCGTGTATGTTGGAATTTGGAGGTTCTTAGGAAGACCACTTGCACTTGATAAAATTCTTCTACAATAACAATTACGAAGCTAGTGTACAAATGGCACCACATGAAGCATTGTATATGAGGAAGTGTAGATCACCCATATGTTGGAGCGACGTTGAAGTGCGACAGATACTTGGACCAGAGCTTGTGACACAGACAGTCGAGAAAGTGAAGCGGATTCAGAGTCATCTCCAGGCAGCTAAAGACCGACAGAAGCATTGGCCCGATACGCATCGTCGACCAATTGAATTCAAGGAGGGAGAGCATGTATTTTTGAGGATCTCACCGATGCAGGGCACCATTAGATTCAGAAGTAGAGGAAAGTTGAGTCCAAGGTATATAGGACCGTTCGATATCATTGAGCATGTAGGATAGGTGGCATACCATCTTGCATTACCCCTATCACTAGAGAGAGTGCATGATGTATTCCATGTCTCACAGCTGATGAGGTATGTGACTGGTCCCAGTCATGTGGTCGATCACTCTGAGATCACGTTGGTACCCAATTTATCATACGAGAAGCAGTCGGTATGTATCTTGGATACGAGTGCGAAGGCAGTTAGAGGGTAGACGATTAGACTAGTTCGAGTTGCATGGAGGCACCATTCTTCGGAAGAATCAACTTGGGAGCGTGAAGATTCTATGCATGAGCAATATCTCCACTTATTCATAGATGCCAGTAAGTCTTAGCCTAATTATTCATATGATAAGATTTTTCTATATAATTGTGTTATTTTTAATTTTGAGGACAAAATTTTCTTTGGTGGGTAGGTTGTATGCCCCTGTTTTTTGGATTTTATTTCTAATTATTGTATGTTATTTTTAATATTAAAGTCAATAATGGCTTTGTTAGTAGTTTACCGTAGCTTTGATTTTTGAAGCACAATAAATATTGTTTTTTTGAATCCAATTCAATAATTGAATTCTAGACTCGTCCATCTTCAGTTTGATATATCATGTCCCATTCAAATTTGTTCTCCAAAATTCTTTTGGCTTCACATGATTTTGGGTCAACTTAGACCATTTGATCATTTATCGTAATTTTAGGCCCACTTCCAATTTGATTTTGGGACTTGACATAGATCGAAAACATATGACCCAATATATGGTTTTGATTCATTTTGATTCTACAATGCACATGCCTAGGGTGTACCATCCAATAGAGTTCCCATGTGCTACTTATTTGCAAATGGCACATGAGACTCATTAAATTGATTTTCGGGTCCAATTTGACTAGTAATGCTACTTGGACCCTAACCTAGTCAACCCTACTAGTTAGAGCCTAACTAGGAGTACCAAAATCAAGTATACATATATTTAAAAGAATTTTAGAGGTTTAATTACAGACATATGCAATATTCCCTTATATATTTGGCTTCGTCAAACATCTAACCAAAATAGGAAACCTATTAATAATAATATGATTTGGAGAACCAAATCATATCCAAATGAGATCAAACCAAAGCCCATACCCTAATAATATATATATACATATCAAACCCTAACCATCCCCCTCTCTCATAAGTGCCAACTACTCCATAAACTCTCCCAAACCTAGCGGCCACCACTCCAAGGCCGACCCTCCATAGCCGACCCCCTTTCTTTCTCAAAAACCCAATTTCCTTCGATTTTTGTGCCAACCACCACCACTCTCGTGACCCCCTCAATGTCCTCTTTCATCCTAGAAACTGTAGGAGCAATCTTGCGGTCGTTAGAGAGGTGCACGATGCGCTACTTGGGCCGAAACTCTGCCGAATTGAAGTCTAATACATCACAGCAGGTTAGTCGACTTGTAGATGATGTTTTACCCACTTTTTCTCATCGATTTCTCCTCAAACAAAATTGTGAGTTACCTTTATGTGTCTACACCAAATCTGATCGCCAGATCCTCCAGTTCCAAGCGGTTTGCCCGTGGCGTCGATTCTACGACAGGGTGTCCAGAACCAACAAATTCTGTTGTGAGCCATTTTCACCTATCTAGGGTCAGTTTCTAACTTTTTATATTTTTATTCAGAATGTAGACGTTGTTACCTTTCAGAAACATATCTAAAAGTTAGGTTTCACATCTGTTTCCTATTTTTTTTCTAAAATTTGTGACATTTTTTGTGTCACCGAAGTCCGAAAAATTCTGCTTTCCTTGTGTCCAAAAGTGTCAAACTCCATGAATTCATATTAAAGTTTATGTTGTGCAAGATTTAACATTATAAATACTATTTTAACTGATTTCTAGAATTTTTACAGAATTTATTAATTTTATTTTGTCATTGTTTCAGAACTAAATTAATGGGTCGAATTGAGGAAGTCGTATGTGGCATTGACATAAGACCTCTTGTGAAAGGGTTTCCCTATCGAAAATATCATTATAGAAATATATAAATATTTATAGATAAATTACAGAATTTAAATATATTATTTTGTTATAATTGTAAATTATTTACGAGAGGATTTGGTACCTTATGTACTTATATAATAGATGCAGTGTCGTAACAACATTATGGCAACTAGGAGGCGTAGTTACTCATATAATTGATACATGGTATGTTGATATAGAATTTTAAATATATTATTATAAGTGAGCTTGGGAGGATCGACAAGGACATCGGAGTTGGTCAGGACCACCCGCAGACAGCAGTTACAGGCAAGCATGCCTTGCTTTCGTTACAGATTATTATTTTTTGTTTTGTTGTTTATTTTGTTTAGAATTGCATGACGTAGGACGTTGATACTTAGTGTCCGTTTATAGATGGGTGCCGATGTCATGATAGTGACACCGAGTATTGATATTAGGCATTACGTACATACTGATGTGTCCATTGACACGATTGACCATTGGACACCGACACATTTATGATGCGAGATTTACATGACTATTCATGGTATTGACCTCGTATTAGCATTCTAGATTTCTTTATCAGTATTGATTTTCCTTTCGAGATGACTGTACAGACTTTATATTACTAGATTCTAGACATGGAGATTAGGAGAACTTGACTACAATATCAGATATATTATCATGTGGCCCGTTGTTTAGTCACCTTCATCTCTATAGAAGAGTAAGTGATTATCACTATCAGGAATTGATTGTCCTTGGTGCCACGACACAGGTACTGGAGACAATATCCCGCTGAGGTGCTAGTGAGCCTTAGTGGAAGGGGTCTGGTATTCCAGAAAAGTATCTCTCTTGCATAGCACATAGACGGATACAGTAGATTATCTTATTTCATATTTTTATTTCTGTACATTAACATGTATATTATGCACCTTGCTAGTCCCCTGAGGACCTGACTATTTCCCAGGCTTAGACGAAGCTGAAGACTACTCGGAGGTTTACGGTTCGGGAGCAGAAACCAGAGGCGTACCGGCACAGGAGGACGAGATATTGCCAGAGGACTTCTCGTGATCATGTTACCTTCATATTTAGTCTTGCTACATTATTTCCTTTTCTTTTCATCAGACTTGTAGTTGATTTGTACTTTGTTTCTATCTCTGTGGTTACAGGATGTTTTACCCGCACAGACTTCATTACTTTTATTGCTGGATACTTGAGACCTTTTTTTTATTTATTGTTGATCTCTTTGTGGACTCCGCGGATGTGATTAGGTGTATATACTTGTGGACTGTGTTGTATATCTGGGTGTTATCATGATTTATAGCTTAAGTATTTCGCTAATGGCTTGTTGTGTAGCTTAGCCCATTAGTGGAGTGCGGCTGGCATGTATTTGTATTCCTGGTCCTACATACTTTGGGATTGGGGCGTCACATGCTAAAAGGTCGTGCTTAAGATTTGTAACAAGACAAATATTTTTAATACAAGGATTAGGAGGGGAGCCGATATTACAATGTCCAATAATGTACCCCTTTAGATTATTGTCGAAGGATACATGTCATTTCTTCTTCATCGATAGCGTTGCAAAATGTAAAGCATCACAGGTCATATGCCATGAGCAACCGCTATCGAGAATCCATTTGCTTCTTGCGTGCAACAAAAGTTTCACCTACAACACAAGTTGAAGATGAAGACTTTGATACCCAAAAATATTTGGGTCCTTAAAGGTTAGTTTTGGGAACCCATTTAACAATTTTTATATCAACATGCTTTCTCATTTTTATGTCAACATGCTTTCTTATTTGATAATAATGAAATGTGTGTCCAAGTAAACCACAATAGTAGCACATCATGGGGGTCATGGGTCTAGAGAAAAATGAGTGAGTGTTGTGTGTATGAGGAGTTCTTGTAGATTGAGGAGTTCCAGTATGAGTGTTGTGGTGATGACAGTAGAAAGCATGATGTGATGTGTTTTTCTTTTCAAAGGGTCCTCTTCGTTTTGCATATGTTTGGGATAGGACCTACGTGTTGTGGTCTTGTGAGTGTGATTCTTGTGGATGGTGTTGTGATATGTGTTTGTGTGAGCCATGTCTCTATCAACTTATCTCTTACTATTTGTAAGAAGGTCATTATATTTGATAGAGGTTGCATATTCTCTTTGGGTAGTGGCAAGTATCTTGTGCATAGCAAGTTCATATCCTTCTTTGAGGGATTGAAATTCAACGTCCTTTTTCTTAATGATGTCTTGGACTTCTTTGAGCTTTAGTCGAAGAGACTAAATCTCATCTGTGCCAGAAGCAGGAGACTTTGCTTTTATATCAAGAATAATATTGGAAAGTCTTTCTATTTCTTGTTTGTGAGTGTCAATCTCTTTCAGAGATTTTCTATACTTACTTCTTATAATCATGTGTTCATCGTGTAATTCAAGAACGGCATTTTCTAATTTGGTGTAAGAGAGAGCATTCATAGAGAAGTCATCGAGTACCTGATTTGACTATGTTGCCATAAGACCGACATTTGTATTGTGCTTGTATTCTTTGTTGTTGTCCGAGTCACTAGCATCACTTTCGTTATTGCACATGAAGGTTTATACATGAAGCTCATGAGAACATGAGTGTACATAAATAGTTTATACATGAAGCTTATGGATCATGAGAGTACATGAGAGCACATGAGTGTACATGAATAATAAGAGTCCAAGGAATACATGATGTTCGTGAAAAGCACACATAACATGATGTATTTGATGCACCCGAGGGGGATAACATCTCATAAAAAGATCCATATAGTATTAATCCGTGATAACATCGTGTCAGCATCAAGTAAAGTAGTCTACAGAAAGAATATAAGTCCTAGCAAGTATGAAACGGTCAGAGAATGTACTCGCCTGATAATCTAAACAACTGATGAGAATAGATGTCCGAACTGAAGTAACTGAGTCCTATTTAGAGCAACCACAGGTTACAAAGTGTCTAATATGAAATAAAAGAAGTTTACAATGCATCCCATATGATTCTAGGTCATTCTAAAGCAAAGTCAACTAATGGTCAACTCTGGTCAACTATTCTAGTCAAACTAGGTTAAAGTCAACTCTGGTCAACCATTCTAGTCAAACTAGGTCAAACCTAAGTCAACTAGTCTATTAGTCTAGGGTTTGGTCAAACTTAAGGTAATAAGTCATTTTAAGTCTATTTGGGTCAATTCTATGTCAAGTTTGACCCACAGTCGAGTTTGGTCAACTTGGTCAACTTGCTAGTCAAACCTTTCCTAACTAGGCCTATAGGTCCATTCAAAACTAACTCACTAACCATAGGCTAATATTTAGGAAATCAAATCATGGTTGAAAATAATTAAGGCACGAGAAAAAAAATCAGTCTCGACACGATCTAAGTTGATCAATTCCTGGTAAATCAGGATTTGGGCAAGATACAGAACAAGGTCATCAAAATCTGAGCATGAGCATCCAAGGATGGAAATCCAGATCACAATTGAATTTAATTCAATTGGGTACGACCCAGGATATTGGTTTGTTAAGAAAGATGACCAAAGTCGATTGGTCGCGATCAAGGAAGTTAGGGTTGAACGATATTGAAAACTTAAAGGATGATTCCAGAATGTGGAATAAGTCAATTTTCCTCTTTTTGACAGGGAAAGCAAAAAAATAAGGTTTTATAGGGAAGTCAAGTTTATCATCTCTCTCTGATACTATCAAGTTTATCTGATCATCATTTTCCAATCATATCTTTTTCTCACAAGTCCCAATATAAAAATCAACCATTATATGACTACCACCAAAATTGTACCCTTCCGTCATGAAGATTTGACCTTGTCATACTCTTCTTATTAGGAATCAACACTAACCACTTAATCATCATAAATGCAAATTCTTCCACCTTGTCCTAAATTGGATCCGAAACCTCTAAATCAGTTTTATGAAATCATGGAACTTGTTCAAATTACTCTCCTTGTATTATTCAAATCTAAAACCACTAGGCCTTACAAAACTTATTCTCCATTATGAAATCAACCTTCATATTTCCTTCAACGTACACCTTCAAATATTGTTCTCCTTAAATTTAATTTTTTTACAAAATCTCTAGATATTTATAACTCAAAATTCTTGTGTTCTCTATGTTCCTAGCCATTTTCTTACAATCTCTTGTTCAATTTTGTATCATCATCAAATACAGTTAAAATCTCTTCCCCATTACTAAATCCTTAAGTTCAACATCATAGCCTTAAAGTGAAACGTCTTAAGAATCAATAACCAAAAATTATCCAGTCCTCAAAAACTAAGTCGATCTCGAATATCATCACCAGTTATGAAATATATCTATGAATTATTCATACCAAAAATATTTTTTTAAGTGTGATCGTTTCTAAATTGATAATATAAATCTCTTGATTTCATCCTCAATCTCAGTCACATCTCTATCCCAAACCTATGTTAAGGTCCATCATATTATATTCCTACCAAGATTATCATAAGATAACAAATCAAGTCCTTTCCGAGTTAGATGATTTACGTTACTTCCTCGTCCTTTCCAAAGGAAAGAAATATGGAGATTCAAGGATATCAAGTGTAGCTGATAGAAATAGTTACGAGATAGGTGATTGATGTAATTATGACAGAGTTAATTAAGATAAAGAAAAATGGTAATACAAGAAATAATGACAAGAAAGAAATAATGATAAAATCTGTTCTTGCTACTCTGTTCAAAAGAAATAAACCAATTTAAGATGTAATCATACACGTCTTCCTGAAATTATGTTGTCAGAATTTTGCCACGCCAGTAAGCATAGCTGCAATAAACGATAGAGTCCGTAACTAAGGTATACAATATGTTATCTAGAATTCTTACCACGCCAACCGGTATGGCTGCAAGAAAATCTAAATTTTCATAATTAGGATAAGTATATCTAAAATCAGGCTCTATCTCTTTGTCATGCTAGCCAGTATGACTGCGATAAATTCTAAACTCCATAAATAAGGCAGACATTTTTCTTTCTCACTGTCCTTATTAAATATGTTATCATGTTATACCTTAAATAAAATATATTTAAATACAAAAATCAAAATCAACAATGAACATCAAGATTCAAAATTCAACAATGAATCCATCAAAATCAAATTCAATAACAAGGAGTAAGGGTGAATCAAGGCAAGGAAAATGATTTCAAATCGAAGCTAAGATGAGATTCTCAAGGGTCGTCCCACAAAACTCTCAAGGAATTCTAACAGTGATTGAGTATCCTCTCATTTTAACACCTTTCTTCCTATACTCTATAGCAGGCTCATATTAGCATAACTAAGTCATTGTGCTACTACGATATCGCACAAATGCGAATCTCGACCTGCATGGGCCACCACTAAAAACGTGTCACGACCCGCACCCAGTATAGGGGCATAAAAAGTAGGATGAGGGCCTTCAACCGCGCCACCTTTGCTTTATCCGACTGATCCTTGTACTTGGTATCGTCGAATTTTTCCTTCATCTCAGTCCATTGCGTAGTCATGATCCAACCATGGATCAGCTTTTCGGGATAATCATGAACCTTTTGATCGTTGATCGCATCGCGAATCAGCTTTTCGATGACGGAGGAAAACTGCTGCTCGATCTTCATAGCCCGTTGTGGTGGATAGAAGTAGGTTTGCTGCAACAAATTAAACATAGAGTTAAAAAATAAATAATGTTTGATATTAATTAAAACATCTATAATTTTATACCTTGAAGTGTGCAAACCAAAAAGCCTTCTTTCGGCGGGAGCGGAGGAGTAGTTGAGCTAGGGCCCACCATAGTTCTGCCTCAAAAACAATCCCAGAGATCTCTGTACGGACAAAGGCTTATATCTACACAGCAATAATAAAATTTATGAATATATAAATGTAATCATTTCAAAAATAAATACTAATTAACTTACTTTGTAGGCCCATTCGTCCAAATCTCCACTTACGTGTCCTCCGGAGGGCAGCATGGAGGATCTGTCTGGTCTACAGCCTCAGAGGGAGCGACGTCCCCTATCTGCTCCTTTGTCTCTATGGCATTGGTAATTGGAGGAATACTGGATGGGGTAGTAGATGTGAGACTGGAACTGCTTGTCCTAGGAGTATCCGCAAGACCCTATCGATAGACTAGACGAGGGAGTAGATAGAGGTCTGGGACCTGGAACGGTATGGTATGGTGGAGTACTCATCGTAGAACTGGCCGAGGGTCCGAAAGCATGGTAGAATACCGGCCAAGGAGTGCCCCCTCGTATAAATATAGATCCGCACCATGGCATACCTGACAGTAACATATGATAATAAAACATGAACACAAAAGTATCTCGTAATAGACAAGAGTATCGCATAAGTCACAAAGGTAGACAACACCAGAGTCAAAAAAGTACAAAAGTAGACAACACCAGAGTCGCAAGAGTCACAAAATTACAAAGGTAGAAAATAATACTTTCAACCCTCTTTTGAAAATTCATCTTCCTCCTCCTCCTCATTATATTACTTTCAATCCTCTTCAAAAAATTCATCTTCTTCATTTTGCTCGTTGTCTTCTTTGTCCTCCCCGTCTACACTTTCATCTAGTAGATCTTCCTCTTCGGATATTTCTACCTCTTCTACATAATAATTAGACATGGAATGAGGAACTTCCGTTAAGACCACATCTATAATATTTGGAGGAAGAGGTAGCTCATCCTCTTGATAAGCTACTTCGTGAACGTCAAAGGTATTTCTTGCCTTGGTCTTGCATAATGCCCACCAGTCCGACCTCGCTGCCCCCTTCCCCCTCCGTTTAGGATAGGTTGTGAAGTACACGAGATGAGCCTGACTTGAAAGTAGAAATGGTTTATAGCTATGATATCGACGATGGTAGTTTATATCTACAAGACCATGCTTGTTCATTCTCCAATCTTGATCTTGAATCAGATCGAACCAATCACATCTTAATAGAAAAAATTTTGTAGGCACTATTTCATAATTAAATGTCAACTCGACATTCTCTCGCAGGATGCCATAGAAATCATTGCTTGTATCGACATCCGTGTAGGTCGATGATCTGATACACAAACAACTATTTTTGGTGGAATCGAGATCCACGAAGTTGTCTTTGATCTTTTCATTTGTTGACTTGAATCTAAACCCATTAACACAGTAGCTTGGCCAGATTTTTACTGTCAGAATTGGGCCTTTGGCAAGAGTTCTAATAGATTCTCAAGTCTTGTGTGTGAAAGATCAACCTACATAACACAAGATAGTGAACTAAGTTCATATATTGACATGTAAAGTGCATATATATATAAGACCCTTACATATGCACTCATCCAGGAAAGGAAATGACATTTCATTTCCTGCTCTGCTTCTTTGTCTATTATGTGTGGCCTAGTGGACCTCATCTCATCATTAAATGTGCTGAAAAACAACAAAACATTAGCCAATTAGACGTATCATTTACTAGATGACGTGAACGTAGACGTGAAAGTAGATGTATTATTTACTTACCCCTCAAGTTTCTCTACCTCATCCTCGTCGAAGTTGAGTAATATATATATATATATATATATATATATATATATATATATATATATATATATATATATATATATATCTAAGCAGCCCTTAGCTCCTCGTCGTTTAGATATCTCTTCTTCAGTTTACCCGAAGGCTTCTCCTTAGCATTTAATACCTTCAGTATTGCATCATTATCTTCTTCATCTCCATCGTCGTTTTTGGGAACTCTTGTTCTATTAGTTGTAGCATGAGGCTTGAATTACATCAAACAAAATATTGAAATCTCCTCAAGAACGTAGGCTTCACAAATAGAACCCTCGACCTGTGCCTTATTTTTTTTATTTCTTTTTAAGTGGTTTAGATGCCGCTCGAACTTGTACATCCATCTATAACCGACGGGTCCACTAGCACGTGCAAATTGGCAAATGTTCCATAGAGTCAAAGAAAGGATGAGGGAACACCCTATCGAGCTGGCATAGTGTTACCGCAATATCCCGCTCTTGATTTTCTAGACGAATGACGAGCAGTTTATTAGAACAAAGATTCCTGAAAAATATGCTAAGTTCTGTCAAAGGATCCAAAACTGCCGGTGGTAAGAACTCACGAAATACAATCGAAATTAACCTCTCCATGAATACGTGGCAGTCATAGCTCTTCATACCCGTCAGTTTATTCTCCTTCGTATTGAGACATCCTCTTAGATTCGACATGTAGTTGTCTGAAAATTTGAGGCCCTGAATCCATCTACAAAGTCTCCCTTTCCCCCTTATCCAGTGAGAAAATGGCCTTGGGCTTATTGTACTTTCCATTCCCTTCTTCTATCAAATGTAATTCAGGGCACCTGTATATTTCTTCAATGTCAAACCTGGCTTTGTCATTGTCCTTTGTCTTCCCCTTCACGTTCATCATAGTATTAATTACGTTGTCAAACACATTCTTCTCGATATGCATGACATCAAGATTATGTCTGATCAGATTTGTGCCCTAATATGGAAGGTCCCAAAATATGCTCCTTTTTGTCCAATTGTGTGTGTGACCGAACCCATCACACTTGTACCCCTTAGCGGGCTCTTCGATAGCACTTGGTAAATCTTTTACCTTTTTCCAAATCGTGTCTCCGGTCTACCTTGGTGGTGGATTGCTCTTCTCTGCAACGGCCTGTATGAAAAGCATTCATGTTCCTCCTGTATGGATGATCATTCGAAAGAAACTGTCGATGACAATCGAAGCACGATTTGCCTCCATTTTTAAAATGGAAAGGCATGGTACGGTCCATACAATAAGGACACGAGAGACGACCATGAGTGATCCATCCAGAAAACATGCCATAAGCCGAAAAGTCGTTGATACTCTACATTAGTGACGCCCTCATCTAAAAATTCTATTTTTTGCTAACATTGTATGTATTCGCACCTACTTCTCATAGTGATTCAACTCATCTATTAACGACTGCAAGTACACATTGATGTTCCTCGTGGGTTGTTTAGACCAGTGATGACGATTAAGAACATGACATGAGTCTTCATGCACATCCAAGGTGGTAGGTTGTATGGAGTGACGATCACAGGCCAGTACGAATACTGGGAGCCCGAAAGTTCGAACGGGATAAAATCGTCAGAGGAAAGCCCCAATCTTATATTACGCGGATCCTCGACGAAATCATGATACTCTCGATCAAAGTGCTTCCAAGCTTCTCCATCGGATGGGTGATCCAACACTCCTTCAATATGTTCTTGCCTATGCCATTTTGCCTGTCTCTTACGCCAAACAACCTCTGCAACTGCGGGGTCAAAGGTAAGTAGTGCATTGAATCGGCTGACCTCCTTTTACCAGCAGATCTTCCTATATTAGTTGGCTTGTAGCGATCAGCACCACAAAATTTGCACATTTCTTCATCCTTGTCGTCTTTGTAGTAGAGCATGCACCCATTATGGCAGGAATCGATTTTTTTTGTATTTCATCCAAAGCGATCACACCATCTTCTTACACCGATAGAATTCTTTAGGTAACTTAGCACTCGCCGACAAGATCTCTAAAATCAACTCCATCACTCGGTTGTAGCATTCTTGAGACATGTTAAAATCAGACTTTATGCTCAACATCCTAGTGACTACCACTAATGGTGAATGATCCTCACAACTAGGATATAATGGAGTCCTTGTATTCTCCAGCAACTCTATAAACCTTGCAACATCGGCATTCGGTGCCTCTACATCTCTATCATGATCATCCAGAATGAAACTATGACCCGCAGCATCGAAAACCATATTCACGCATCCACTGTCTTAATCACCATGTTCATAGACATGCATATAAGGCTCCATATAAGGCTTTGGCTCCAATAGTAAAGAGACAAGTTTGACGTGTGCGGTCCAATGATAGTAATTCGGCATGAAATCCCTCGAGTACAAATAAAATGTCATATCCACTTCTAGATGATATTTTAAGTTGTGACATTTTATACATGGACACTTAATTTTGCTGCGATCCATGTACTGAGGGAACGCCTTGGTGAACCGCAGAAACTGCTCTATCCCCTGTATAAATTCATCTCGTACACCGTACTTGTCATCAGGATGACGATTGCACATCCGCGAACGATACCGCAGATAGTAATTCATATCCATTTGAAGATAATTCTGCAAAGATAGCTAGACTTTATTCGAGTATATTGTCCAACGGATGCATAAATCGATGGATACACATGAGTATTAACTTACCTAAGTATCTAAGATACCTAGCTAGCACTTACCTAGGATATAGTTTCAAATATCCAGGACACTAACTATACATACTAGCATTTAACTCATCAAAGTACCATGAGTATTAAATGAGCGTCGTCACGTCTTCAATGTCAGCCCTTCTCTTTAAAGAAAATTTACTTCTGCAAGCCTTTTGAGGCTTTTAGAGTTATACAAGATTTCAGAAAAATACTAGAAAATGCCAAGTATTATAATTTTTCTTTTCTAAGATTTTTCTTTCTTTGTTTTTTTGATTTTTTACTCCTTTCGTTCTTTATCTTTACTCCTATTTTTTTGAAATCTGTAGGACTATAAAAGCCTCAAAAAGGCTTACAGATGTAAATTTACTTGTCAGAGAAGGGCTGACATGGACCCTTGACTTAGGGGTGACAAGGACACTTACATAAGTATCTAAGATACCTAGCTAGCACTTACCTATGATACTAACTATACATACTTACCTAAGTATCTAAGATACCTAGCTAGCATTTAACTCATCAACGTACGCTGAAATGCAGTATCCTTGTGAGCCGTTCTCTCAAAAAAATATGACACAACAGGCTTGCAGACATAAATTTCCTTTTGAGAGGACGACTTACATGGACACTTGATTTCAGACGACATTCGCTCATCAAAATACCCTAAAATCATGTGTTCCATTGTAGCCCACAAGGAAAATTTGACCTCGAAGTGTCCAAGCTATCACTTACCAAGCTAGCACTTACTATGAAATATTTGGCGATACCTAGCTAGCAGAGAGAGAGAGAGAGAGAGAGAGAGAGAGAGGGGATTAGGGTTTACACATTCATCCCTTTATCTAATTATCTAATCGAACTTCGCTCATAGGTATATCAGTCAACCATACTACATAACATATATACACATAAAGGCTCATATCCTAATCCCTCACTCTATCACACAAACACCCTGCTTACAGGATGTCCAATGCATACATCCAGGAGTTCCCTTGCCCACACAACTACATCAACATATCTAATCAACCACCTATATAGTTATATATCCATATGTATCATTACACATATAGCTACATATAGGTAGGTAACTAATATATACACACACTAATATATAACACTGTTGACACATTGATACAATATACATGACACAAGTCTCTATATAATTTCTTGTGTAGAGACACTGTCTCTATATACCTAATATAGACACACAAAATATACACACTAATATGTATCATTTTCTGTGTAGAGACATATGTTGTGTAAAACAATTGGTTTGTATTTTGAGCTAAGACATTTGTGAAGAACAGATGGCAACACTAGAGGGGGTGAATAGAGTATATAGAGATAATATCCACTTAAAAATTAACTCTATCACAAATAAAACTAATCAGAGTAAATACGGAATTTAAAGTGAGAATCAAGAGAGCATACGCAAACACAGTCGATTTTAACCTGGTTTCCCTCGTGGAGGACTAGTCCAGGCCTGAGAACTCTAGCTCAGGATTAAATCAACTATTTGTGAAATAGTAGTTTACAACCCGTGCCTTTTCTTCAGAAGAGCACGTCAACTTCTTACAGAGGATCGCAGTGGCGATTTGCTCGGAATTTTTCAAGCGACTTCTTCAACTCTTGCACAAGATTCCTAACTGAGAGATGCTGAGCACTCGAGACTTAGGAAGCTTGTGGCTAGTAGATGGGAAGGATATGGCTTATCTGAGCTTTAAGAGAGAAGAGAAGAAAAGATTGGATGATTTGAAATGAGAGAATTCTTGGCCTATTTATAGGGTTTTTGTAGGCAGAATTCGGCCAGAATTTGGGTAGGAAATTTCAAATATTTGGCCGTTGGACAACTAGCAACCAGCTAACCCTAAAATTAAGGTTGCTGATTTTTAGGGGACAGAGTTCGGCCCGAACTCTGTGTGGAGGCAGTGTTCGGCCCGAACTCTGTCTCCAGAGCACAGAACTGGTTCTTGGGGATCTGTGGGCTTATTTCTGGATGGTGGAGTTTATGGATTTGGGTAGGCTTTTGGTCAAGTCTCAAGAGCTCAGCATGACACAGTTTACAACAGTCTAGACTCAATAAAAGTGTAAAATACAGACTCATATATAACTGAATTGCAAAGACTGAGCTGTCTTCTGACTTGAGCTTGATGTAGACGTCGTGTGTCGTATTGAATTATTACAAGTATTATTTAGTCAACGTTATCAATATTTGGTTGACTGTGACTTTGTGTCAACAATCTCCCCCATATTGATAATTGACAAAATAATAAATGTATATTCAATATTCATACCTAGACACAACATAGCTCACCCATAATCAGTGCCGAGCTAAACGAGATAGCTCCCCCATAAACAATGCGTTGAACCTGTTGGCCTGATAAGGAATATCTCCCAAAAGCACCAAAAAGCACATATACCAAAAAGAATTTACACAGAATATACATATCTCTCCCCCTTTTGGCATTTAGCAATATAATAAGAATCAAGTAATAATGGACAAACACACCAAAAGAGAAGAAATAGCATATGAACTAACAGAACGAGCAAATGACATAGAATAATAGAACTACCAGAAACATAAGACTCACAACTCATAACTAGAGTCACCAAAACATAAAGAGTGTACCAAGTACATAAATCCAACTAAAATACTAGAAAGCATAAAACATAAACTATGATCAGCAGCATCATCATCTGGTAGAAGCCATCTCCATCATGGAGCACGAGAAGGCCCAGCGGAGTCGAAAGGATCAGTGAAGGAACGGCTGGGGTCCACAATAGCAGCATTCGGATCCAGGTAGCGCATGACCCAGGGATCGTCAATGCGATATCCCTCGCGACCGGGATCCCGCTTCATGGGAATGGGCATAGAGGGATGACGGGACATGGAATACCAAATATTGTGCAGCGAGTTGCTGAGGGCACTCATCTGCAGGGTAGTATGGTAGTCCATCTGAGTCCAGCGATCGTCCTCTAAGGCGAAGCGATCTCGGAGCATGGTCTGGATGGAGTCAAGAGTAGCAGGAGGAGGTGGCGCATCCTGTCCAAGTGGAGGGGCGTCGGGCTCCTCATCATCAGAATGCTCAGAAGTGGCAGGAGAGGCTACGACTGCCTGAAGTCGTCGTGCCTTAGATAGAAAAGCAGGAGCAGGCAAGAAAGGACAATCATGAAGAGGGACAATGAAAGCACGAAGGACCATAGAAAGATACAAGGGATAAACTAGGGCTCGTGGTTTCTTCCTACAGTTAATCATCCAGTCCATCATGGTACGTGGAAGATTGAAAGGGATGCGATAGTGAAGATAATACAATGCTGAGATCTCAAAATATGTGACTTCATCGGTGGAGCCGGCTTTTGGCAGAATGGTGTTGAAAACAATTCGATAAAGTTCATAGAAGTAAGGGTTGAGGTGTTTGGCCATAAGCTTGCGAGGACATATGTTTGGGGAACATAAGTCTTCCTTGAAGCTCTCAACGAAAGTTCCATCTACAAATTGGAACGAGCGAGCTTCAACAAGCTTATCCCAAGTATCGAGGTCTAGAAGTTCAAGATACTCGGCCAAGTCCGAATCAGCAAAGGCGATATCAATGCCCGCAACTCGTGAGTAAATGTGAGTGTCATCAAAAGTTAAGTTGTAATAGAATATTTGTATAGCGCTACGATAGATGACGAAATTCGTAGCAACTAGGGCATCAATACAAAGATCACGAAATATAGATTCATATTATGAAAAGATTGTGAAGTTTATGGGGTGTCCCGCAAACACCGGACGGGTCCGAAAGTTACTAAACCAATCGTTGGACGCGTCTAGTGACACAAAGATTCGGTCGTCATAGGTGTTAGGGTCACGAGGACGTAAAGGGTTAAACAACGGATGAGGTGGTTGTTGTTGTTCAACGGGTTGCTCAACGGGAGGAGGAGCACTCGATGAGGATGCACCCTCGGTCCGAGATCTCTTCCCACGGTTGGGCAAGCGAGGAGCCATTGCACAAAATAGAGAAATTGAAATAGAGAAGAGAGTGAGTTATACCTCAAATAAATGATGAACAGTGAAAGAGAATGAGAAAATAGCCCTTCTCCTTGATTTTGGTGAAGAATGGAGCACTATGGAGAGAAAACTAGGGTTAGGGTTTGAGAAAATAGTGGTAGAGAAGTAGGAAAGGAAAGAGAAACCGAAATATAGGTGAGGGTTTCTCTTGGTCGGGTTCAATCATGACCATTGTATTAACATAGAGATCCACGGCTGGAACAGTCCCCGATTCTGGAACAGGGAGGCCGAACTCGGCCCGAACTCTGGTAAGGGAAGAGTTCGGCCCGAATTCTGGGTCCTTATCCCAGAACTAAAATCAGGCTGAAAGGATGAAAAATAGGTCAAGTATGGGAAATCAAGATAGGTTATAAAGATAAACGATTAAGAATTTCAATAAACCAGATAGTAGAAGTAGAAAGATAGCAATTTGAAAAATAGCATATCAGCAAGTGATAAATCAAAATGTACCGTATAATAAACAAGGAGTTATATTATAATTCAGTATGTTGAATTTTCCATGAGTTAGCTGCAGGGGTCGGATCCCAGCTAGCGGTAGTCCTGAGGACTAGTGCACCGTGTCACTTAGGCTTTTACGCCTTGTTGTCAGAAGGGCCCTTTCGGCTTGTACCTATAGCAAGTTCATTATAAGAGAATCACAATATAATCGATATTTATGCAGGTGTATTTTAATTTATGACAGCTTCATCTAAAATTTCAAGTTCACGACACAGGAAATTGAAGCGCTCTTCGGATAATGGCTTTGTGAAGAAGTCTGCTAACTGGTGATCAGTGTCAATAAATTCTAAGTTAATCGTGCCATTTTGCTGATGATCACGCAAAAAGTGGTGTCGAATTTTAATGTACTTTGTGCGTGAGTGACAAATAGGGTTCTTAGTCAAGTTTATAGCACTAGTATTGTCACAAAAGATAGGAATATGCATGAAAGATAAATTATAGTCTTCAAGGGTTTGCTTCATCCACGGAATTTATGCACAACAACGCCCAGCTGCTATGTATTCAGCTTCTGTTGTGGATAGTGCGACAGAATTCTGCTTCTTGCTAAACCAAGAGACTAAAGCCTTTCCTAATAAATGGCACGTACCGCTCGTACTTTTACGGTCGACCTTGCATCCAGCAAAATCAGCATCAGAGTAACCAATTAGGTCAAATGATGTTGACTTGGGATACCATAGGCCCACTGTAACTGTACCCTTAAGGTATCTAAAGATACGCTTAACTGCGGTCATGTGCGATTTTTTAGGATTTGCTTGATATCTAGCACACAGGCAAACGCTAAACATTATATCAGGGCGACTAGCAGTAAGATAAAGTAGACTGCCTATCATACCTCGATACTTACGTTAATCTACGGGTTTGCCGCTCTCATCTGGTTCCAGTTTGGTTGAAGTAACCATAGGAGTGCTGATTGGTTTAACATTATCAAGGTCGAATTTCTTCAGCATGTCCTTTGTATACTTTGACTGACAGATGAAGGTTCCATTTGACATTTGTTTGACTTGCAGCCCAAGAAAGTAGTTGAGCTCTCCCATCATGCTTATCTCAAACTCGGTCTGTATACACTTAGCAAAATCTTGACAAAGGGTTTCATCAGTAGAACCAAAAATAATATCGTCTACATAAATTTGAACTAAAAGAATAGTGTCCTTCAAAGACTTTATGAAAAGTGTAGTGTCAATTTTCCCTTTTAAAAAACCTTTCTCAAGTAAGAAGTTGCTAAGCCGTTCATACCAAGCTCTGGGGGCTTGTTTGAGGCCGTATAGCGCTTTCTTTAACTTAAACACGTGGTCGGGAAATTTGTGATTTTCAAAGCCAGGGGGTTGTTTTACATAAACTTCCTCCTTAATAAAACCATTCAAGAAAGCACTTTTAACATCCATTTGAAATAATTTGAAATTTTGAAAATTTGCAAATGCACAAAGCATCCGAATGGATTCTAATCTAGCAACAGGAGCATATGTCTCATCGTAGTCGATACCTTCCTCTTGGTTGTATCCTTGGGCTACTAGACGAGCTTTGTTGCGTGTGACTGAACCATCTTCATTTACTTTGTTTCTAAAAACCCATTTAGTACCAATAATTGAGTGATTAGCCGGTCTAGGAACGAGTTCCCATACTTGGCTTCTCTCGAATTGTTGAGTTCTTCTTGCATAGCAAAAATCCAAAATTCATCATTGAAAGCTTCAGAAATATTTTTAGGCTCAATTTGTGAAATAAAGGCAGTGCTAGCAATAGAGTCTCTTAATGATGATCTAGTAGTTACTCCTCGTGAAACCTTACCGATTACCAAATTTTCTGGATGAGAAGGCTTGAAAGAGAACTTCTTAGGCAAGCTTTCCAGAGAGTTTGTTTCGGTTGTGGTGTTCATTGGAGTAGACGTTGATGGCTCAACATCATCATCAAGAGTAGCTGCTGCACTGTTATCTTCATTAAAAGTCACATTTGTAGACTCTTCCACAATTAAAGAGCGTTTGTTAAAAACTCTTTATCCCTTACTCTTGGCAGCATAGCCAAGGAAAATACCATCGTCAGCTTTGGCATCGAATTTGCCTAAGTTGTCTTTGGTGTTAAGGATAAAACATCTACAGCCAAAAACTTTAAAATAAGAAACATTTGGGGTTCTCCCAAACCAAAGCTCATAGGGTGTTTTCTTCGTAATAGGACGAATAAGTACCCTATTTAAAATATGGCATGCTGTACTGACAGCTTCAGCCCAAAAATATTTCGGAAGTGAAAACTTGTTCAACATAACTCTGGCCATATCGCCAAGAGTCCTATTCTTTCGCTCCACAACACCATTTTATTGAGGAGTTCTTGGACAAGAAAACTCATGATCAAAACCATTAGAATCACAAAACCTTTCAAAATCAGAATTTTCGAATTCGCCTCCATGATCACTTCGGATTCGAGTAATCATGTAGCCTTTTTCGTTTTGAACTTTTTTGACAAAAATCTTGAAAACCGAAATAGCATTACTTTTATTTGCAAGAAAGAAAATCCAAGTAAATCTTGAAAAATCATCAACAATAACAAAGGCATAGAGTTTTTCGCCAAGACTGGCTACTCTACTAGGCCCAAATAAATCCATATGGAGTAGTTGCAAGGGTCTAGAAGTGCTTACAGAGTTTATGAAATGAAAAGATGACTTGGTTGCCTTGTTCAACTCACATTCGGCACATACGGTGTCCTTTTTGAATGTGATGTCGGGCAAGCCTCTAACTAGCTTCTTGGTCGATAGCCTGGATATATTATCCATATTGGCATGACCAAGACGCTGGTGTCATAGTAGCCGTTTATCTTTATGAGCATATAGGCATCTACCTGCATTGTTAGTATTTCCAGACAAATAGAAAGTATAAATATTATCCTCTCTTACCCCTTCAAAAGCGATGTCTCCTGTTGACCTATCATAAATAAGGCATTTGTTTTGTCCAAAGTTAATGTCATAACTATGGTCAGCAAGATGACTGATGCTGAGCAAGTTATGCTTTAACTCGGTCACTAGGCAGACATCCTTTATTACGGGAGAGGGAGGATAGCCAATAATACCATTACCTATAATATAACCTTTTAGGTTATTTCCGAAGGATATATATCCTTCTCTCTTCATCGATAGCGATGCGAAAAGATGTGCGTCTCCCGTCATGTGCCGCGAGCATCCACTATCGAGAATCCACTTACTCTTAGTTGAGGAGGGAAGGTCCACCTACATCAAGAGTAGATGTGACCTTTGGTACCCAAGTTCTTGAGGGTCCTGAAAAGTTAGCTTTTGAAAACCATGCATATATCTTTTTATCAACTAATCTTCTGATTCTACATTGTGGTGATATGTGTCCATGTAGACCACAATAAGTGCATGTAGCATTTCTATTCACATTAGGAGCATGTTGATGATGTCTATAAGAATATTGATGATATTTAGATCCAGCATGGTGATGATGTTGATATGGCATGGCATGATGAGATTATCTATATGGCATGGCATGATGAGATTGTCTATATGGCATGGCATGATGAGTTTGTCTATATGGCATGGCATGGTAAGATTGTCTATATGGCATGGCATGGTGAGGTTGTCTATATGGCATGGCATGATGAGATTGTCTATATGTGGAGTGATGTTGATTGTGTCTTAGTACAACATGATAATGACTGTGTGTAGCATGATGATTTTGTGACATATGATAATTATTTCTACGTGCATGTGGTTTGTGTCCTTTGTGAAATTGTGTGTATATGAAAGCATGATTATGTGTTGTAGATGGATGATGCAGATGGCTAGCATGAGAAGAGTTATGCTTTGTGGGTGTCTCATGAGATTGGGTTTGAGGTTGAACAACCTGTTTTCTCAATCTAGTCTCTAATCTTTTAGAGACAGCCTGCAGTTCAGTAACCTTAGTATTTAAGCTATATATCTTAGTCATAGAAATCTTGTGTCTACTCTTTTCTTCAGCAAGCATCGTGTTGAGTGTTGTAATTTCTTGTGTTTGTTGCTCAATACGTGTTTCAACATCATGAAGGCTTAGTTTAAGCTTCGATACCTCATCTGTGACTTCCGTGGGTGAAGTGTCTCTAATGTTATCAAGCAATAGAGAAAGTCTTTGAATTTTGACTTCATAACTTTTGATTTTGTCCTTGGCGTGTTTGTATTTACCAATGATCTTTTTGTGATCATCGAGTAAATCGGTGAAAGCATCGCCAAGTTCATCAAAAGAGAAGTCGTCAAGAGTTTCGTTTAATACCTTATCGGATGTTGCCATTAGGCACACATTAGCTGTATCTTGAGGAGTGTCATTTTCTTCCTCGGAGTCATTAGCTTCGCTTTCATGCCAAATGCTTGTGTTGGCATATTTCTTTGATGAAGTCTTCTTGTATGGCTTCTCATAGCGGTTGCTCTTCTTCAAGAATGGACAATCTTTTCGGACGTGTCTAGTCTTCTTGCAACCATAGCAAGTTGGCTCTTCTTCACCATCTTCTTGTGGTTCCTTCTTTCTTCGGTTGAAGCGAAGGAATTTCTTGAAGTTACGAACCATGAGGGCTTGATCATCATCTTCTGAGTTGTCGTCATCCGTCTCTTCGGGTTCAGCCCTCCGTCGGTGAGCTTTGAGTGCGATCTCCTTAGCCTTAGGAGCAGGCTCTTCGAAGTCCTTGAGGTCAAGCTCATGAGTCATTAGCTTTCCCATCAAGGTCTCCATGGACATGGTTGTGAGATCGTTTCCTTCTATGATGGCTGTCACCTTAGGGTTCAAAATTTTTGGTAGCCCCCTAAGTAGCTTGCGAATCTTCTCGTGATTTGAATATTGCTTCCCAAGCGAGGACAAGGGGTTGATGATGTCGAGGAATCTTGTGAACATTTGCGTAATCGTCTCGTTTGGCTTCATGTTGAAAGCCTCGTATTCTTTAGTGAGACGGCTTATTTTTGATTCCTTGACTTGGGTGGTTCCTTCATGCGTCACTTCTAGAAGTTTCCATACTTCGTGGGATGTGGTGCATGTGGAAACCCTGTTGAACTCATTCCTGTCTATAGCACAGAATAAAGTATTAATAGCTCTCGCATCTAGACTTGCCTGTTTCTTCTCCTCGTCAGAATATTTGTCATGTGATTTCTCAACGAGATCACCGTTGACAACTATCCTGACGGGCTTTTTGTAACCGTCAGTGACGATAGTCCACAGGTCAAAGTCTAGAGACTTGAAATAAAAACTCATCCTTATTTTCTAATACGTGTAGTTAGTTCCATCGAATAGGGGAGGCCTATTAGTGGACTGTCCTTCACCGTGATTGAAAATCAAGGATTGTGTGGTTGCCATGGATCAGCTCTAGGATGTAAATCCTTGTAAAGAGAACAGAGCTTTGATACCAATTGAAGAACAGATGGCAACTCTAGAGGGGGGTGAATAGAGTATATAGAGATAATATCCACTTAAAAATTAACTCTATCACAAATAAAACTAATCAGAGTAAATGTGGAATTTAAAGTGAGAATCAAGAGAGCATACGCAAACACAACCGATTTTAACCTGGTTTCCCTCGTGGAGGACTAGTCCAGGCCTGAGAACTCTAGCTCAGGATTAAATCCACTATTTGTGAAATAGTAGTTTACAACCCGTGCCTTTTCTTTAGAAGTGCACGTCAGCTTCTTACAGAGGATCGCAGTGGTGATTTGTTCGTAATTTTCCAAGCGACTTCTTCAACTCTTGCACACGATTCCTAACTGAGAGATGCTGAGCACTCGAGACTTTGGAAGCTTGTGGCTAGTAGATGGGAAGGATATAGCTTATCTGAGCTTTAAGAGAGAAGAGAAGAGAAGATTGGATGATTTGAAATGAGAGAATTCTTGGCCTATTTATAGGATTTTTGTAGGCAGAATTTGGCCAGAATTCGGGTAGAAAATTTCAAATATTTGGCCGTTGGACAACTAGCAACCAGCTAACCCTAAAATTAAGGTTGTTGATTTTTAGGGGACAGAGTTCGGCCCGAACTCTGTCTCCAGAGCATAGAACTGGTTCTTGGGGATCGGTGGGCTTATTTCTGGATGGTGGAGTTTATGGATTTGGGTAGGCTTTTGGTCAAGTCTCAAGAGCTCAGCATGATACAGTTTACAACAGTCTAGACTCAATAAAAGTATAAAATACAGACTCATATATAACTGAATTGCAAAGACTGAGCTGTCTTCTGACTTGCGCTTGATGTAGACGTCGTGTGTCGTATTGAATTATTACAAGTATTATTTAGTCAATGTTATCAATATTTGGTTGACTGTGACTTTGTGTCAACAATTTGGTTTGGCATATATTAAACTTTGCTCAAACTAGGAAGGGTTGTATTAGTGATGGGTTTGGCTTAATTCCAGTCTAATGATTGGTCCAGCCTCAGGTTGTATGTGGTTGTGTGGTTCGGTTGGGGCTTGTCTTTGTGTATTTTTTTTTGAGAAGGAGTTGTGTATGACTTAAAGTGTTGTAGATTATTAGACACGGTTGTGTATGTTTTTGAGAAGGATTTGTGTATGTCTTTGCTCAAACTTCGGTTGGGGCTTGTCTTTGTGTATATTTTTTTTTTTGACACGACCACATCTGGACATGAACTAAAAATGGTTACAACTACATCTGGACACGAACTAACCCAATAATTCCCATGACCGATCCCAGTCCAATACTTCATTTAATCAAAATTCATAATAGGACCATGCCATGGCCATGGCCTGGGCAATACCGTGCCATGGCCACGGCCACCTTGTAGTGCCCCGTCCCGTTCGGTTCAACCAGAGAAATCAAAATACCAACGACGTTCGGACTTAGCCATGCAACGGCTTGCTCGAAGTCCCACTCAGTCGAGACGACTCCTCGCTCAGGTGGGTGGCTTCGGTGAACTTGCCTCATCTTGTCCTTCACACTAATAAAATAAAAGTATTCAAATGCACAAGTAGGCTTGATAATAAAAGGCGCGAATCCATATAGCTAAGAGAACGAACTAGAATTGGTCAAAAGGAGTTAGAATATAGAAAGGTCCCACGGTCGGCTTAGAAGTGTTGCATGACGTGCATTCAAAATGACACTCGATACTTCGTCCCGTACCTTGGAAGAAGGAAAAGTTGGTTTATATTGCCATAAGACTATGGACATAGCAAAGTCATAGGTGTCACATGTATAAATGCTTGAGAAAGCATGCACGGTCCTATAGTCCAATGCTTAGCATAGCAAAAGTTGTAGGAACCTTAGAGGGGGGGTGAATAGGGTCAAGCTAACTAATCAAGCACTTAGCACAAGCTAATGGGCAATTGAAAAATATAAGTGCAAGAGAAGAAGCAATAACAATACCGACACACGATATATCCTGGTATCCTCCCAAGAGGCACTCCAGTCCCGGAACTCTCTCCGGCTTTAATCCACTATTTGAGCAAATAGTTACACACGAGTTTGGATCCGAAGAACTCGCCAACTTCTTACACAAGAGCTTTAATCCGAAGGGCTCTCCGACTTCAACCGAGAGTTTGGATACGAAGACTCCCCAACTTCAACCGAGAGTTTGGATACGAAGACTCTCCAACTTCAATCTTTCACAATAGGTTTTGATCTCCTTATACAATAGGATGAAGATCTCACTTTTCAACTCAATAACTCTAACACAATTTGTGAATGGCAAATGAAAGCTTTGTAGAGTTGTTTGTGGATAGGCTTTGGTGGTTTAGAAATTTTTAGGCTCAAAGCATCAACCTTGAATGAAGGGGTTCATGGCTATTTATAACCAAAGCTTGAAAAGAAGCCAAAGGCAACTTTTCAGTCACGAACCGACATACCGCCGGTATGATCCGGCATACCGGCGGTATACCGGTCTGGGATTGCAACGGCTAGAAATATAGCCGTTGGGATCATTAATGGCTGGAAATTCGACCGTTGGAATTTCAACGTTTCGGAAGCGGTATACCGTCGGTATGGACCGGTATGTCGTCGGTATGTCGGTTTTGTAAATAGAAACTTTCTGTGAACGAAAACCAGTATACCGTCGGTATACGCCGGTATACCGTCGGTATGCCGTTTTCCACCAAAAATGATCCTAGACTTATTTCTGCCCTAGCTTTCGATTTTGCCATATATTTCTTGTGTTTACAATAATTCCTAAGACTCATTATAGACTCCAGATAAACTTAGGCAGGTACAGGCTTCTTCAGAGTCTTGAAATGATGATGGCATGGCTTGGCTTCTTCCTTTGATAGGTGCTGGCTTTCTTCAGCAGAACCCCCGGTGCGTGGCTCCAGAGATGTCGTCGGGTGGTTCAAAAAAATCTTGTGGGATCCATCGTCGTTGGCCCACCATGATTTCTTCATTGTATATGTCCACATTGATCTTGCTTATTACTTTTCTGCATGTACATGTTAGACGAACAAAACAATATACATAGTAGCAACTATGATAGGTTTAATGCACATTAGGACAATGCTGAGTTTAAGTAAGTGCTAAGGCGATAGCATAAATGTTAGTGATATCATAATGATTAAACTTAATTGAATGACCACAATCAAAAACATAGTTTCGATTTTGGCATCCCGATTAAATTTAAGATAGATAAGCTCATATCATTAATATGTAAACTAGTAGGCACATATCACCAAAGGTATAAGTATAAGTGGAAATGCTTTTAGCGATAGTATGAAGATTAGTGATAATGAAATGCTAAACTTAACATATTAACCATATTCAAAAACATGATACCATCATTGGGCCAACAAAAGTGTCCCACATGTCTCAATGCACGTTTCTATGATGCAAGGGCTTAGCATAGCCTTGCTTTTCCTATGGGTTAAGTTGTATCGTACGATAGAGTTAGGCAAAATTTATGTCAAGGGAAATCAAAGTAATAGCATGGTCCCACAATTTCTACGGCTGGTTGTAGCCATACTGTACTACAGTGTCAAGGCTCGTCATATAAATTATGACTTGGACGATTGTGTCGCATAGAACACAAGTTGGCTTAAGGCACGATGTCACGGACTTAGTATTTTAAGTCACGAGCCACGGTTGATTCAAATTGAGTTTGGAAAAAGGGTTATCAAATAGTCGTTCCTGAATTAAGTAAAATGATAGGACAACATGGAAGAATACTCGCGACCATGGGTCGTCGAGGCGATCTCAAATACTAGAAGTTTTTAACATGGTCCTGAAAAGATAGTAACACTAGAAGAAGAGGAGGAGGAGCGGAGCTCAAGCGAGGAGGGCGGCGCTCCGGGCTGTCGGGGCTGCCCTTCCAGCCGCGAAAGAACGGCGCGGCGGCGCTGGCTCCAAGATTGCCGACGGCGGGGGGAGGAGCCTCGCGGTGGCGTGGTGAAAAGGGAGGCCGTCGGCGGTGTGCGCAGAGGGAGGCGGACGCGCGGAGACTGGCTCACGGTGGAGACGACTCTTCGGCCGGTGAGAAATTCGGCGGATCCGGCACAGCGCGGCTACGGCGGTCAGGTTAGTGGTGGTGGTGGTGTTTAAATTTTGAGGGTTTTGCCAATGACGGGCTGTGGAATTTCTTTTGGTCGCAGGCCTTGGCACCGGTGACGGTGGTGGTCGACTGGACGGGTCGGAATGGCCAGGGATTTGGTGACAGGGGCGTTGTTCGTGGTGGTTGTGGCCATGGTGCGGCTCTGATCGGATAGGAGGCTGAGTTTGGGTGTACGGTGGTGATTGGGTCGACGGACGGTCGAAAAGGGACGGGGCTGGGGGTGGCTGTGCTGGGTTGTGGATGGCTGGGAGTAGCGGCGCGGCCAGAAGGATTTGGCCGGTCGGCGAAGGGTTTGCCGAGGTCTTTGGTGTGATGACAGTGATGGTGGGAGTGGCGATTGACGGAGAAGGGGTTGGATGTGGCCGAGGTTCGACAAGGCGAGCAGTAGGGGCCGACGGATCGGGGTAGCGGTTAGGATTTGGGGTTGAGTTTGGATAAGTCGTGTCGGGTGTGTCCGACAGACGGGGACGGAGGTTCGGATCTGTCGGACCCGGGGTGGAGAAATATATTTGTACAATAAAACACATAGTAGATGGGGAAGGGAAACACGGACACGATGCACTCACGTGGTGTCACGCCCCGCTCCCGCAGGAGCGATCGTCCTCGCTAAGGCGTGATGCCGCACGGGCCTAGGTTGCGCCCGTGCAAGGCCAAGTCCAGAAACGGCCGATTTGAGCTAGGCCACAGAGTCGCACAGAGTGTCCCCATTTGCAGCGGAAAGTAATTGAACACAAGTTGAAACGAATTCAAACACTTTATTGATTTTCAAGAAGTTTACAAGCGGCACTAGGCCGATATTACAAATCGCTCAAGCTCTCTCTCTCTCAAAAACATAAAAGGCGTGCCAAGTGGCTTACAAGATGGAATGATTCATGACGATGTTCCGATACATTATGCCCTGTATAGGGTGCTTCAGCTCCTTGCAACGCTCCAAGGCTCCAGAGATAGCTCCGCGCCTTAGCACGTTCGATGGAAGCTCCGCACCCGCCGACGTTTCCTGCTTCCTGCAAGCAGACTGTGGGGTTATCAGTACATTGTTATGCACTGGTGGGGAGGCTAGCTCGCCCACAACGCTATCATTACCAAACACGTTCCATTTACTTTTGTGCATCTCTATCATTCATTGTCTTTCTAATCTTGCCTTAGGATCAGTTTTATGGCATATTTCATAGCCTATTTCGTGTTGTCGAATACAAGTGTCGCATGGAAATACATGCATAACTTACCCATACTTACCGTCCGGCCTTCCCTGTTCAATGTAAACCAAGTTAGTCAACAATTCATGTGTAATATCATAACGTGATTCTTGGGAACATTCAATATCAAGGGCGTGTTCCTTCCTCAGTTTCTAGCGCATCGTAGACGTATTTTCTAACTCACTTCATAAAGTACTCTTTATCATTTGGTGTGATATATTTCAAGCCTATTCAGAAGGCGCTTTATTTAGTTCACTTAGACTACCTTGATTTCAATGCAAGGACTTGCATGTGGATTGCCACCAGCAAGCCCACTTAATCTATATGCACCGGTCGCTGGCAAGTCAGCCATTATGGACATTTCCCCTATGGTATTCTCATCTATCAAGCGTGATGACTAGTACAACTTGATAGACTATTGAATAACCGGCCCTACGTTTGGTTATGTGCCCAAGCCCGCACACCTGTCCGCCCGTAGGCCATGATCCCGCCTAGGCCGGCCACAAAATCGTCGTTCGTTGCCCTTGGAATCCCTTTTCGCTCGTGCACGAGCCGTCCACGACCATTTCGTATTTTATTGTCATTTTAACTTAACGGCTGTCTTGAGCCATAGGCTAGCCCTTAGCCATAATGCGTTATCGACCAGGTTGGCGTCCGTGCAGCGCGGGTAGCGAGCCCCGTTGTACTTGCCCGTCACACCTGTCGCTAACCATTCTTTCTTTTCTTATCTTTCATTCATTCTTTCTTTTCTTTCTTTCACTTGTCCGTTTGTTCATCGATTCATTCACGTATTCATTCTTTCGTTCGTTGATTCATTCATTCACTTATTCGTTCATTTATTCATTCATACATTTTGCAACTCCTCGTGCGGGAGTCGCCTTGGCGATCCATCGGTCCTATAGCCTTTCAATGTTGCTAAACTCTACTTGGAGCGACTATGTTGATAGTCTTCCCATTTCATTGTTGTAAACCATTTATTGTTTCATTGTTGAAAGCATAAGGGACTTGAACGTAAGCTTGTGCCTTAGCACGAGCGTGGAGCGCGGTGCGAGAGTTCTCGTATTTTCTATGTTTCTTTCCATATTCTATACAAGCATACAAGATGGGATTATTCCCTTAGCTAGGTGCGTTGAGTCATTTATTAGCATGAAAGAGGTTATCACCTAGCGATTCTCGTGATAGTGTCCGTATTGTTATGTGTCTAGGCTAAGCAGTGACGGGTTCATCGGAGCCACCCACCTTAGCGATGTTCGCAATCGACCGAGCGATACTCCGAGCGCGCCTTTGAAAGTCTAAGTCTGGATTCATCCTTGACGGGCCATTGTAAGTCTTGCATCGATTCTTCATCAGGTCGATGCCAACTCTTCGGGTCGACGGCTCGTTTGAGTCGTTGCACTTGCCGTTTGAATCGGCGTTCCGCTAGGGCGGAGCTGGTCATTACATAATGCACCACTCAAAACAAGTCTCGTCCTCGAGACTTCCTGAGTGCGGGTCATCCTACCGTTCCTTTTATTCATCGCCGTGTGCATACTTTAGACAATTCCTATCGAATGGCTTTATCGTTCGATGGCATCGAACTATACTCGATACCTTTCCAAGTTCCGTGTCGCACGCGTTTGGTCGATTTTATTGAATAGCCTTTCATTCATTTTAGAGTTGATGGCACTTATTCAATTCAAGTGTTTCTTCGACTCGGTTGCTACTTTGACGTATCATAGGACTGAAACGGTCGCACGAGGTGCATTGTAATTCGTCAAACACAAGAGTCATAGGTTGAGGTTAACTCACTCATTCGTTCATGCGCATCACAACACCCACTTGCAGCTGCATTCGAGTTCATCATATCGCTGAGTTTGGATCGTGCACGCATTCAAGGCGTCCCCCGAATACGTACATTTCAACCAAGCTTAGCGACTAGCGAAGTCGGACAAGCTACTCGTGATAGTTTCGAATTGCCGATCGTTTCACTAACTTTGATTTAGAACCGAACTCATGTGTATCTCGCTATCGTTTATCTCGGTCCTCGAGATGATCCGGTTCGCTTCTCAAGCGTTCTTGTCTACAAAATCAATATGATTTCTTCTTAGCGGAGTCGACCAAGTCTAAGTAATTTCCGTCCGATTCAAGACCAAGTATTGCACTATCCTCGAGTACGTCTTCCGACCAATGATTCAATTCGTTATTTCAACTTTACTTGCGCATCATCCATTCCTATCATTCCTTTTGTTTGGGGCCATTCTCGTTGTTGTTCACGCACACTCCCTGTTCCCCGTCTTACTCTAAGTCTTGTTTTTCCTAAGTCTATCGTCCGTCCAGACGATACTGTAAGGTCAATCGCACAAGTTCAATCACTCGGCATAGGGTCGTCCGCCTATCCGCTAGGTCAGCTCACAAGGTCATAGTTACAAGTCAAGTCCGTCGCTCATCGTGCAAGGTCGTTGCACGACGCTCGCCCCAAAATCCTATAGTCAAACCATTTGTTCGCTTGTACGGGAGTTTCTACCCAAGTTCGTTTCACTCAAATTTCTAAACATCAAGCAGTGCTCGTCCTATTTGTATCAACACATTCTCCGCTCCAAGTCCGAGCTCGTTTAGGAATCATCCTACGATAGGTTGTCCTCAATCAAATCCATGACATGTCAGTCTCGTGCGTTCGCACTTTCAATTACCATAGTCTATCTCTTCAAGTATGTTTAATATAATTCACCTATCCATCCTATCCAATTCACGTAGTCGATCACAAGGTCGTCTAGCCTTGCAATATGTTGCGCCTCGATCTCACGCAAGTCTGATTATCCACGGCGGACATGAATCACCATATCAACGTTCCCGTGGAATAATCGTCCTCATCGGGACGTAACTCTTGCGTTGAATCTAGACTTACTCATTTTCGATATGCGGATTGGGTCTACTCAATCCTCAAGTTTTCTTCGTTGTCCCTCATAAGTCCGATCAATCCTCCGATTCGCCTTCGCTCCAAACCACAAGTCGAAGCAATCAAAATTGCCATGTCAAGGTATTTCGAGTTCGATCATTCCCGCTGGACATGAATCACCATGCCAACGCTCACGCAGAACGATCGTCCCAAATCCGACGTGACGCATGTGCGAGGCTGGAGTTTCGCTCGTGCAAGACAAGATCGTTGTCGTTGTGGTTATCACCGAACAATTAAGCACTTCCCTTCTTCATCCAAACATTCGTTTCTATCAAGATCTCCAACATGGCATCCCTTGAAATAATAACTTCTAACACGATCATCATTTATCGAATCGGAGTACCCCCGAGTTATCGTACATCGATCTTTGATACGCCTCAATACCATCGATGATGCACATAACCTGACGATCTTCCTTTTGCAACAAATTTCGAGTCGTGCAACTTAATTCCTCAATTCACACTATCTCGTGCTAACTCGTCATCGAGCAACATTCATTTCAATTCTTTATTCATTCTCGTATCTTCAAACCAACGTTTTTCATGCACGCTATCTTCCGATCGTGCTATCTTCGATCTCGTCCATGGGTATTTCACCTCGACTCAAGTTTCAATCCCTTCGACTAAGTTCAAAATCGCATGCACGATCTCCGATGTTTCCTCGACCAAGACCTCCATTCGTTTCATGATTCGTACTACGTATTCTTAATCCGTCCGAATGATATCTCGTTTGAGACTCTCGAAGTCGAAACCAACTAAGCGTCACTCATTCCAAGGTTTTCGCGATATCAACACTTGCCGATACACTCGTTCTATTCGTAACTCCTCTAGTCTAGCTCGAACAATTTCTACAACGTCCATACACCACTCAGGGTTCGAGCCATTCGACTAGTCATCGACACTCCCTCTTTTTTTCTTCTTCGAAGCTATCACATACACCACTCGGAGTCAAGTCATTCTACAAATCCTCAAAAGGTTATTCGACTCCCGATCGACATATCCAATTGCGCGTTCGCTCATTCTTCAAATTCTAAGAACCATTTCCCCGTGTTCGCTTTAGCGTCGGTCAAGTAGCGTCTCTATCAACATACGTCCTAAGTCTTCCTTATTCTCGTCCGAGCGATAGTCAATCTCGCTCGCAACTCGTTTCCACCATAAAGTCTAGGTGCGCGATACTCGGCACAACTTACCCAAAAGGCTGCGTGCATAACCATCCCGTTCGAACTATACTTCGGTCTCGTGTACTCGTTCGCTATTGTCAGCGTAAGGTTATTCAAGCACGTCTTGCGGTTGCAACTCTTAGCATCGGTTCCTTCCAACACAAGTATGTCGTGGTTCGGCACAAAGGCCTTCGTCTATCGATTCCGTTCAACCGAGTACTTATACGAGCTTTTGAAAATATTAGACTTATTGTATGGAACATCCTAAAGCACAACGAGAGAGAGCGTACACTTCTTTTGTTTCCAACCGAGCTTTCAAAACTGAGAGAATCGAAATGAAGTCCAAGGATGTAAAGCCGTGCTCTGATACCACTATGTCATGCCCCGCTCTCGCAGGAGCGATCGTCCTCGCTAAGGCGTGATGCCGCACGGGCCTAGGTTGCGCCCGTACAAGGCCAAGTCCAGAAACGGCCGATTTGAGCTAGGCCACAGAGTCGCACAGAGTGTCCCCATTTGCAGCGGAAAGTAATTGAACACAAGTTGAAACGAATTCAAACACTTTATTGATTTTCAAGAAGTTTACAAGCGGCGCTAGGCCGATATTACAAATCGTTCAAGCTCTCTCTCTCTAAAACATAAAAGGCGTGCCAAGTGGCTTACAAGATGGAATGATTCATGACGATGTTCCGATACATTATGTCCTGTATAGGGTGCTTCAGCTCCTTGCAACGCTCCAAGGCTCCAGAGATAGCTCTGCGCCTTAGCACGTTCTATGGAAGCTCCGCACCCGCTGACGTTTTCTGCTTCCTGCAAGCAGACTGTGGGGTTATCAGTACATTGTTATGCACTGGTGGGGAGGCTAGCTCGCCCATAACGCTATCATTACCAAACACGTTCCATTTACTTTTGTGCATCTCTATCATTCATTGTCTTTCTAATCTTGCCTTAGGATCAGTTTCATGGCATATTTCATAGCCTATCTCGTGTTGTCGAATACAAGTGTCGCATGGAAATACATGCATAACTTACCCATACTTACCGTCCGGCCTTCCCTGTTCAATGTAAACCAAGTTAGTCAACAATTCATGTGTAATATCATAACGTGATTCTTGGGAACATTCAATATCAAGGGCGTGTTCCTTCCTCAGTTTCTAGCGCGTCGTAGACGTGTTTTCTAACTCACTTCATAAAGTACTCTTTATTATTTGGTGTGATATATTTCAAGCCTATTCAGAAGGCGCTTTGTTTAGTTCACTTAGACTACCTTGATTTCAATGCAAGGACTTGCACGTGGATTGCCACCAGCAAGCCCACTTAATCTATATGCACCGGTCGCTGGCAAGTCAGCCATTATGGACATTTCTCCTATGGCATTCTCATCTATCAAGCGTGATGGCTGGTACACCTTGATAGACTATTGAATAACCGGCCCTACGTTTGGTTATGTGCCCAAGCCCGCACACCTGTCCGCCCGTAGGCCATGATCCCGCCTAGGCCGGCCACGAAATCGTCGTTCGTTGCCCTTGGAATCCCTTTTCGCTCGTGCACGAGCCGTCCACGACCATTTCGTATTTTATTATCATTTTAACTTAACGGCTGTCTTGAGCCATAGGCTAACCCTTAGCCATAATGCGTTATCGACCAGGTTGGCGTCCGTGCAGCACGGGTAGCGAGCCCCGTTGTACGTGCCCGTCACACCTGTTGCTAACCATTCTTTCTTTTCTTATCTTTTATTCATTCTTTCTTTTCTTTCTTTTACTTGTCCGTTTGTTCATCGATTCATTCACGTATTCATTCTTTCATTCGTTGATTCATTCATTCACTTATTCGTTCATTTATTCATTCATACATTTTGCAACTCCTCGTGCGGGAGTCGCCTTGGCGACCCATCGGTCCTATAGCCTTTCAATGTTGCTAAACTCTACTTGGAGCGACTATGTTGATAGTCTTCCCGTTTCATTGTTGTAAACCATTCATTGTTTCATTGTTGAAAGCATAAGGGACTTGAACGTAAGCTTGTGCCTTAGCACGAGCGTGGGGCGCGGTGCGAGAGTTCTCGTATTTTCTATGTTTCTTTCCATATTCTATACAAGCATACAAGATGGGATTATTCCCTTAGCTAGGTGCGTTGAGTCATTTATTAGCATGCAAGAGGTTATCGCCTAGCGATTCTCGTGATAGTGTCCGTATTGTTATGTGTCTAGGCTAAGCAGTGATGGGTTCATCGGAGCCACCCACCTTAGCGATGTTCGCAATCGGCCGAGCGATACTCCGAGCGCGCCTTTGAAAGTCTAAATCTGGATTCATCCTTGACGGGCCATTGTAAGTCTTGCATCGTTTTTTCATCAGGTCGATGCCAACTCTTCGGGTCGACGGCTCGTTTGAGTCGTTGCACTTGTCGTTTGAATCGGCGTTCCGCTAGGGCGGAGCGGGTCATTACACGTGGGTGGAGAAATTTGTGGAGATAAGAAATTTATGGAGGAGTACCTGCCTATTTATAGGATGTGGAAATTCCCATTTGGATAGAATTAGGAATATTTAAACCCAAATTAGATAATTCAATCTATTAATTTAAATCAATGAAATCAAATCTAAATTTGAATCAAATTCCAATTTAATTCTACAAATTCTACATTTACACTATTTAAATTAAATCCATAAAATTAAATCGAGATTTAAAATGGCCACAAAAATTTTCAGATATATTTTCCCAAAAATACCAATAATAATACTTTCGAAAATAATAAATATTTTTAAATATCTTTTTGAATAATAAAATATTAATATTAATAAATTTCAAAAATAGAATTATATATATAAATTCAAATTAATGTATCTCACATGCAAGGAATATTTGCATAAATAAACTTTTAGTAAAATACTGATAATTATTATATATATTATTTGAACTATATAAAAAAATAGAAAAAAATATTATACTAAAAATATGTACGCTCACACATATTCGCACTCGTCGAGCGATAACTAAAAACGAAATTTCGCGCATGACATACAATACGACTACGCGACGTACAATACAAAATTTTAAGTCCGTACAAATTTTAAATAAAAAAATATAGTAAAAATTTAGGGGTCTTACAACTATAGAGGATTTGAGGATGCCATTTACGCCGCAATCCTATAGATCTAAGTCTAGGAATTTCAAGTAAATGCCCATTCTAATTTTTCCAATAGTTATAGTTGGTTCCATCAAATAGAGGGGATCTATTTATGGAGTGTCCCTCATTATGGAATGAGTTGGTACTTGGGCTAATGGCCATGGATCAGTCTAAGGATGTAAATCCAAATTAAGAGACTAGGCTCTGATACCAATTATAGAATCCTAGAGGGGGGTGAATAAGGTAATAAACCGATTAACACTAATAATAAGCAAATTAAAGGATAATAAAGGAAGAGAGAATCAAACACTCGATGTATCCTAGTATCCTCCCAAGGGGCACTCCAGTCCCGAAACTCTCTCCTGCTTTAATCCACTATTTGAGTAAATAGTTACAACACGAGTTTGGATCCAAAGAACTCATTAACTTCTAACACGAGTTTGGATCCGAAGAGCTCGTCAAGTTCTTACACACAAGTTTTTCTCTGAAGGCTCGTCAACTTTTTACACACGATTTTTCTTCCGAAGGCCCATCAACTTCAACTTTAAGAGAAAGAGAGGCTTTGGATCTTCTTGAACACTTTAAAGATCTAGATTACAACTCGTGAATACTCTAGCACTTTTGATTGGATGGCAGATTAAAGCTTGTAGAGTAACATAAAAGATTTTTTGGTAGTTAAAAAATTTAAGGCTCAAATGGATAGTTCTTTATGAAGAGGGGTGAAGTCTATTAATACAAATCCAAGAAGATAGAGCATTTACTACATCAGAAGGATGATCCACCGACAGTCCACGGACGTCTGACAGATCATTTGCTCAAACAGTAACGGCTAGAAACTAGCCGTTGGATGCATTAAATGCTCATTAATGAGGATTATTGGATTTAAAATTTAAATAGCCACCTCAGCAAGAATAGATCATCCGACGGTGATCCACCGGATCATCCGTTTGGACCCACGAATACTTGTTGTTCCAAAACGGATCGTCCGACAGATTTTTGCAATAATCCGACAGATGAACTGTTAGAACTAACAAAAATTTGTTGTTTTAAAATGGATCATCCAACGGTAATCCATGATGATCCGCTGGATCATTCCTTTGGAATCACAAATACTTGTTGTTCCAAAACTGATAGTCCGACAGATTTTTATAGAAATCCGAAGGATGATCCGCTTTCTTCATTGTTACTCTTTTAAGTTTTTAACAGGTCATCTATATAAAAGAGTTTACACTGGTTTCTTATGTATTACAAACTCTCAAGAAGCTGGATCTTTGACTTCTGTGAAGCTTCTTCATTTCTTGATTGTGATCCTTTAATGAGCTTCTGTGTTCCTTGATTGTGATCCTTTGAATGAGTCTTAGTGATAGCTTGATGGATGCAGGAATCTTTTATTTGGTTGAGACTTTACTTTGAACCTGTGAAGTAGATAAATCTAAAACAGTAGAGGCATTAATTGTAAGTATCAAAATCAATGCCAATAATCTCCCCTATTTTGATTATTGAAAAAAATATTAGTTTTGAGAGATAGCTCCCATGTAATAAAATATCTCCCCCTCAACACAACTTCTCCCCCTTTGTCACTTATGTAAAATGAAAGATGAGATGCTAAGAGCAGTAAAAAGAGCAGAGTAGATAATAAGCATTTTCATTAGCAAGGAGAAATAGTTTGATAATAGGCATAACATACCACTCCCTACTGGTAGACAAACGACTACACACAACAAAGTAGCATAGATGCACTAAAATAACTTTTTCAAAGTCCACGAAGGACTGGACAAAACAAAAGAAAAGAAAACTGACAAACGATAGACTCTAGGACACTACCCACTAGTGCTTGGGTTCATCAGTTATCAGGGTCATCTGCCGGGTCCGCATCACCCGCCTCCTCATCATCAACCTCCGCTGTTGGAGTGAAGGAGCCTTAGGGATCAATGCCGTCCGTATACATGAATCCATAGACATTTGGGTCAGAGAACCGGGGTCCTTGGTAGGCTGGGTTGAGGACAGACGAGTCACAAAGTGGATTGTTCTCTAGAAAGCAATGCTGAAAGTAGTACGCCTTATCCATAAAGCCATGATGGATCAGGGTACCCATACCCCCTGTGGCAGCCTGGATGCGTTCCGAGGTAGCGATGGTGAGGGAGTTGAAACGACGATTAATATACTGACTAATCTCGAAAGGAATATGTGTCATAGCCGGAGGAGCAGTGGAAGTACCAGCATGAGGTAGTTGAGATACCGAGGGCCTAGATGAGTGGAGGGGTCATGGCTTCGCCTTGGCAAGAAGAGATAGATTATTAGCCTTGGGACAGTTGGTGAGGTCTACCTCGTTGGCCTCCAGAATCATGGTGATGTACATGTCGTAGAGAAGAGACTGATGGTTGGCCTCCTAGATCCGGATCGTGGAGTATATCATAGTCTTGGCAAAGAAGAAAGGTTGGCAGGCAAAAAGATAGTAGATTGTGATAAGTTCCTCGGTGGTGAGGCTATCCATGTTGCCAGACTTCGGGGTGATGTAGTGGCAGAGTGCGGGAAGATCGTGATAATGAGGACTTAAGTCTTTGTCTCCAGTTTAAGAGAGGTGACATGATCACAGATACAGATGATGAATTCTTCGAAGGTGTAGTCTGGGGATAGCTTGATGATATCCACGGTGTACGGAAGATAGTGAAGGTTGGGACATTCTCGAACACCAAGAATAGAAGCCAGAGAGGTGGCGGTGACAATAATCTTGACCCCATCGACCCTTTTTTCGAACTCTGGACGGTAGCTTCTTGCAGCGAGCTTGTAGTAGAACATTTGGACGGCGACGGGATATACATCCACTTGACTCTCCAAAAGATCGGTTAAGCCGATGTCGTCGAAGATTTCCTGAAGGTTTGAAAAATAAATAAAGAAGATAGGCTTACCGGTGCACACTAGTAGTTTGCAGAAGATGTTGAACCAATCTTGGGATTGATGCACCGTACAGAAAATGGCCAGATTATGGCCGTGGGGGGTGGTATTGGGGGAAAACATGGATATGGAAGGAGGAGCATGAGAAAAGGAAGAGGAGGTGCCATGATGGAAGAATTTGTCAGACATGGTTCTAAAGCGGATCACTGGCCGGATCTGGGCGGATTATAGGGCGGATAAACGGAGGGTAGGGAAGAGTGGCGAGATGAGAAAGAAGAGGGATGAATGAGATTTAATAGGAGAGGAGAGCATGTAATGATTGTAGAAGGTGGATGTTTAATGAAGGATGTGTAAGGTTGGGGGATTTTGGGACAGAGTGCAGCCATATTTATGGGGAAGGTAAGAATTTTGGGGAAGTGGAAAGGCCATATTTAGTCTAATCTGTGTCAGAAAATTGGCACGCGGATAATCTGCCAAAAATCTGCGGTTATTCACTTGTGGATCCGGTTGGTGAGAAATTTGAAAAATAGGGAAAAGAAAATAATGAAAATAAAAGAAATGAGGAATCTGCCAGCTGTAAGAAGAAAGGATCATCCGTCGAACTTTTGCAGAATCCGTTTGATTATCTGGATGAAATTAGAACGATTTTTTAAGGCCAATTTCTCGACAAATTAAAGAGAAGCGTTCTTCGGCAAGAGGTTTGGTGAAGATGTCAGCTAGTTGATGCTCAATGTCAATAAATTTAAGACGGATGTCGCCCTTAAGTTGATGATCACATAAGAAGTGGTGTCGAATCTCAATGTATTTTGTGAGTGAGTGACAAATCAGGTTTTTAGCAGGATTAATAGAGCTAATTTTGTCACATTTGATAGAAATACCATATGAAGAGATACCATAGTCTACAATTATTTGTGTCATCCAAAGAATTTGTGCACAATAACATCCAGCCGCTATGTATTCAACCTCAGTTATGGAAAGAGCAACTGATTTTTGTTTCTTACTAAACCATAAAATCAAGAATTTTCTAAGGAATTGACATGTGCTGCTAGTACTTTTTCGATCAATCTTGCATCCAGCAAAATCAACATTCGAGTAGCCGATAAGCTCAAAGGATGGAAATTTTGGATACCAAAGTCTTTTATTAATGGTGCCTTTGAGATACCAAAAAATGTGCTTAACGACACATAAATGTGATTTTTTGAGATTTGCTTGGTAACGTGCACATAAACAAAAACTAAATATAATATCGAGATGACTAGCAGTTAAGTAAAGTAAGCTACCGATCATACCTTGATACTTACGAATGTCAATCGAGACACCATTTTTATCTTGATCAAGCATTGTCGTTGTGGCCATATGAGTCATTGATTTGGATGAGTCTAGCTCAAAGCGCTTAAGCAGATCCTTCGTATATTTATCTTGATTGATAAACGTGCCTTGAGGTCCTTGTTTGATTTGTAGACCAAGAAAGATAATATTTCTCCCATCATGCCTATTTCAAATTCATCCTGCATAACATTGGCAAATTCTAGACATAGTATTTTGTTAGTGAAACCAAAAATGATATCATCAACATAGATTTAAACTAATAGAAGTGTACCATTGTGCGTTTTAATAAAAAGAGTGGTGTCAACTTTGCCCTTGGAGCAAAGGCACTCATACCAAGCACGGGGAGCTTGTTTGAGGCCATATAGGGATTTGTGTAATATAAAAACGTGATCAGAAAATTTAAAATCTTCAAAGCCAGGAGATTGCTTGACATACACCTCTTCTTTAATAACATCATTCAAAAAGGCACTTTTGACATCCATTTGAAAAAGTTTGAACTTATTAAAATAAGCAAAGCATAAAGCATTCGAATGGATTCAAGACGAGCAACCGGAGCATAGATTTCTTTGTAGTCAATGCCTTCCTCTTGGTTATAGCCTTGAGCAGCTAATCATGCTTTGTTAGGAGTGACGAAACCATCTTCATTAAGTTTATTTCGAAACACCCACTTTGTCCCAATAATGGGTTAGTTGTGGACTTAGGAACGAGTTCCCAAACATTGTTTAGCTTAAATTGATTGAGCTCTTCTTGCATTGCAATCATCCAAATTTATTATTAAAGGCATAATTAATATTTTCAGGCTCTATTTGTGAAATAAAAGTCACATTTGTACAGTGATCTCGTGTAGAAGATCTAGTGCTAACCCATGAGAAAGGGTCACCAATGATTAGATCCTTGGGATGATAGGGAACAAACATCCATTCTTTGGAGAGATCCTCTTGAGGCTGCTTTATTGGTGGAGAGTCTTCGGGTGTAGTAGTCTCAACTTCATTGCTAGATGAAGGAATGCTAGTATCTCCAAAAGAAGAGTTTTCTAAGCCGAAAGAGATTTTATCAACATCATTCGAGGAGTTAGACGTGGAAGTGTTAAGTTTGTCGAAGGAGACATTGATTGACTTTTCCACACAAGACTTCTTTTGTTAAACACACGAAAACTTTTGCTATGCATAGAATAACCAAGGAAGATATCTTCATAGGCTTTTCTTCAAATTTGCCTAGATTATCTTTGGTATTCAAAATAAAATATTTGCATCCAAAAATTTTAAAATATTCAATAGAAGAAATTTTGTCAAACCAAAGCTCATATGGAATTTTCTTAGAAATAAGTCTAATTAAGACTATTTATAACATAACATGTCGTGTTAACAGCTTCTGCCCAAAAGTATTAGGAAAGCTTGGATTGGTTTAACATGACCTTTGCCATATCGCTAAGGGTTCTATCCTTTCTTTCCACAACCCCATTTTGTTATGGAGTTCTAGGGAAAGCAAAATCATTTTATCACAAAATCTTTTAAAATCGGCATTGTCAAATTCTCCTCCATGATCACATCTAATTTTGTTGATCATAATGTCTTTCTCATTTTGAAAACGTTTACAAAATGCAATAAATTTACGAAAAGTATCACTTTTGTTTGCAAGAAAAATAATCCATGTAAATTTTGAAAAATTATCAACTAAAACAAAAGTATAGACTTTTCCACCAAGACTATCTACTCTACTAGGACCGAATAAATCCATATGAATAAGTTGGAGTGATCTGGTAGTTCTCATCGAGTTGATGGATTTGAAAGAAGTTTTTATCAAATTACTCTTCTCGCATTCTTCACATACCATCACTACTAAAATAAGGCAAATTAGCAACGTCATTGTACGTCGCTAATAATGGAAATTACGTCGCTAATCGTAATTACCGACGACTTTAGCGACAAAAAATGAATGTCGCTTTTAAGCTAGTCGCAGATGGCACATTCGTCGCCCTACGTCGTTGTTTGCGACGTGGCCGCCGTGTCGCTGGGTCGTCGTAATTTTAGCGACGGCGAGTGACGAAAACATTACGTCGCAAAATTAGTGACATAGTACGACTACATAGCGACTTTAGTTCTATTTACGTGATGACATGGCATGCCTGCCACGTCAGCAAGGTGGCGACGTACAGCGACGTAACGCCGCTAATTAGCGACGTATAGCGACGTTCAGTATCCGTCGCTAGACGTCGCTATCCGTCGTAGAATACTGAAAAAAATTAAAATAATATAATATTTATTTTTGTTATGCTGTGTGTCTATGTTTACAGTGTGTGTGAAGTGCAGTGTTCAAACCATCGACAGTTTTGCTTACTGTTCTATGTTTTATCTTGGATAGAAAGAGCAACAGTTCAGGGTGCACTTCTCAGAGCTTCCTCTTCACGTCCTTCACCTTCTCGGGATCCTGTACGACGTCCCGAAAGAGTAAAGGATGTGATAATGAAGCTCTCAGAAGTACACCCTGAACAGTTGCTTTTTCTGTCTAAGTTAAAACACACAACAGTAATCGAAACTATCAAGGGTTCCGAATACTACATTTTACATACACTGTAAACACAGACACACATCATCACAAAAATACACATTATATTTTTTTAAAATTTGTGCAGCACCTCCTTTGTATATCAGATTATCGCTTATAACCCAGCGTAGGTATATTTGTCATCCCCGTCACAGATATCATCATAATTAACAGTCTCCCATCATAACAGTCTACAACTAATAGATGAATAATAGTCTTCCATCATAACAGTCTACAACTAAATATCATACATATACTCAATGAAAATACCAACAAATTAAATATCACAAACATACATGTCCAACAGAGTCAAATAATAATAAAAATCAGTGTACAGAACGGTCAATGGGCCCATAGGGCCAATACATACAAAGATGATAAAAAATCTACTGGATCTCAGAGGACCCCTGTCGCGCATCTGGGGTAGCATGTACTCATACTGCTCCTGGGTGAGCTGCACCGTAGGGGCAGTAGGAGGCAGTGCAATGTCTGGAGTCGGCACCGTCGATGGACCGGGAGGACGTATCTGCTCCAGCTCTCGCAGTAACTCACCATGCACAGCAAGGGTACTCACCATCCTCTGAGTACTCTCCTCAATCGAAGCCGATACCTGAGTGAATGATGCAGACATGGTCCTACATGATCCCTCCAGTTCGACCTGTCTATGCTCTGTGCGCTGCTCAGAATCGGTGAGCATGTGCAAGCTGGCAGCTGTAGCCTGCTGCAGACTCATCAGCTCCTGTATACTGCGCTCGACCGCATCAAGTCGTCCAGTGATCATCAGAGGGTCGGATCGTTGCTCTGCGGTAAGGTGATCAGAAATCTGCTGCTGCAACTCGCGACACAGCTTGTCGATCTGACGACGAATATCCTGAGCTCGTGACGACGCCTGCGAAGTCGGAGACTGCGCACTGACAGAGGGGGCCCGGGATGACTCCAAAGCCAAATACGCATCGTAGGATCCCGTACTGTAGTACATACCCTTCTGAAGACCGCCAACGGCGGTCATCCAGAGGTCGTCCGACGATGGAGCTGTAGGCGGCTGGGAGGAAGTACCAGCCCCTCCCTCTGCTGGCACACTAGTAGCAGTCGCCTCCTCCTCTTGTAGTCGAACAAACTCGGCCTAGAATAATGTTTGCTAACGTGTAAGTGTTTGCTAAAGTCTATATTGATATCTATTTTCCTGTTTTCTAAATTATAGTAAATTAATATAAAGAATAGAACGTACATATGCCTGCATCGCCCTCTCGTCAATGAACTCCCTAGCCCTCCGATGGGTGACCAGGAAGACGGTCACCATGTTCGGGTCCTCACCCTTTTTACCTGTTAAAATATATTATCTATTATTAGTATTAAACATTCTATCAAACTATATTTAAAATGATGTCCGTCATAGAAAACGTACCAGACGAAGAAAATGCTCTGTCATCGGAATGGAGCCACCACACCACTTATCAGTGCTCGACCGCGCCACCTTGGCCTTGTCAGACCGCTCCTGGTACCTGGCCTCGGCGAATCTAGCCTTCATCGCAGTCCACTGCTCTGGCGTGATCCAACCATGGATCGACTTTCCGGAGCGATCACGAGACTTCTGGTCGTGGATCGCATCACGGATGAGCTTGCCTGCGACGGCAGAAATTGGGCCTTGATCTTTGCCGTCCGGTGTGGTGGATAGAAATAGGTCCTCTACAAGAAGTAAAATAGAAAAGTTATATAATATACACAAATAATTATTAAAATTTAAAAATGAACAAAATTTTTACCTTGAAGTGGGCCAACCAAAAGGCCTTCCTATCTGCGGGAGCATCTGAGTAGTTAATCCAAGGCCCACCATAGTTCTGCCTCAGAAATAACCCCAGCTGTCTCTGTACTGCAGGAGGCCGATATCTATACAATAATAATTTTCATGAATATATATGTAAATATAATCATTTGAGAAATATATATTAACTAATTAACTTACTTTGTAGGCCCGTCCGTCCAAATCTCCATACGCGACTCGCTCGGGGGAGCGCATGGAGGGTCGCTCTCACCTCCGGCCTGGGCAGGATCAGTCTGATCGCCGTCCTCCATATGCTCGACGTCGGCTCCCCCCATGGAGCCGTCGACAGGAGGAATGCTAGACGCGGGATCAGGAATGCTGGATGCGGGATCAGGAATGCTGGATGCGGGATCAGGAACGCTGGACGACGAGGGAGGATTCGCCAACCTGCTAGAACTGCCATGTCCCGGTAATGGACCGGGAATAGAACGGTACAATGGCGTACTCGGAGATGAGAATGAGGGTACGAAATCTCCATCCCCAGCCCAAGGCAGACGGGACTGCCTAATATAAAATCCTTCGCGTCGTCCAGATGGTCTAGTCATACCTGATAATAACATATGACAATAAAACAAAAATACATATTTTTATGATAGACATCACAGATTTTTGAAAAATATCATAGTCTCAGATAAAAGTGTCACTAAAGTGTCACATATTTATATGATAAAAGTGTCACTAAAGTGTTAAATATGATGATAAAACAAATGTACAGATTTAATCCTCTTCTGAAAATTCATCTAGTTCGTTTAGCTCATCTTCATCTTCTTCTTCTTCTTCCTCCTCCACATCTTCACTTTCATCTGCATCTTCCTCTTCAGATAATTCTACTTCTTCTACATAATTAGATGTGTAATGAGGAACTTTCGTCGTGTCCACTTCTATGATATTTGTTACAAGAGAAAGTTCATCCTCTTGATAAGCTATATCGTCAACCTCAAAGGTATTTCTAGCTTTGGTCTTGCATACTGCCCACCAGTCCGACCTTGTTGTTCTCCGTTTAGGATAACTTGTGAAGTACACGAGCTGAGCCTGACTTGATAGGACAAATGGTTCATAGGCTTGATATCGACGTCGATAGTTTATATCTACAACCGTGTTTGTCTACTTTCCAACCTTGACCTTCAATCGGATCGTACCAATCACACCTGAATAACACAATCTTAGAAGGCTCTATTCTATAACTATATGTCAGCTCCACGATCTCCCGTAGCACACCATAGAAATCGTTGCCCGCATCAACATCTTTGTAGTTCGAAAAAATAATACACAAATAGCTGTTTTTGGTGGAGTCGAGATCCAAAAAGTTGTCTCTGATCGGGCAAGTTGTTGACTTGAACCTAAACCCATTAACACAGTAGCTTGGCCATATTTTTGTAGCATAAATTGGTCCCTTGGCCAGCGTTCTAATAGACTCATTTTCAATTAATGTAATAGTATAATAATCCACACTATTAAAATAATGTAGACGTATTAGTTACTTACCCCTCCAGTTTCTCTACTTCCTCCTCGCCGTAGTTGAGTAATACATACACCTGAGCAGCCCTTAGCTCATCATCGTTCAGATATCTCTTCTTTATTTTACCCGATGGCTTTTCTGGAGCATTGAATTCCTTCAGTATTGTATCATTACATTCATGATCTCCGTCGTCGTTTCTGGAAGCTCTCGTTCTATTAGTTGCAACATGAGGCTTGAAGTACATCGAACAAAAGTTTGTAATCTCCTCGAGAATATAGGCTTCACAAATAGAACCCTCGACCCGTGCCTTATTTTTTACCTTTCTTTTTAGGTGATGCAAATGTCGCTCGAATGGGTACATCCATCGATATTCGACAAGTCCACCAACATGTGCCTCATAGGATAGATGAATCGACAAATGCTTCATAGAGTCGAAGAATCCGGGAGGAAACACCCTCTCTAGCTTGCACAGTGTTACCGTAATATCCTTTTCTTGCTTTTCTAGATGATCAACGAGCAATTTCTTAGAACAAAGATCCCTGAAGAATATGCTAAGCTCCGTCAATGGATCCCAAACTGCCTGCGGTAAGAATTCCCAAAATGCAATCGGAATTAACCTCTCCATGAATACGTGACAGTCGTGGCTCTTCATACCCGTCAATTTTTTTTCCTTCGGATGGACACATCTTCTAAGATTTGACACATCCGTATGGAAATTTTAGGCCCTGGATCCACCGACAAAGTCTCACTTTATCCTCCTTGTCCAGCAAGAAAATTGACTTTGGCAGTAACTGTTTTCTATTCTGCTCTATCAAATACAACGCGGAGCGTTTGCATATTTCTTCTAAGTCCAACCTGGCCTTGGGATTGTCTTTCATTTTTTACTTTACGTCCATCACAGTATTAATTATGTTATCAAACACATTCTTCTCAATATGAATGACATCAAGATTATGTCTGATCAGATTGGTACTCCAGTATGACAGATCCCAGAATATGCTCCTCTTTATCCAGTTATGATCTCTACCAAATCCATCGCACTTGTATCCAGTTGTAGGATCTTCGATAGCACTTGGAAAATCTCTAACCTCCTCCCATATCGTGGCTCCGCACCACCTTAGTAGTGGATCACCCTTCTCTACAATGCCGGCACGGAATGCATTCCTGTTCCTTCTGAATGGATGATCTTTTGGCAGAAATTGCCGATGACAATCAAAGAAGTACGATTTTCCTCCGTGTTTCAAGCGGAAAGCCTTACTACGGTCTATGCAATATGGACATGAGATACGGCCATGAGTGCTCCATCCAGATAATATTCTATAGGCTGGAAAGTCGTTGATGGTCCACATAAGGGTTGCCTTCATTTGAAAATTTTGCTTCCTGGAAACATCGTACGTGTTAGCGCCTACTTCCCATAACTGATTCAACTCATCTATCAAAGGCTGTAAGTACACATCCATGTTCCTCTTGGGATTGTTCGGACCAGAAATTATAACGGTTAGAAACATGTACTGAGTCTTCATGCACATCCAAGGCGGTAGGTTATACGGAGTGACAATCACAGGCCAGCACAAATACTGGGATCCCGAAAGACCAAAAGGAGTAAAACCGTCAGAAGATAGTCCCAACATGGATACAATGGAGTCCTTGCATTCTCCAGCAACTCCATGAACTTTGCAGCATCAACATTCGGTGCCTCCTCAGTTGCATTAGGAACGAAACTAGGTCCCGTAGCGTCAAAAACCATGTTCACGCACCCGTCGTCGTATGCATGATTATCTGAAACAAAATATATTCTCGCATGCATATACGGCTCAACATAAGGCTCCGGCTCTGATGCTAAAGACACAAGTTCTCCGTGTGCGGTCCACTGATAGTAATTAGGCGTGAAATCCCTTGAGTACAAATGATATTCACTTCCACTTCTGGATAATATTTTACGTTATGACATTTTATACACGAATACTTAATTTTGGTGCCGTCTATGTACTGAGGGAACGCCTTAGCAAACTGCAGGAACTGCTCTACTCCTGCTATGTATTCATCCCGCACACCACACATATCATCAAGACGACGATTGTACATCCATGAACGATTCCGCAAGTAGTAATTCATATCCATTTGGAAATAATTCTGCAAAGATGGACACACATTATCCAATAGGCAAAATTCGTATATTATGTCTTATTATGGGACACACATTAGTAGCGGACAGTTACTAATAACCATGCTATATTGCACATAAGTTCTTGTGCATCCAACGTGTACACATACGCTATCGATTCTTACTGATGCCAATCTCATTCAGACACACTAGATTCGTTTCGATATCGCCAGGGTCAAGTTAAAAATTGTCTTAATTAACATCAATTTTCAAGACTTGAATATAATGTCACCTACAACCGATATCTAAGACCCTATGACAAAGTCAAGTAGACCCCATGAATATAATGTCACCTACAACCGATATCTCATTCAGACACACTAGATTCATTTCGATATCGTCGGACCATATATATATATACTGTCACCTACAACCGATATCTAAGACCCCATGACAAAGTCAAAGACATTATTGACAAGACTTGAATATAATATCAACCAATATCCTAAGATACTACTTAGAATCCTAGGATACTATCTTAACTCTAACATATTAACCGGCTAACTTAGGATACTAAACGTATCCTCTAACATTTTATGTATCCTAGATATCCTAACATCTATCTCTAACACATATATATAGGAACTAGCCGCTGCCACTGCCTATTGCAGCTGCTACTACTGTAATTACTGCCTAGCCGCTGCCGCAGGTGCACCCTGCATGCTGCTACCCTGCTGCCATGTACTGCAGCTGCCACTGCAGCTACTTGTAGCTGCTGCTGCTCTATCCTGCAGCCATTATGCTATGATCCCCCTTCTACACACATACTAACACCCTCACATCCCATATCTAAATTCCCCCTACATCACATACACTCACAAGCACTCAAACACACATACTCCTCTCTACAACACATAACACACTTAACTCTCTCACTTCTCACTAACAAAATACACATACAAACTAACACTACTCTCAATCACACTCACAAGTGCACTACCACCTCAAGGCACTACCAACACACACACCAATATATATATATATATATATATATATATATATATATATAATATATCAGTATATGTACAATAACCCCCAAATCAGTCCACATATATAATATATACCAAAATTCATGTATCCACCTACAAAAGTGACTTGTAGGCCAAAAATACATAGATACTAACACATGTATTCAAATGAAAACCACTTGGGACATCCTAACCATGGCTAATCTATTCTCTAGCATATACAAATCTAAAATTAGAAGACAAAATAGCCTATTGGGCATAAACCCATCCTAGCCACTCTCGGAATTTCTCCATGGGTGATATCAAACCCATCCTAACTTCCTAATGAGGACTCAAAAGAGCCTCAAAATCGAACCTATGGATTCAAAACACATACAATAGCTGTGTGTGTGTCCGTGTGTGTCTGTGTGTGTGTGTCCGTGTGTCCGTGTGTGTGTGTCCGTGTGTGTGCGTGTGTGTCTCTGTGTGTGTGTGGGGGAGAGAGAAGGAGGAGGAGGAGGAGTGTTAGGGTTTACCGGAGAGAAGGAGGAGCAGCTCGGATTGGGGGACGAGGAGCTCGAGGAGGAGGAGCTTGACGGGGGGTTTGGGGTCATCGGGGGAGGAGGGAGTCGCCGGGGGGGAGGGAGTCGCCGCAGGGGGGAGGGAGTCGCTCTCAGCTCGAGGGAAAATGAAAAATATAAAATTTTCGAGTGAGGGGGAAAAAGAAAACAGAACTGTGCCCTAAGTAAAAAACTTAGCGACGTCAACAGTCGACGTCGCTAACCGTCGCAACCATTTTAATATAGGCGACATATTTTAATAATATGTCGTTGAACGTCACTATTCTGTGGCGTAATGTATCTAGTGTCGCTAAACGTCGCTATTCAGCGACGTTTTGCGATGCCAATAGAAGAGAGTGGCTATATTATATATTTAGCGACGGAATTTTATTCCGTCGCTAATAGAGCATATTTTAGTAGTGCATGTCTTTCTTGAATGGAATGCTTGGGAGTCTTCTTACAAGCTTCTTGGTAGCCAGTCGAGAGAAGGTGTCCATGTTGGCATGTCCAAGTCTCATATGCCAAAGCCAACTCTTATTATTCTTTGCTACAAAGTATCTGTCATTGTTAGTGCTTTTAACAAGGTAAAAATCATAAATATTATTTTCTCTATTACCTTCATATACAATGGAACCACTTGTGCCATTAGAAATGAAACACTTGTGTTTAATAAAGTTAACATCCTAGCCATTATTCGTGAGATGACTAATGCTATGTAAGCCCCCTGGTTTTTGGATTTTATTTTTAATTATTTTATATGGACATTTTAAATATTAAAGTCAATAATGGCTATGTTAGTAGTTTACCGTAGCTTTGATTTTTGAAGCACAACAAATATTGGTTTTTCGAATCCAATTCTTTAATTGAATTTTAGACTCGTCCACCTTCAGTTTGATATATCATGTCCCATTCAAATTTGTTCCCCAATATTCTTTTGGCTTCACATGATTTTGGGTCAACTAAGACCATTTGATCATTTATCGTAATTCTAGACCTAACTTCCAATTTGATTTTGGGACTTGACATAGATCGAAACCGTATGACCTAATATATTGTTTTGATCCATTTTGAGCCTATAATGCACATGCCTAGGATGTACCATCCAATCGAGTTCCCATGTGCTACTTATTTGCAAATGGCACATGTGACTCATTAAATTAATTTTTGGGTCCAATTTGACTAGTAATGATACTTGGACCCTAACCTAGTCAACCCTACCAGTTAGAGCCTAACTAGGAGTACCAAAACCAAGTATACATATATTTAAGAGAATTTTAGAGATTTAAATACATCCATATGCAATATTCCCTTATATACTTGGTTTGGTCAAACATCTAACCAAAATAGGAAACCTGTTAATAATAGTATGATTTGGAGAACCAAATCATATCCAAATTAGATCAAACCAAAGCCCATGGCATAATAATATATATACCTATCAAACCCTTAACATCCCCCTCTCTCATAAGTTCCCACTTCTCTATAAACCCTCCTAAACCTAGCGGCCACCATTCCAAGGTCGACCCCCCATAGCCGACCCCCTTTCCTTCTCAAAACCCTAATTTTTTTTTTAATTTTCATGCCAACCACCACCACTCTCATGACCCCCTCAACGTCCTCTTTCACCCTAGAAACTGTAGGAGCAATCTTGCAGCCACTAGAGAGTTGCACGACGTGCTACTTGGGCCGAAACTCCACCGAATTGAAGTCTAAAATATCCAAGCAGGTTAATCGACATCTAGATGATTTTTTATCCACTTTTTCTCATCTGTTTCTCCTAAAACCAAATTTGAGAGTTACCTTTGTGTGTCTACTCCAACTTCTAATTGTCGGATCCCCCAGTTCCAAGCGATTTGCCCGTGGCATCGATTATACGACAGGGTGTCCAGAACTAATAAATTCTATTGAGAGCCATTTTTCACCTATCTACGTTCAGTTTCTAACCTTCTTATAGTTTTTTTAGAATATAGACGTCGATACCTTTCCAAAGCATATATGAATGTTAGATTTTGCATCCATTGCTTTTTTTAAAAATTTATGACATTTGCCATGTCACCGAACTCCGAAATTTTTTGCTTTCCTTGTGTCCAAAAGTGTCAAACTCCATGAATCCATATTAAAGTTATGCTGTGCAAGGTTTAACATTATAAATACTATTTTAAATAATTTTTGGAATTTTTACAGAATTTATTAATTTAATTTTATTATTGTTTCAGAACTAAATTAATGGGTCGAATTGAGGAAGTCATATGTGGCATTGACATAAGACCTCTTGTGAAAGGGTTTCCCTGTTGAAAATATCATTATAGCAATATATAAATATTTATAGATAAATTTTAGAATTTAAATATATTATTTTGTTATAATTGTAAAGTATTTACGAGAGGATTTGGTACCTTATGTACTTATATAATAGATGCAGTGTCGTAACAACGTTATGGCAACTAGGAGGCATAGTTACTCATGTAATTGATACATGGTATGTTGATATAGAATTTTAAATATATTATTATAGGTGAGCTAGGAAGGATCGACAAGGACACCAGAGTTGGTCCGGACCACCCACAGACATCAGTTACAGGCAAGCGTGCCTTGCCTTCGTTACAGATTATTATTTTTTGTTTTGTTGTTCTTTTTGTTTAGCATTACATGAAGTAGAACGTTGGTACATAGTATCCGTTTATAGACTGGTGCCGATGTCATGATAGTGACATCGAGTATTGAAATTAGGCATTACGTATATACTGATGTGTCCATTGACACGATTGACCATTTGACGCCGACAGATTCATGATGCGAGATTTATATGACTATTCGTGGTATTGACCTCATTTAGCACTCTAGATTTCTTTTTCAGTATTGCTTTTACTTTTAAGATGACTGTACAGATTTAACATTGCTAGATTTTAGACATGGCGATTGGGGAGAACTTGACTACAATATCAGACCTATTATCGTGTGGCCCGTTGTTTAGTGAGCTTTATCTTTATAGAAGAGTAATAGATTATCACTATCGAGAATTGATTGTCCTTGGTGCTACGACACAGGTATTGGAGATAATATCCTGCTGAGGTGTTAGTGAGCCTTATTGGAAGGGGTTTGGTATTCTAGAAAATTATCTCACTTGTATAGCATATAGACGGATACAGTAGATTGCCTTAGTTCATATTTTCATTTCTGTACATTGACATGTATATGATGCACCTTGCTAGTCCCCTGAGGACCTGGCTATTTCCCAGGCTTAGACGAAGCTGAAGTCTATCCGGAGGTTTACGGTTCGGGAGCTGAGACCGGAGGCGTACCGGCACAGGAGGACAAGATAGTGTCAGAGGACTTCTCGTGATCATGTTACCTTCATATTTAGTCTTGCTACATTGTTTCCTTTTCTTTTCATCAGACTTGTAGTTGATTTGTACTTTGATTCTATCTCTGTGGTTTCATGATGTTTTACTCGCACAGACTTTATTACTTTTATTGCTGGATATTTGAGACATTTTCTTATTTATTTTTGATCTCTTTGTGGACTCTGCGGATGTGATTAGGTGTATATACCAATAGACTGTGTTGTATATCTAGGTATTATCATGATTTACATCTTAAGTATTTTGCTAGTGGGCTTGTTGTGTAGCTTGGACCATTAGTGAAGTGCTGCTGGCATGTATTCGTATTCTTGGTCCTACATATTTTGGAACTGCAGCATTACATGTTTTTGTGGTGGCCCATGCAGGTCAGTTAATCACTTTGGTTTCATTACTGTACCGATGTGAGCCTGTAATTAAAATAGGAAAGACCCATTGGATCACATCCACATGCTTGATACCTTCCTTGACTTCGTTTCAAACTCTCACTTGACTTATTGATTTGCATCCAGTTTAATTATGTTCTACCGTAATCCTTATTTATTCATGCTAGCAAGACAAATCTTCCTAATGGATGTATCTTACCTTACTATCATATCAGGAAAGTAGAGGCATAGATACTAGAAGTTATAGGTGCATGTGGAGTCTTCGCTAATTGTACGAAGTCATAGTTATATCCAGGATAGTCGTACTATTACGAGCCTGCAACTAAACGAAGAATAGGACTTGAAGATACATCCACAACTAGGAATATAGAATTCTCTGAGACTCTTTGCATGATCGCTTTCATGTTATCTTCTTTCTGAATATGATTGCTTTTGTGTTCTTCTCTATTCGGGAATTTACTAAATCTTTTCCTGTTGACTTCCTGAGTAATTCTTCTTGTTCCTTTCCGCCAAGTTGTTGGAAAGTGTTTTACGGATTGGTCCAAGGAAAAGTTTGAGAAATTATATTTATCCTTGTATTACGGAATCAAAGTTTTGTAGCTAGAGAAATACTGGCGAGGCAGAACTCCAGATAACGACATCATGGCTACGTATATTTCTCGAACTCTACTTAAACCATAACCTATGCATGTTGACCTCTTCTTTTGTACCTTCGTACAAATTTAATTCAATTTTTTTATGGATTTGGCCAAGATAAGCTCAAGAACCTGTATTACTGGCAGAGCATATGTGCACTGCAGCCATCCGTCGTATTACGGAATAAGAAAGTTATTTGCAGCCAGATGTACACTGGCGTGGCAGTAACTTCATGTGACATAATCATGGAGATATATGGTTCTCGAGTCTTACCTAGACTATGTCCTATGCATCTTGTTTGGTCTCACATCGTTCTTGGAAATAGTTCGACAAACTCTCCTGCTTTGCTTGACCATATCGTTGTTTGAAATTGGTATATAGGTTTGTTTGACCCAGCCTTAGGCTTCCATTACCTTCTATTTATTAAATGACTAAAATAGTTAAAACCTTATAGTTATATTATAGAATATAATTAAGCTAGATATTGGTGTAATTGTGATGTTGGATAGCTCAAAACGGGTAAGTTTCTTAGAGATGGATCCTAGTGAGATTATGAGTCGAGTATGAATGCCTGGATATCAGATGCGTAGAGGCCATTATGAGGAATTACTAGGAGTGATCTGACGGGTATCATTGAATAGATTGATAATACTATACCCACGAAAGAATGAGTTGTATTGGGAGTATTGAGGAAGGAGAAGCGGTATGCCAAGCTTAGTAAGTGCAAATTTTGCCTTGATAAAGTTCCTTTTCTGGGACACATTATCTCGGGAGAAGGACTTTCAGTTGATCCGAAAAAGATAGCAACCGTGGAGTCTTGGTCGACATCGACATTTGTTGCAGAGGTTAGAAGTTTTCTCAAACTTTTCGAATATTACCGCAGGTTCGTAGAGAATTTCTTACGGATTACAGAGCCAATGACATAATTAACTCGTATGGATCAGGAGTTCCAGTAGGCCTGATACTGTTAGAAGGCTTTTGAGGAACTGAAGAAGATGTTGACCTCAGTACCTATTTTGACGCTTCCTTCTGGATCGGGAGGATTCGTTGTAAATAGTGATACGTCAGGTAGTGGACTTGAATGTGTATTTATGCAACACGGAAAGGTTATAGCCTATATGTTCCGAATGGAGAGTTGAGGCAAGAGTTGAGGGATGAAGCACACAACTCCATTTATTATATTCATCTCGGGTGTACTATGATGTATCGAGATTGAAGCAGTATTATTGGTGGCATGGTATGAAGAGGTAGATTGCACGTTTCGTAACAAAGAGCTTGACCTGTCAGTAGGTGAAGGCAGAACATCAGACGACCGCAGGTATGTTGCAACTGCTTCCCATCGCTGAGTGGAAGTGGGAGCATATCATCATGGATTTTATTACCGGATTTCCAAGGAGTCCTAGTGGGAAGGACGCAGTTTGGGTGATTGTGGATAGACTCAAGAAGTCAGCACATTTCTTGTCGTTCAACGTGGGTCAGTCCACCGAGATGTTAGCTGACTTGTACATGAGGTAAATTGTAAAACTTCATGGAGTACATGTTAGTATAGTCTTGGACATGAATTCTAGATTCACCTCACATTTCTAAAGGAGTATGCAGGAGAGCTTGGGTACGAGACTCAAGTTCAGCACTTCGTATCATCCACAGACGGATGGTCAGTTGGAGCGCACTATTCAGACCTTAGAAGACATGTTGAGGGCGTGTATGTTGGAATTTGGAGGTTCTTAGGAAGACCACTTGCACTTGATAAAATTCTTCTACAACAACAATTGCGAAGCTAGTGTACAAATGTAAAACCCATAAAATTTCTACTATTTTTTATTATTAAATTTTGTATCGATTTAAAATTTGGTATTGTACATCGCGTAGTCGTATTGTACGTCGCGCACGACGTTTTATTTTTCGTAATTGCTCGACGAGTGCGAATATGTGCGAGCGTACATATTTTAAAAAAATATTTTTCTCTATTTTATTATACACTTTTAAAATATTATATAAATATTCTTGCTATAAAAAGCCTTTTGTTTCTAAAAGTTATTAATAATAAATAATATTTTTGTATACTAGAAAAGCCTAATTATGTAAAGGATAATTGTTGCATACAAATATTTCGTAATTATTTATTGGTCTATTTTAAATAAAAGTATAATTTTCGAGATTTATTAATATTAATATTTTATTGTTCAAAAAGATATTTAAAAATATTTATTATTTTTGAAATTATTATTATTGGTATTTTGAAAAATATATTTGGAAGTTATTGTGGCCATTTAAATCTTGATTTGAATTTATGTATTTATTTAAATAGTTAAATAATTGAAATTTGATTTATTGATTTGATTTTAAACTAAGGAAATTAAATTAGATTTAATTGGATTTGGATTTGGATTTGGATTGTATTTGATTTGATTAATTTTTAAATAGATGATTTATCTAATTGTGTTTTAAATATTCCTAATCCTTATCTTATTGGGAATTTCCACATCCTATAAATAGGCAGGTACTCCTCCAATTTATTTTTATCATCCACCAAATTGTCTCCACAAACAATGTCCACAACCAAATGTGTGTGCCTCGTGTCCATGTCCAACATCTTTCCGTGTCAGCCGTGACGGCCTCGGGTCCGACCCCGGGTGTCTTTCCAATAGGTTAATTCTTTTACAATTACATTATCACTTTCTTCGTGTCCACACACGGACACCTGTCATTATCCTTCCTACGACACCAATTCCTAAACCTAAGACCCAATTCCTAGTAAACCCTAATCCTATTTTGTCTACCGACACCGCCATCGCCTACACCAACCATCACCGCCTTGGCCTCCACCCTTGGAACACCCGTCGCCACCACGGCGATGTCCCCATCACCACCAGGCCACACCCGACCTAACTCTAACCCTCACTGACAGCACAATATCCACCGCGACCGTACCCTGTCCCGATCCGCTGCCATCATCGGCTTCATGACCATCAAGTTTTCAGCCTGGCACAGACCATTCCGTGCTCCGACACCCTCGCCACAACCAGCAATACCGATCACCCAGACCCGACATCACCGCACCACCACCACGGCAGGACCTTCCCGAACCCCATCGCCACCAAAAACCCCCAATCACCACCACCGTCATCGCGGCCATCCCTGCGAACGCCACCACCACAGAACTACCACTGTCGCCCAAAATCTGGCGACTTCCCGGCCAAACTCACAACCACAGCCACCAAAAATCACAACCGCCGTCGTGCGCGCCACCGCGCTCCGACCGCCGGTGAGCCGTTCCCCTTGCTGCCCAGTCTTCGCGCCTGTGCTTCCTCCTCCGTACCCCTTCCTCCGGCTCCGTCGTACTCCAAAACCCCCGCCTCCGTAAACCATGGCCGCTCCGTCGGCCGGATCCCCCCAAACCATCTTCCCGATCTCCTCTCTCCGCCTGAGCCGCCGTCCTCCGACGCCTCTCCCTCACTCCGCTTCATCTCCCGCTCCCTCCGCCGATCGACCCACCTTGACGCCGTGCTGACCCAGCCACCGTCGGTGCCCACTCGGAGCCCCGACCGACCGTCCAGCTCCTCTCTCCCTCTCGCCATCAATCTCAGCCTCTCCCGTCATTCTCTCTCTCACTCTCTCGAAAGAAGGGAGCAGCCCCTTTTAGTTGTCCACTTGATGATGTTTGATATTTTTTTTTGTTTTTTTTGTTCGTGCTTTTTTTTCTTTTTTTTTCTATTATTATTATTATTATTATTATTATTAAAACTGTTACCAGTATATTATTTCAGTTTATGATTATTACTGTTATTAATTATTTTATTAATATTACTGTAATTAATTATTTTACTAATAATATAAATTATTAATATTACTGTTATTATTAATTTAATTAATTGGAAAGTCAACAGCAGTCCATAGTTATTATTGTTAATATTATTATTACTATTATTGTTATTGTTTTTTCTGTTTGTTTGTTAAATTATTTATTTGTCAAAATTAGGAATTAGATTATTTATAATGATTCTAGATATTCTCAAAGATAAATCTTTTACTGTACTTTGTCAAACAATAGGATTTAGTCCAAATAATTTTCTAGATTTAAATATTGTCTAAAATCTTTTTGTACAAAATTTTGCCTAAAAGACTTTTGATTTTTTCAAATATTTTTCTTATATTTGTACGTATTTTTACCTAACACTATTTTGGATAATAAAGTATAATTTCAAAAGATTATAAACTTTTTGTTTTCTAAATTCGTATATTTATTATTTATCCAAATTCCCTCGATTATCATCCCGTCCATGACTAAACCCATTCTCATATTCCCTCGCCAATATGTCCTTCCTCCTATCGACCCTAACCAAATTGACCGTCCTGGACCCGATGGGACTGTCCGTGTCACTATCAAAGGGCACCATGCATAGTTGTTGTACCAAAGTCGCAGATCGTGCCACCTTGATCATTGTAGTGCACCAGGCGTCCTACCAGGCAAGACACCTTGCCATTCGCTGTTTAATTATTTTAGCTCATATTTCATGCATTATTTATTTTTTTATGCAAAATAAACTGTGATACATGGCATAACTGTTAGAACTTACTGTTCATTTATATTTCCTGCTGTGTATTATTTTCTTACAAATTAAACCTAGATTTAAAGGACCGCCATGTGTGTTGCATTCATTGGCCTTGACATGTTGTAACACGAAGTTGTGTGCCGCATGTAGAACACGGAAGTGCGTGATTGGCTGGCCACCAGTACGTACAAGCCGTGCGATAGGAATAACCGCTAATAGAGATTGCATGCTAGTTTGACTTAGCGGTTATAGAGGTTAATGTTGTGGATACAACATAGTAGGCATTGGGCGGGGAGGACAATTCCTTAGCGTATGGGCTTCGATGCACTTTCTTTTGTGACCCGGACTCTCCGCTGGAAATACAGGGTTGATGACCCAAGATTACTGACGGCCACTGACGATTCTGCAGAACGTCATGCTCTTACTGATGGAGCCTCTGGTGCCCAAGGGGGGACCATGCCGATCCTATTCAGCCAGGGCCCATGCGTAGGAAGGATTGTTCTTAACTACATTTCACTTAGATCGGTTAGGCACCTTTATCCGTTAGGTACAAGTACTTTTGGTTTGGGTACTTGTATCTGACCGTGGCTTAGAATAATAACTTGTCACGGATTAGTTCGTCACATCTTGTCCTTGTTTGGTTGTAGGTGTGACTTACTACATCGATGAGAAGGTATTGAAACTTATTGGGGTTCGCATACCATATTCGATTCATAGCATGGGAAGATACGTTACCGTGAATTAGTTTACCATCTCCTGTCCTTGTTTGGTTGGGGGGATGGTACGCTCGTTCAGTAGGTACGTATTGGAATATGTTATAATTCGATTTACTTATTTATTTGAGCAACATTTATTCAGTTTATATGGCATGATATTATGTGTCTTGTTACGTCCCTCTGAGGACCTGGTTATCTCTCCAGGTGTGTGCTATTGTCTTTCGCAGGTGCCTTAGCTCTAGCCGTGTTCATTACTATTTCTCGAGGATGATTGCACTTGGATCGTCTTCGCTCGCCACTCATTACATTTTCTATGTACTTTTTCTTATTTTGTTGGTAGTGGATTTGTCTCCGCCCAACATATTGTATCAAGACAATTCATTATCATTTTATGATATCTTTTATTCATTTATTTTGTGTGGATGAGATTAGTTATGGTTCTACTGCATTTTACAGCTTATGTATTCGTACGAGGTTTCCATATATTGGAGTGTACTACGTATGAATACAGCTGGCATGTCTATGTTCCTAGTCCTACGTATTTTGGGACTGGAGCATTACATGTTTTTGTGGTGGCCCATGCAGGTCAAGATAAATTGTTTGGTTACTTTACCGTACCAAGCAAGCCTGCGTATAGGATTAGAAGTCTAGGATCTCATCCACATACTTGACCTCTTGATTTTATCTACCGTTTGACTCATCAATTGCATCTTGCTTGATTCCTCCTATCATTATTCTTATCTTCCCTTCGTGTTTGCTAGAGAATTACCCTACTAGTTAGATGTCCCAAACACCATTAGTTTAATTCTTTAAGTTGGGTAGAATACCTTATGAACTAGCAACCCCTTTGACCTAGTGACAAGCTTACTTAGATCCTAGAATCTAGAGGAAATTTAACCCATTTGGTCAACCAAGCCTTGGTCGATAAAATCGTAGAATGATGGTATAGGAATAAACAAGACTTAGATTCTCATGACTCTTAGACTATTCATATTGGTTCTTATTTCATCTACCATCGTGCCTATTTACTACTATCTACACTAATGATGCTAATATAGCCTAGTATTTGCAAGCTAATCCTTTATCAAGCTTGATCAAGGCATATGCTATTGAGCGGCTGCTCACTAACATATTGTCTAATCAGAACCGGTGCATGATGGTCTGATCAACCAAGTGCACTTTGGTTCGCCTTTGTCTATTACTCTACGTGGATGGGAACATAATTAAACTTGGCCTTTACAATCCCATCCACGACTGTCTTGACAATTCATTTGAAATTATTCGATCGTCTTTGAATCACGTATTCGTATTCGATAAACGCCTCCTTCGAACTCTATATTGCTTTCACCTTCACCTATTTTAGGAGGACGAAGGCGTTATACTAGAACATTCTCTAGCCTTCCTATCGGCTATGACCATACTTACTCGATGTTGCTATATCTTTATCCTAAACTACTCGACCCTATTAAGACCCTCTAATCGCTTAATTTAAGTGAATCTTTTTCGTTCTATTAATCGTGACCCTCATTCATTACCCGTGACCATACCGTATTATTTTTCTACGATCTAGATCGTGAATTCTTACGGTATGATTTGTTATAAATTGTTTTCCATCGATACCCCCTTGTGTCTTCTCACCCCCTACTAATTCTTAATTTCGAGGACGAAATTCTTTTAAGTTGGGTAGGATGTAAACCCCTAAAATTTCTACTATTTTTTTATTATTAAATTTGGTATCGATTTAAAATTTGGTATTGTACGTCGCGTAGTCGTATTGTACGTCGCACACGACGTTTTATTTTTCGTAATTGCTCGACGAGTGCGAATATGTGCGAGCGTACATATTTTAGAAAAGTATTTTTCTCTATTTTATTATACACTTTCAAAATATTATATAAATATTCTTGCTATAAAAAGCCTTTTGTTTCTAAAAGTTATTAATAATAAATAATATTTCTGTATACTAGAAAAGCCTAATTATGTAAAGGATAATTGTTGCATACAAATATTCTGTAATTATTTATTGGTCTATTTTAAATAAAAGTATAATTTTCGAGATTTATTAATATTAATATTTTATTGTTCAAAAAGATATTTAAAAATATTTATTATTTTTGAAATTATTATTATTGGTATTTTAAAAAATATATTTGGAAGTTATTGTGGCCATTTAAATCTTGATTTGAATTTATGTATTTATTTAAATAGTTAAATAATTGAAATTTAATTTATTGATTTGATTTTAAACTAAGGGAATTAAATTAGATTTAATTGGATTTGGATTTGGATTGGATTTGATTTGATTGATTTTTAAATAGATGATTTATCTACTTGTGTTTTAAATATTCCTAATCCTTATCTTATTGGGAATTCCCACATTCTATAAATAGGCAGGTACTCCTCTAATTTATTTTTATCATACACCAAATTGTCTCCACAAACAATGTCTACAACCAAATGTGTGTGCCTCGTGTCCATGTCCAACATCTTTCCGTGTCAGCCGTGACGGCCTCGGGTTCGACCCCGGGTGTCTTTCCAATAGGTTAATTCTTTTACAATTATATTATCACTTTCTTCGTGTCCACACAAGGACACCTGTCATTATCCTTCCTACGACACCAATTCCTAAACCTAAGACCCAATTCCTAGTAAACCCTAATCCTATTTTGTCTACCGACACCGCCATCACCTACACCAACCATCACCGCCTTGGCCCCCATCCTTGGAACACCCGTAGCCACCACGGCGATGTCCCCATCACCACCAGGCCACACCCGACCTAACTCTAACCCTCACTGACAGCACAATATCTACTGCGACCGTACCCTGTCCCGATCCGCCGCCATCACCGGCTTCATGACCATCAAGTTTTCGGCCTGGCACAGACCATTTCGTGCTCCGACACCCTCGCCACAACCAGCAACACCGACCACCCAGAACCGACATCACCGCACCACCACCACGGCAGGACCTTCCCGAACTCCATCGCCACCAAAACCCCCAATCACCACCATCGTCATCGCGGCCATCCCAGCGAACGCCACCACCACAGAACCACCACAGTCGCCCAAAATTCGACAACTTCCAGGCCAAACTCACAACCACAGCCACCAAAAATCACACAAGTAAAACCCGAATTTAAAACCACCACTCATCTTCCTCGACACCATGCCCGAACAACCGCCGCCGTGCGCGCCACCGCGCTCCGACCGCCGGTGAGCCGTGCTCCCTTGCTGCCCAGTCTTCGTGCCTGTGCTTCCTCCTCCGTACCCCTTCCTCCGGCTCCGCCGTACTCCAAAACCCTCGCCTCTGCAAACCCTGGCCGCTCCGTCGGCCGGATCCCCCCAAAACCCCCTTCCCGATCTCCTCCCACCGCCTGAGCCGCCGTCCTCCGACGCCTCTCCCTCACTCTGCTTCATCTCCCGCTCCCTCCGCCGATCGACCCACCTTGACGCCGTGCCGACCCAGCCACCGCCGGCGCCCACTTGGAGCCCCGACCGACCGTCCAGCTCTTCTCTCCCTCTCGCCATCACTCTCAGCCTCTCCCGTCATTCTCTCTCTCACTCTCTCGAAAGAAGGGAGCAGCCCCTTTTAGTTGTTCACTTGATGATGTTTGATATATATTTTTTGTTTTTTTTGTTCGTGCTTTTTTATTTCTTTTTATTATTATTATTATTATTATTATTATTATTAAAACTGTTACCAGTATATTATTTCAGTTTATGATTATTACTGTTATTAATTATTTTATTAATATTACTGTTATTAATTATTTTACTAATAATATAAATTATTTATATTACTGTTATTATTATTTTAATTAATTGGGAAGTCAACAGCATTCCATAGTTATTATTGTTAATATTATTATTACTATTATTGTTATTATTTTTTTCTGTTTGTTTGTTAAATTATTTATTTATCAAAATTAGGAATTAGATTATTTATAATGATTCTAGATATTCTCAAAGACAAATCTTTTGCTGTACTTTGTCAAACAATAGGATTTAGTCCAAATAATTTTCTAGATTTAAATATTGTCTAAAATCTTTTCGTACAAAATTTTGCCTAAAAGACTTTTGATTTTTTCAAATATTTTCCTTATATTTGTACGTATTTTTACCTAATACTATTTTGGATAATAAAGTATAATTTCAAAAGATTATAAAAATTTTGTTTTCTAAATTCGTATATTTATTATTTATCCAAATTCCCTCGATTATCATCCCGTCCATGACTAAACCCATTCTCATATTCCCTCGCCAATATGTCTTTCCTCCTATCGACCCTAACCAAATTGACCGTCCTGGACCCGATGGGACTGTCCGTGTCCCTATCAGAGGGCACTATGCATAGTTGTTGTACCAAAGTCGCAGATCGTGCCACCTTGATTATTGCAGTACACTAGGCGTCCTACCAGGCAAGACATCTTGTCATTCGCTGTTTAATTATTTTAGCTCATATTTCATGCATTATTTATTTTCTTTATGCAAAATAAACTGTGATACATGGCATAACTGTTAGAACTTACTGTTCATTTATATTTTCTGCTGTGTATTATTTTCTTATAAATTAAACCTAGATTTAAGGGACCGCCATGTGTGTTGTATTCATTGGCCTTGACACGTTGTACCACGAAGTTGTGTGTCGCATGTAGAATACGTAAGTACGTGATTGGCTGGCCACTAGTACATACAAGCCGTGCGATAGGAATAACCGCTAATAGAGGTTGCATGCTAGTTTGACTTAGCGGTTATAGAGGTTAATATTGTGGATACAACATAGTAGGCATTGGGCGGGGAGGATAATTCCTTAGCATATGGGCTTCGATGCACTTTCCTTTGTGACCCAGACTCTCCGCTAGAGATACGGGATTGATGACCCAAGATTACTGACGGCCACTGACGATTATGCGGAACATCATGCTCTTACTGATGGGGCCTCTGGTGCCCAAGGGGGGACCATGCCGATCCTATTCAGCCAGGGCCCATGCGTAGGAAGGATTGTTCTTAACTACATTTCACTTAGATTGGTTAGGCACCTTTATCCATTAGGTACGAGTACTTTTGGTTTGGGTACTTATATTTGACCGTGGCTTGGAACAATAACTTGTCGTAGATTAGTTCGTCACATCTTGTCCTTGTTTGGTTGTAGGTGTGACTTACTACTTCGATGAGAAGGTATTGAACCTTGTTGAGGTACGGATACCATATTGGATTCATAGCATGGGAAGATACGTTACCGTGAATTAGTTTACCATCTCATGTCCTTGTTTGGTTGGGGGGATGGTACGCTCGTTCAGTAGGTACGTATTAGAACATGTTATAATTTGATTTACTTATTTATTTGAGCAATATTTATTCAGTTTATATGGCATGATATTATGTGTCTTGTTACGTCCCTCTGAGGACCTGGTTATCTCTCCAGGTGTGTGCTATTGTCTTTCGCAGGTGCCTTAGCTCTAGCCGTTTTCATTACTATTTCTCGAGGATGATTGCACTTGGATCGTCTTCGCTTCGCTCGCCACTCATTACATTTTCTATGTACTTTTTCTTATTTTGTTGGTAGTGGATTTGTCTCCGCCCAACATATTGTATCAAGACAATTCATTATCATTTTATGATATCTTTTATTTATTTATTTTGTTTGGATGAGATTAGTTATGGTTCTACTGTATTTTACAGCTTATGTATTCGTACGAGGTTTCCATATATTGGAGTGTACTACGTATGAATACAGCTGGCATGTCTACGTTCCTAGTCCTACGTATTTTGGGACTGGGGTGTTACAAAAATGGCACCACATTAAGCATTGTATATGAGGAAGTGTAGATCACCCATATGTTGGAGCGACGTTGAAGTGCGACAGATACTTGGACCAGAGCTTGTGACGCAGACAGTCGAAAAAGTGAAGCGGATTTAGAGTCATCCCCAGGCAGCTCAAGACCGACAGAAGCATTGGACCGATACGCATCATCGACCAAAGGAATTCAAGGAGGGAGAGCATGTATTTCTGAGGAGCTCACCGATGCGGGGCACCATTAGATTCAAAAGTAGAGAAAAGTTGAGTCCAAGGTATATAGGTCTGTTCGATATCATTGAGCATGTAGGATAGGTGGCATACCATCTTGCATTACCCCTATCACTAGAGAGAGTGCATGATGTATTCCATGTCTCACAGCTGATGAGGTATGTGACTGGTCCCAGTCATGTAGTCGATCACTCTGAGATCACGATGGTACCCAGTTTATCATACGAGGAGCAGCCGGTATGTATCTTGGATACGAGTGAGAAGACAGTTAGAGGGTAGACGATTAGACTTGTTCGAGTTGCATGGAGGCACCATTCTTTGGAAGAATCAACTTGGGAGCGTGAAGATTCTATACGTAAGCAATATCCCCACTTATTCTTAGATGCCAGTAAGTCTTAGCCTAATTATTCATATGATAAGATTTTTCTATATAATTGTGTTATTTTTAATTTCGAGGACAAAATTTTCTATGGTGGGTAGGTTGTATGCCCCTATTTTTTGGATTTTATTTTTAATTATTGTATTTTATTTTTAATATTAAAGTCAATAATGGGTATATTAGTAGTTTACCGTAGCTTTGATTTTTGAAGCACAATAAATATTATTTTTTTGAATCCAATTTAATAATTGAATTCTAGACTCGTCCACCTTCAGTTTGATATATCATGTCCCATTCAAATTTGTTCTCCAACATTCTTTTGGCTTCACATGATTTTGGGTCAACTTAGACCATTTGATCATTTATCGTAATTTTAGGCCCACTTCCAATTTGATTTTGGGACTTGACATAGATCGAAAACATATGACCCAGTATATGGTTTTGATTCATTTTGATTCTACAATACACATGCCTAGGGTGTACCATCCAATAGAGTTCCCATGTGCTACTTATTTGCAAATGGCACATGAGACTCATTAAATTGATTTTCGGGTCCAATTTGACTAGTAATGCTACTTGGACCCTAACCTAGTCAACCCTACTAGTTAGAGCCTAACTAGGAGTACCAAAATCAAGTATACATATATTTACGAGAATTTTAGTGGTTTAATTACAGACATGTGCAATATTCCCTTATATATTTGGCTTGGTCAAATATCTAACCAAAATAGGAAACCTATTAATAATAATATGATTTGGAGAACCAAATTATATCCAAATGAGATCAAACTAAAGCCCATACCCTAATAATATATATACCTATCAAACCCTAACCATCCCCCTCTCTCATAAGTGCCAACTACTCCATAAATCCTCCCAAACCTAGCGGCCACCACTCCAAGGCCGACCCTCCATAGCCGACCCCCTTTCTTTCTCAAAAACCCAATTTCCCTCGATTTTTGTGCCAACCACCACCACTCTCGTGACCCCCTCAATGTCTTCTTTCACCTTAGAAACTGTAGAAGCAATCTTGCGGTCGTTAGAGAGGTGCACGATGCGCTACTTGGGCCGAAACACCGTCGAATTGAAGTCTAAAACATGACAGCAGGTTAGTCGACTTGTAGATGATGTTTTACCCACTTTTCTCATCGATTTCTCCTCAAACAAAACTGTGAGTTACCTTTATGTGTCTACACCAACTCCTGATAGCCAGATCCTCCAGTTCCAAGCGGTTTGCCCGTGGCGTCGATCCTACGACAGGGTGTCCAGAACCAATAAATTCTGTTGCGAGCCATTTTCACCTATCTAGGGTCAGTTTCTAACCTTTTTATATTTTTATTCAGAATGTAGACGTCGTTACCTTTCAGAAACATATCTAAAAGTTAGGTTTCACATCTGTTTGCTATTTTTTAAAAAATTGTGACATTTTTCGTGTCACCGAAGTCCGAAAAATTCTGCTTTCCTTGTGTCCAAAAGTGTCAAACTCCATGAATTCATATTAAAGTTTATGTTGTGCAAGATTTAACATTATAAATACTATTTTAACTAATTTCTAGAATTTTTACAGAATTTATTAATTTTATTTTGTCATTGTTTCAGAACTAAATTAATGGGTCGAATTGAGGAAGTCATAGGTGGCATTGACATAAGAACTCTTGTGAAAGGGTTTCCCTATCGAAAATATTATTATAGCAATATATAAATATTTATAGATAAATTACAGAATTTAAATATATTATTTTGTTATAATTGTAAATTATTTACGAGAGAATTTGGTACCTTATGTACTTATATAATAGATGCAGTGTCGTAACAACATTATGGCAACTAGGAGGCGTAGTTACTCATATAATTGATACATGGTATATTGATATAGAATTATAAATATATTATTATAAGTGAGCTTGGGAGGATTGACAAGGACACCGGAGTTGGTCAGGACCACCCGCAGACAGCAGTTACAGGCAAGCATGCCTTGCCTTCGTTACAGATTATTATTTTTTGTTTTGTTTTTCATTTTGTTTAGAATTGCATGACGTAGGACGTTGATACTTAGTGTCCGTTTATAGATGGGTGCCGATGTCATGATAGTGACACCGAGTATTGATATTAGGCATTACGTACATACTGATGTGTCCATTGACACGATTGACCATTGGACACCGACACATTCATGATGCAAGATTTACATGACTATTCATGGTATTGACCTCGTATTAGCATTCTAGATTTCTTTATCAGTATTGATTTTTCTTTTGAGATGACTGTACAGACTTTACATTGCTAGATTCTAGACATAGAGATTAGGGAGAACTTGACTACAATATCAGACATATTGTCATGTGGCCCGTTGTTTAGTCACCTTCATCTCTATAGAAGAGTAAGTGATTATCACTATCAGGAATTTATTGTCCTTGGTGCCACGACACAGGTACTGGAGACAATATTCTGCTGAGGTGCTAGTGAGCCTTAGTGGAAGGGGTCTGGTATTCCAGAAAAGTATCTCTCTTGCATAGCACATAGACGGATACAGTAGATTATCTTATTTTATATTTTTATTTCTGTACATTAACATGTATATTATGCACCTTGCTAGTCCCCTGAGGACCTGACTATTTCCCAGGCTTAGACGAAGTTGAAGACTACTCGGAGGTTTACGGTTCGGGAGCTGAAACCGGAGGCGTACCGGCACAGGAGGACGAGATAGTGCCAGAGGACTTCTCGTGATCATGTTACCTTCATATTTGGTCTTGCTACATTATTTCCTTTTCTTTTCATCAGACTTGTAGTTGATTTGTACTTTGTTTCTATCTCTGTGGTTACGGGATGTTTTACCCGCACAGACTTCATTACTTCTATTGCTGGATATTTGAGATATTTTTTTATTTATTGTTGATCTCTTTGTGGACTCTGCGGATGTGATTAGGTGTATATACTTGTGGACTGTGTTGTATATCTGGGTGTTATGATGATTATAATGCATATCATACTGAGCAAGTAAGATTCCCCAGTTAGCCAATCGAGAATTTAAAACACTTGGTTTCTTTATCATGACTCGTATAGGATTGATCCTGGAAATGATATGAATGGTCTGGCCAATGATATAATATCGTATCTTTTGAACAGCGAACATCAGGGCTAGATATTCTTTTTCGACTGGTGAATATCGAGGTTCAGCTCCGGTCATAGTACGACTGACATAGTAAATGGCTTGTTCATGACCATTTTTATTCTTTTGAGCGAGCAATGCACACAACGAATGACTCATTGCTCGGGTATATAGGAGGAACGGTATTCCTGAGATAGGAGGTACCAATACTGGAGGGCTCATCAGATATTATTTTATATCATCGAATGCTTTCTGACATTCATCATTCCAGACAAAAGAAACACCTTTCTTCATAAGTTTATTGAATAGTCTACAGCGTCCTGAAAGATTAGAGATGAATCTCCTGATATAAGCGATCCTTCCTTGAAATCCTCGTAGCTCTTTTAAGGTACGTGGAGGACGAATCTCTTGGATGGCTTTGATCTTCTCGGGATCCACGTGTATACCTTTCGAGGTAATGACGAAGCCGAGAAATTTGCCACTAGAGACGCCTAAGAAGGACTTAGTAGGGTTCATCTTTAATTGATGCTTACGCATTAGATCAAAAATAGTCTTCAAATCTTGGATGTGATCCTCTTTTTGTCGACTTTTGATTGCGATGTCATCAATGTAGCATTCGACTGTTTTCTACAAATGTTCATAGAATATAGTACTCATAGCTCGTTGATAAGTTGCTCCTGCATTCTTGAGACCAAATGGCATAACTGTATAACAGTAAGTACCAATTGACGTTCTGAAAGAAGTGTGTTTCTCGTCATGTGGAAACATTTTAATCTGATTGTACCCAGAATACCCGTCCATGAATGACATCCGTTCAAACCCACAGGTGTTATCGATCATAACATCAGTAATTGGTAGAGGGAACTCGTCTTTAGGACATGCCACATTGAGATCACGAAAGTCTATGCATACTCTGATCTTGCCAGTCTTTTTAAGGACAGGAACTATATTAGCCACCCAATCGGGATGTTGTTCCTCTCTAATAAACCCAGAAGCCATGAGTTTATTGACTTCAGCTTCAATTGCATCCATAATGTCTGGACAAAATCGTCGCTGTTGTTGTTTGACCGGTTTAGCATTCGGCATGATATTGAGTTTATGAGTTGCAATCTGTGGATCAAGTCCTGGCATATCTTCATAACTCCAAGCGAAGATATCGATGTATTCACGAATAAGTTTGATCATGTCTTGCTTATCAGTTTCTGAAAGACTTTTACTAATAAATATTGGTTTGGGGGATCCCTCTTCACCAACATCTATTTGAACGAGTTTGTCTTCAGTCGGAGGTTCTTTTTGCTCGAATCGAAACTCCCATTGATTATCTAACCTTTGAGCCCATTGTTCTGATTCAGGTGAGATTTCAAACTCATCTTCGTCATCTTCTTCAGAACCATCAACGGAAACCATGTTGGAAGACAAAATGTTACGGTGGAAGTCACCAATACTTGTATCAGAATCCCAAGAAGTAGTACTAGAAGAATCAGATCTCTTATCTTCGTCAGATTCGGGATCTTCATGGACAGTATTGATAAAAGGAGTAGGAGCAATATAACCTAATCCGTATTTGTCCTCCTATATTTTGGAGGAGGAATCTGGACAGGCATTCTTCTTCCTTTTCCATTATTGAGGCCAGTTCTGAAGTCATAGCCCATATTTTTGATAATATCTTTAGATTGCTGACTATAACGACGTAGTTGTAATCTTCCAGTATCATCGTTTTTGTCATCATCTTCTAAATCAGAAAGATTCTTGGGCCCTTTGTAGAAGAATATTGGAATGTCTCCTGGTTTTCTACTAGGAACCAGAAAGTATGAAGTTTGTACTGATTCTAGGAATACGTTTGTATGAAAAGTCTGTACAACTCCTATAGTTATTGTTCTCAAGTCATCTAACAAATGCAAATAACTATGAACATGATTACACACATCAATATACTGCAAAGATGGAGACTTTTCATTAAATTTAAAAGCAGTAGTATTTACATTGGGAGAAGGCTGAGCCTTAGAAATCTTAGCCAAATCAATGACTAAAGGGGGAGAAGAAGAACGAGAAGAAGTTTTGTTTCGATTAAGATCGATAACAAATGGCTCAGAAGAGGTGAGCTCCCTTGAAGCCTGAGATGGAAGAGTAGTCCGCCCTCCAACAGGGATTACTAGAGTATCATGTTTTATATGTGAAAATACAGGAACTGTAGTACGCCCACTGATAGGAATGATCAGTGTATCTTGAATAGACGACTGAGGTAATGGAGAGATCCGTCCGCTCACTGGAATAATGAAAGAACCTTCTCCAGAGGGTTTAAGAGATTGTTGCTGAGTAGTTCGTCCTTTAATAGGAATTATCAAGGTCTCACTTTGCGGATCCTCTTTCTCCATAGCTTGTATCACCCTTGTATACTCTTCTTTGTACATCCGGGAATCATTGAAATAAGCTTCAACTCCATGGAAAGGATTTATATCAGCAACTTCCTTTTGTACTCTTCCATTGCTGTCAATGTATTTAAAAAACTGATGAAGAGTAGAAGGCACCACATTATTTTCATGAAGAAAGGGTCTTCCCAGAAGAAGATTATAAGATCCCACGATCTCGATCACATAGAAAGTGACTTTGGATCTGAAATTGCCTATCTGAAGTTTCAGATGAATCTTTCCCAAAGGTTCGCTTCGGCTTTGATTGAATCCTAAGATAGAAGTAACCATCTTGGAAAGCTTGTGAAGAGGGATTTTTAGTTCATCCAACAGACTCTTTGGCATTATACTTATAGCAGACCCTGGATCAATGAGGATACGATCTATCTTCATCGTATCGATATAACCGGTGTAGTAGAGAGGCCGATCATGTCGATTATCCTCCAGTAGCATGTTGTCTTGTGTAAAGGTGATATTTAGGATAATCTCCAATACACTGTTGCAATGTAAGCAAGTGGCAGGTTCTTTATCTGGCTTCTTTAATTGTGCAAGACAAGAGTCAGCCTGAAGAAGTGCCTCACTTAACGTCTCCCGAGTTTCTTTAGAAAGACGTAGAAGTTCAAAGAGGGACATTCTAGCTGGAGTATTAGCAAGTTGGGCTAGAATGTCAAAGTTATTAGGCTTCTGAAGCCCAAGAGGAGGGGACTTCTTGATTGGTTTATCAAATCGAGTCTGTTGTTTGCCTTTCTCAAGAGCTGTGGGCTTGGAAGGAGTAGGTACAACCGGTGCAGTTGAAGAAACAGGTGCAGTGGATGATTCTTCCTCAAGAGGAACATCAGGAGCATCTTTGTCAGCAGGAGGGATATCAGGAGTATCCTTAGGACTCTTGGAATAATCTTTTAGATATGGTTTCCCTGTTCTAGTAGCACCAGCAAGTGCTTCTTCTTTATCTTTTGATTCTGTGTCGGGAGTAGATCCGAAAGAAGTCATATGACATGACTTAGTTTTTCCAGCCTTCTTAGATTTTCGGGAAGTAATCTTTTGGAGAGAAGGAGATTCAAAATCTGCCACTAAATTAGGATGAATCTATATTATTTCTCCTGTTTCCATAGTGACTGGTACTAATCCTTCAGACTGTGGTGGAGGAATATTCACTATTTCAAGAGTTGCCTTGGGAATATGAACAATCCCGCTTTCAAGGAGTTGAGGAGGGAAATCTCCGAATTGCATAGAGACGACGTTGGAGGTGACGGTCTTCTCTTTCGGATTAAGAGTGATGGCTCCAAATTTAATCATTTCCTGGATCTTTCCTTTCTGTACATAACATGTACGAACTGTGTGACCCAACATTCTGTGGTATGGACAGTATTTAGGATGATCCGTCTTACCAGCTTCATCAGGTTTCTTGATTTCAGGTAATTGTATTTTATTACCTTTCAGCAGACATTCAAAGATACCAAGGACATCATCGTCATCAAAAGAGTATTCTTCTTTGGGACGAGGTGCTCTTGGTTGTTGAGTCGCAGAGGCAGGAGGAGTTTGAACAGTTGATGCATCTTTACTCTGAAGATTAACTTCAAGGGTTTCTTTTTCCTTGCGAGTATTGGATTTAGCACTATTGTTGTTAGTACTTTGACCTGTTTCTTTGGGAGTCATCTGCACTCCTAAACCTTTGAAGGTTTCAGCACTAATTTATGCGGCCTTGGCACTAACTATGAAGGAAGGCCAATCTTGAAACTGAGTAGATCCTGTCCACATGCTGATGATTGGCAACAAATTTAATTTGCATGTGTCGATGGTGACAGCATCAGGAGTTCCAAGAGGCATCTTCAGAGCTTCTCTTCGAAACCGTTCAATGAATTCTTCTGTAGTTTTATTATTTTTCTGCTTGATTCTTATAAGAGCAGACATAGTCATGTTATTGAGCCCTTCATAGAACCGTTCAAGAAACATTTGTTTGAAAGCGGCAAATAAGGTAATACACCCATCCGGGAGACTTCTATACCATTCATAAGCCGTTCCTTTGAGACATCCGACAAACACCCGAGTAAGGAGGGCGTCACTTGGTTGCAGCTGGTCAGTCATCACTTCAAAGTGATTAATAAATTGACTCGAAGAAGTGGTTCCATCATAGAATGAGATAGTAGGAGGCTTGTATTTAGGAGGATACGATACTTGCTTCCATTCTATTGGATAAGGTTGCTTGATGCCTAACCTTTGTAAACCATCCTTTTGTTTGAATGCCTCAAATTGAGTTCGGAGATTCCTCAATTCTTCAGTAACAACTCCGGAGGATTGTGGAGTTGTAGCTTATAGAGAAAAGTTGGGAGGAGGAACAGCATTGTAAGCATCTACCCCCAGCTCCCGAATGGCTAGGATTTGGTTGAGCTTGCCCAGGGATATTGGATTGTACTACTGGAGGAACTTGTACTGGACTTACACCAGTGTCAATTGGTATGGTATCTGGTACAGTCTGTCGATTTTGCAGCTGGGTTGCCATGAGTTCATACATCGACTTCATAGTATCAGCCATTGATTTCATTTGCTGTTCCAAAGAAGCAATCCTTTGGTCTTGAGGAGTCATCGAAGAAGAAGGTTCATCAGTATTCCCATCGACCATATAAGTCGTGACTGTACGAGGGATTATTGATGAACTGGTGGATGTTGTTTGTTCTGAATCATTACTTTGTGTATCAAAGTCATTTGTAGGAGAATTACCCCCAGTAGGAAGAGGTGGGAAGTTAGATTCTCCAAGAAATTCAGAATCATCTTCAGAAATCAACGTCCTTTGATTAGAAGCCATGCCTCTTGATCTGGTGCCTCTATATACTCCATCTGGACTATCAGTTCTACCCCCAGTATCCCGAGAGGTCATGTTAACAGAAGCAAACAGAGGTTCATCTTCATCAGGCATAGGTTCACACTGAATCCGGTTGAAGACAGATTGTCGTTTAGTTTGACATCTGCATTGCATCATGACTCTTGGCTAGAAGTCACATTCATGATCAGCATGGTCATGATCCATTGATTGACATCTGCATTGAATTATGACTCTTGGCTGGAAGTCACATTCAGCATGGTCATGATCCATTGACACAGAATTATTCCTTCTCTTCTGTTGAAGATGTTCTCGTAAATCTGTCTGTGAATATTGAGGTACATCAGAGAACATTCTTTGTGTATAATTAGGAATATATTTTCGGTTCTTGGGTCTTGATGGCTCTTGATTATATAGAGAGTGATTAATCTGAGCCACATAATTTCTAGCATACTCTGCATCTGGATCTCTTGCTTTTGTTCCCGTTTGGTATGGTTTTTTGACACCAGAAGTGCTTCCCAAACGGGTTTGATTAAGTTTTGTTCTTAGATCAGTTGGAGGTAAAACATTGGTTTTTGATACTTGGAGTTTTCCTTCCATTGATCTGGATATTTGCAGAGAAGGAAGAGTTGAACCATCCCCTTGATTAGGAATTGGTAACAGACCTTCTTTTATAGACAAATTATGTGCCCAATTCGAAGAAGTCGTAGAAGAAGACATTAAGAAATGTTTCTTCTTAGACTTATTCGAGTTTTGAGACATAGAATGTCCAGAAGGAAGAGTAGTCAAAAGACCATCTCCTTTTCTTTGACTAACAAAACTGTCAGTCAAAGCTGTTCCTGAAGTAAACACTACAGGAGCAGAAGAAACAACTAAAGAGTTATTTCTTTTCGAAGGGCCTTTGTGTGCCATTTGTGAAGGAGCTTTAGCAGGACCACCCCCAGTTCTAGTAGAAGTTGGCAAGGAAGAAGAGATAGCTAAAGAGCTATTCTTCTTAGATGATGTATACGGAATGTACGCTGAAACAGGCTTGGTTAAAGAACCAGTGCTGTTAGCGTGACTTTTGAATTTAGAAATACATGCCGGAACAGATTTGGCTAAGGAGCCAGTGCCGTCAGCGTGACTATTGAATTTGAGATTGCACGCTGGAACAGGCTTGGTTAAAGAACCAGTGCTGTCAGCGTGACTTTTGGCTTTGAGATTGCACGCTGGAACAGGCTTGGCTAAGGATCCAGTGCTGTCAGCGTGACTTTTGACTTTGAGATTGTACGCTGGAACAGGCTTGGCTAAGGAGCCAGTGCTGTCAGCGTGACTTTTGACTTTTGTCGTCTTCGAGCACACAAGAGCGTGTGTGCTTGCAGTAGAGTTCTTGCCAGTGTGAGGAGTAGACACCGTGGCAGAAACTTCACCATTGGTTGCCAACAGATTCTTAGGGACGTAGATAGATCGTCCCTTCGACTTGGCAGTGGCGATGGAGACTGAAGTGGGCTTGCCACCCTTAGCCCGCTGTATTTCTTCGTAGGTGAGTTGATCGAATTGGATCGATATCACCTTCTTCGTCGAGCCGATTGACGAAGTGTCGTATTGAGTTGTTGCCATCTCAGAAGAGGAGATGGTTTTCTCCAGCAGAGTCGCCAATTTGTTTTCCATAAATAAATTCACTTTATTTATTGTGTATCTGGGAAAATACAACTGTAGGAATCCGATCTAGAAGACGATCGCTTTATCCCTTAGACGATGCGAAGAAGAAAAGCTCTCAAAATTTTAATCGCAATTTAGATATCTATGTCTCTGTACAATGAATGAGAAAAGAACTCTATTTATAGAGTCAAAAATAACTGAAAAGATAACTGTCTTTACAACCTGTGCATAGTTGAAAATCACACAGGATTTAACATACGCAAGGTTATGAGCAGTTACTGGACGTGGCCTGTAACTGTTGGACACATGACAATCGTGCATGAGTCGTGTGCAAGTTACAGGACACGCAGGTGAGAGATCGGTGGCATGGCTGCCACGTACTCCAATTTGATAAAATCCACGCAGGCTTGTTGAGGACGAAATCCACGCAGACTTTGGATAGAAGGCTTCAGAATCCACGCAGACTTGGGGCAGAAAGCTTCAGAATCTACGCAGACTTGAGGCAAAAAGCTTCAAAATACACGCAGACTTGGGGCAAAAAGCTTCAAAATACACGCAAGCTTGAGGAAGGAACATAGAAGTTCAAAATACACGCAGACTTGAGTCAGAACGGCTAGCTGTCTTGATTCGACGTGCCTCGACTGACACAAAATCTCTGACATTGATTGCCTTGTCAGTCGTATTAAATGACAATAAGCTCCTTTGGTACGCCAACTTGATGAAGGCTGAGTCTTGTTGAAGAAGATTTCGAAAGTCACGCAATAGTCGGCTGTAATCTCTCGAGTTCCGTGCATACGTGGCATATGAGGAGACATTCTTTGACTGTCGTATTGTCAGTCATAATGACACTCTGACAAATAATGAGCTGTCTCTGTGTATATTTGAGGAAATAGTCTGGCAGAACCCAACGTAACTTTTAAACATTGTTTTGATTAACTCAGCGTGACTTTTAGACTTTGTCCTGATCAACTCAGCGTGACTTTTAGACTTTGTCCTGATCAACTCAGCGTGACTTTCATTTTTTAGGCCTACAGGTGTACCAGTCAGTATCACCTCGGATAGAGATTCCAGATTTACGTCGTACTTTTAGCGTAGCTTGCAAGAGAGTTTGGGGACTCGCCTCCAGTTCAGCTCAGCGTATCACCCACAGACAGATGGTCATTCATAGCGTACCATACAAACCTTGGAAGACATATTGAGATCTTGTACACTCGACTTCGGTGGTTCGTGGGAAGATCACCTGCACCTGGCAGAGTTCTCGTACAACAACAGTTTCCAAGCTAGTATCCAGATAGCACCGTTCGAGGCACTGTATGGTAGGAAGTGCCGATCTCCGCAAGCATGGGACGATGTCGGGGAGAGGCAGATGCTCGGTCCAAAAATGATTGCTCAGACCATTAAGGTGGTCAGGAGAGTCAGAGATCATCTTCGAGTTGCCCAAGATCGCCAGCTTCACTAGGCCAATTCTCATCGGCGCCCTCTTGAGTTTTCTGTCGGCGACCATGTATTCCTGAGGATTTCGTCTAACCGTGGCGTTATTCATTTCGGCGTACGGGAAAAGCTTAGTCCTAGGTATATAAGGCCATTTGACATTCTGGAGCGAGTAGTGTTGACACAAAACCACAGTCAACCAAATATTGATAGAATTGACTATATGATACTTGTGATGATTCAATACGACACATAAAGACTAAAGTCAGTACAAGCCAGACGACAACTCGTACCTGTAATACAATATATTTTTGAGTCTATATTTTACAATTTTATTGAGTCTAGACTTATGTAAACTGAGTTGTGCTGAGCATCTGAGACTTAACCTATACCCATACCCCAAATCAAAAGCTCCAAAAATATCCAAATTAGCCCATTTACAACTTGGACCCATTCTGTGCTCTGGAGACAGAGTTCGGGCCGAACTTCGCCTCCTAAAAATCAGGACCCTAATTTTTAGGGTTGGCTGGTTGCAAGTTGTCCAACGGCCAAATTTTTGAATATTCCAACCAGAATTCTGGCCGAATTCTGCCTACCTGGTATCCTATAAATAGGCCATGAATTCTCTCATTTTCATTCATCCAATCTTCTCTTCTCTTCTCTCTAAAGCCCTATACAAGCCATATCCTTCTTCATCTACTAGCCACAAACTCCCTAAGCCTCAAGTGCTCAGTACTTTTCAGTTAGGAGTTTGTGCAAGAGTTCAAGAAGTCGTTTGAAAAATTTCCAGCATCGTCACTGCGATCTTTGTAAGAAGTTGACGTGCTCTTCTAAAGAAAAGGCACGGGGTGTAACTACTATTTCACAAATAGTAGATTTAATCCTGAGCTAGAGTTCTCAGGCCTGGACTAGTCCTCCACGAGGGAAACCAGGTTAAAAATCGGCTATGTTTGCGTATTCTTTCTTGCTCCTTATTTATTTTCGCATTTACTCTGATTACTTTCAGCTTGTGAAAGAGTTTAATTTTTTAATTGGCTATTATTGTTATAAACTCTATTTACCTCCTCTAGAGTTGCCATCTGTTCTTCAATTGGTATCAGAGCTCTGTTCTCTCAATAAGGACTAACATCCTAGAGCTGATCCATGGCAACCACATAATCCATGATTTCCAATCACGGTGAAGGGCAGTCCACTCATAGGCCTCCCCTATTTGATGGAACTAACTACACCTATTGGAAAACAAGGATGAGTTTTTATCTCAAGTCGCTAGACTTCGACCTGTGGACCATCGTCACCGATGGTTACAAAAAGCCCACCAGGATAGTTGTCAATGGTGATCACGTTGAGAAACCACATGACAAATATTCTGACGAGGAAAAGAAACAGGCAAGTCTAGACGTGAGAGCTATTAATGCCTTATTTTGTGCTATAGACAGGAATAAGTTTAACAGGGTCTCAACATGCACCACCTCTCACGAAGTATGGAGACTTCTAGAAGTGATGCATGAAGGAACCACCCAAGTCAAGGAATAAAAGATAAGTCATCTCACTCAAGAATATGAGGCTTTCAAGATGAAGCCAAATAAGACGATCACGTAAATGTTCACAAGATTCTTCGACATCATCAATCCTCTATCTTTGCTCGACAAACAATATACAAATCACGAGAAGATTCGCAAGTTACTTAGGAGGCAACCAAGGATTTGGAACCCTAAGGTGACAGCCATCATAGAAGGAAATGATCTCACAACTATGTCCATGGAGACTTTGATGGAAAAGCTGATGACTCATGAGCTTGACCTCAAAGACTTCGAAGAGCCTGCTCCTAAGGCTAAGGAGATCGCCCTCAAAGCTCACCAACGAAGGGCTGACCCCGAAGAGACGGATGACGACAACTCGAAAGGTGATGACCAAGCTCTCCTTGTCCGCAACATCAAGAAATTCCTTCGCTTTAACCGAAGAAAGAAGGAACCACAAGAAAATGACGAAGAAGAGTCAACATGCTACGGTTGCAAGAAGACTGGACACATCCGGAAAGACTGTCCATACTTAAAGAAGAGCAACCGTTATGAGAAACCATATATGAAGGTCACCTCAAAGAAATATGCCAACACAAGCATTTGGCATGAAAGCGAAGCTAGTGACTCCGATAAAGAAAAGGATTCTCCTCAAAACACTGCAAACGTGTGCCTAATGGCAACGTCTGACAAGGTATCAAACGAAACTCTTGATGATTTCACTTTTGATGAACTTGGCGATGCTTTCACCGATTTACTTGATGACCACAAGAAAGTTATTGGTAAATATAAACATGCCAAGGAAAAGATCAAAAGTCATGAAATCAAAATTCAAAGACTCTCATTATTGCTTGATAATATTAGAGACACTCCACCCACGGAAGCCACAAATGAGGTGTCTAAGCTTAAATTAAGCCTATATGATGCCGAAGCACGTATTAAAAAACAAACACAAGAAATCACATCACTCAACATGGAGCTTGCAGATGAAAAGAGTAGACACAAGATTTCTATTACTAAAATATACGGTTTGAATGCTAAGGTGAATGAACTGCAGGCTATCTCTAAGAAATTAGAGATTAGATTGGGAAAACAGGTTGCTCAACCTCAAACCCAATCACATGAGACACACACAAAGCACAACACTACTCATACTAGTCAAACACGTCATCCTCCTGCAGCACGTAATCATGCTTTCATGTATACCCACTTTCATAATGCACACAAACCACATGTACGTAGAAATAATTTTCATTCCAATATGATACATAATCACCATGCTACACATAGATACAATCATCACTATGTTGCACATAAACAAAATCACCATCATACTGCATATGGTTATATACATCATCTTGCAACCACATATAGTCATCATCATGCTCCATATAGATATCATCACCATGATACTCCACACCACTCTACATATAGACATCATCAACATGCTCCTAACATAAATAGAAATGCTATTTGTACTTATTGTAGATTATATGGACACATCTCACCACAATGTAGAGTTAGAAGATTAGTAGATAGAAATATATATGCATGGTTTCCGAAAACTAACTTTTCAGGACCCTCAAGAACTTGGGTACCAAAGGTCACATCTACTCTTGATGTAGGTGGACCTTCTCTCCTCAACTAAGAGTAAGTGGATTCTCGATAGTGGATGCTCGCGATATATGACGTGAGACGCAAATCTTTTTGCATCACTATCGATGAAGAGAGAGGGATATGTATCCTTCGGCAACAACCTAAAATGGTATATTATAGGTAATGGTATTATTGAACATCCTACCTCTCCCGTAATAAAGGATGTCTGCCTAGTGACCGAGTTAAAGCATAACTTGCTCAGCATTAGTCATCTTGCTGACCATGGATATGACATTAAATTTGGACAAGATAAATGCTTTATTTATGATAGGTCAACGGGAGACATCGCTTTTGAAGGGATAAGAGAGGATAATATTTATATTTTCTATCTATCACAAGATTCTAACAGTACAGGTAGATGCCTATATGCTCACAAGGATGAAAGTTTACTGTGGCACCAACGTCTTGGTCATGCCAATATGGATACTATATCCAGGCTCTCGACTAAGAAGCTAGTTAGAGGCTTGCCCGACATCACATTCAAAAAGGACACAACCGAGTTTGAGATGAGCATGATGGGGGAGCTCAACTACTTTCTTGGACTGCAAGTCAAACAAACATCAAATGGAACTTTCATGTCAGTCAAAGTATACAAAGGACATGCTGAAGAAATTCGACCTTGACAACGTCAAACCTATCAGCACTCCAATGGCTACTACAACTAAACTAGAACCAGATGAAAGCGACAAACCTGTGGATCAACGTAAGTATCGAGGTATGTTAGGCAGTCTACTTTATTCAACTGCTAGTCGTCCTGATATTATGTTTAGCATTTGCCTGTATGCTAGATATCAAGCTAATCCTAAGGAATCACACATGACCGCTGTTAAGCGTATCTTTCGATACCTTAAGGGTACAGTTACAGTGGGCCTATGGTATCCCAAATCAATATCGTTTGACCTTATTGGTTACTCTGATGCTAATTTTGCCGGATGCAAGGTAGACCGTAAAAGTACATGTGGCACATGTCATTTATTAGAAAAGGCTCTAGTCTCTTGGTTTAGCAAGAAGCAGAATTCTGTCGCACTATCCACAACAGAAGCTGAATACATCACAGTCGGGCATTGTTGTGCATAAATTCTGTGGATGAAGCAAACCCTTGAAGACTACAACTTATCTTTTATGTACATTCTAATCTTTTGTGACAACACTAGTGCTATAAATCTCACTAAGAACCCCATATGTCACTCACGCACGAAGCACATTGATATACGTCACCACTTTTTGCTTGATCATCAGCAAAATGGCACTATTAACTTAGACTTTATTGACACTGATTATCAGCTAGCAGATTTCTTTGCAAAACCACTATCCGAAGAGCGTTTCAATTTTTTCTGTCGTGAACTTGGAATTTTGGATGAAGCTGTTAATCATTAAAATAATCTGCGTAAATATCGAGTATGTCTTGATTCTTTTATGATGAAATTGCTATGGGTACAAGCCGAAAGGGTCCTTCTGACAACAAGGCGTAAAAGCCTAAGCAACACGGTGCACTACTCCTCAGGACTACCGCTAGCTGGGATCCGGCCCCTGCAGCTAACCCATAGCAGCTTCAAAATATTGAATTATGGCATAATTCTGTGTTTATTACATGGTTCATTTTTATTTATCACATGCTAAAATTCAGATTTTCCAACTTCACTTTGCTTCAGGTTAATTTTTTTTCCACTTGGGTTGGGTTTTTCTGAATCTTGTATATGTATTTACTTATCATTTTCCTTTGGTCTCTCTCACTTAATCAATTTTTTTAGCCTGATTTCTGTTCTGGATACAGAAACCGGAATTCGGGCCGAACTCTGCCCTACCCAGAGTTTGGGCCGAATTCGGCTTGGCTATTCCAGAACCAGGAGCAGCCTCAGCCGCTAATCAAAATTTGATCCAATGGTCAATATCTGTTTCAACCATTCTAATCCTTACACAAATATTCAGGTTCCCCTCTTCTTTCTCCTCCATTGCCACCTTCTACACTTCTCCAAACTACTTTTCTGCAAACCCTAACCCTAGTTCTTCCTTCCTAGAGCATATCTCTTCTCAAAACTCAAGGAGAAGGCTTCTCTCACCATTCTCCTTCATATTTCAGCATCACATTAAGGTATATTTCAACACTTTTCTCCATCTCAATTTCCTCAATTGTCTTTATTATTTCATGGCTCCACGATTGTTCAATAGGGAGAAGAGACTTCGAACCGAGGGAGCATCCTCTTCGAATGCTCCTCCTCGTGTTGAACCGCCCGTTGAACAACCCAATCAACCACCTATCCACCCGTTGTTCAACCCACCTCGTCCACTCGACCCCAACACGTATGACGACCGGATATTTGTATCACTTGACGCTTCTAATGCATGGTTTAGTAATTTTCGGACACGTCCGGTGTTTGTGGGTCATCCTATCAATTTTACTATTTTTTTACAATATGATTCACTCTTTCATGATCTTTGTCTTGATGAACTTGTCACCACCAACTCGGTTATATATCGCAATGTTATTTAAATGTTCTATTGCATCCTAACTCATGATGATAGACATATTTTTTCACAGGTTGCGGGCATTGATATTTCTTTCGATGATTTCGACTTGGCCGAACACCTTGAACTTCCGGAGCCAAACTCATGGGAAAAACTTGTTGAAGCTCGATCGTTTCAATTTTCCGATGGGTCTTCCCTTGAAAGTCTCAAGGACGACTTGTGTACCCCTAACACACGTCCTCGCAAGCTTTTGGCCAAGTTTCTCAATCCCTATTTTTATGAACTTCATCGGATTATTTTTAACACTATTCTGCCCAAAGCCGGATCCACCGATGAGGTCACCTACTTTAAAATCTCGGCTTTGTAACACCTCCACTTTCATGTTCCATTTAATCTTCCACGTACTATGATGGACTGGATGATTAATTCTAGAAAGAAACCAAGATCCTTGGTTTATGCTCTGTATCTTCCTATGATCTCTCGTGCTTTTCGTGTACCTCTTAATGAGTGTCAGTTCTTACCTGCCCCTGCCTTCCTATCTAAGGCACGACGACTTCAGGCAGCCGTTGGCTCACCTGTTGTGTCTGAGCACTCTGATGATGATGAGCCCGATGCCCCTCCTCTTGGACAGGATCCTCCTCCTCCTCCTGCTACTCTTGAGTCACTCCAGACTATGCTCTGTGATCGATTCACTTTAGAGGATGATCGCTGGAATCAGCTTGACTACCGGACCACCCTGCAGATGAGTGCCATCAGCAACTTACTGCACGACATTCGGTGCTCCATGTCCCGGCATCCTTCTATGCCTATTCCCATGGAGCGGGACCCTGCTCGCGATGGATATCGTATCGATGACCCTTGGATTATCCGCTACTTGGATCCGGATGCGGCCTTCGTGGACCCTCGTCGTTCCTTCACTGATCCATCCGACGACACTGGGCCTTCACGAGCTCGATGATGGATATGGATGTCTACTTGCTGCTGCTACTGAGGATCGTAGTTTATATTTTCTGTATTTTAGATTTTAGTTGATATAGTTGCTTTTATGCACTTTGATTGTAGTAGACTTATTTCTTATTTGTGGCTCTTGAAACATTCGGTAGTTTTATCAGTTTCTATGCACTATTATCTATTGTCTTTTAGTGTGCTTGCCAGTTATTATTTCATATGATTTTTTGATAAATGCCAAAAGGGGAAGAAATATTTGCTTTGCTATCTTTATGTATATGTGCTTTGGGAAAAGAATGGACAACAGAAACAGAGCATTATTTACGGGGGAGCTATTGCTAGCTCGGTACTGATTACGGGGGAGCTACGCCATTGCTCTTAAATGTGTCCAGGTATGAATATTGAATATACAAATATCATTTTGTCAATTATCAATATGGGAGAGATTGTTGACACAAAATCACAGTCAACCAAATATTGATAGAATTGCCTATATGATACTTGTGATGATTCAATACGACACATGAAGACTAAAGTCAGTATAAGCCAGACGACAGCTCGCACCTGCAATACAATATATTTTTGAGTCTATATTTTACAATTTTATTGAGTCTAGACTTATGTAAACTGGGTTGTACTGAGCATCTGAGACTTAACGTATACCCATACCCCAAATCAAAAGCTCCACAAATATCCAAATTAGCCCATTTACAACTTGGACCCATTCTGTGCTCTGGAGACAGAGTTCGGGCCGAACTCTGCCTCCACACAGAGTTCGGGCCGAACTCTGCCTCCTAAAAATCAGGACCCTAATTTTTAGGGTTGGCTGGTTGCAAGTTATCCAACGGCCAATTTTTGAATATTCCAACCAGAATTCTGGCCGAATTCTGCCTACCTGGTATCCTATAAATAGGCCATGAATTCTCTCATTTTCATTCATCCAATCTTCTTTTCTCTTCTCTCTAAAGCTCTATACAAGCCATACCTTCTTCATCTACTAGCCACAAGCTCCCTAAGCCTCAAGTGCTAAGTACTTTTCAGTTAGGAGTTTGTGCAAGAGTTCAAGAAGTCGCTTGAAAAATTCCAAGCATCGCCACTGCGATCTTTGTAAGAAGTTGACATGCTCTTCTAAAGAAAAGGCACGGGATGTAACTACTATTTCACAAATAGTATATTTAATCCTGAGCTAGAGTTCTCAGGCCTGGACTAGTCCTCCACGAGGGAAACCAGGTTAAAAATCGGCTGTGTTTGCGTATGCTTTCTTGCTCCTTATTTATTTCTGTATTTACTCTGATTACTTTCAGCTTGTGAAAGAGTTTAATTTTTTAATTGGCTATTGTTGTTATAAACTCTATTCACCTCCCTCTAGAGTTGCCATTTGTTCTTCAAGTAGGAGATGTATCCTATCGTCTCGCCCTTCCACCGTCGCTACGTGAGGTGCATGACGTATTCCATGTATCCCAACTGCGACGGTATATTCCGGACCCGAGCCACATCCTAGATCATTCGGAATTGGTTGTTGGTACCAACCTTTCGTATGAGGAGAGGCCCGTGTCTATATTGGACCGAAAAGAGAAGACACTCAAGAACAAGACTATCAAGTTAGACTGAGTTGCTTGGGGTCATCACTCTTTGGGTGAGTCAACGTGGAAGCGTGAGGATGATATCCGATCGCGATATCCCGATCTATTTGAATCGTGAGGTATAATATATTTCTTATGCCTTACACTTTGAATCATTGCTTGCATATTTGATTGCTTGATTGATTGCTTAGCTGTAGATTGCATCTGATAGTGTAACCTGTCCCGACACCTCTAGCCTCTTCCGAGGACGGAATTTTGTTAAGGTGGGTAGAGTTGTCACCCTCGGAATCCGTGTTACGTATTATCGTATACGTGTACATTTTTTGGGTCCGTATTTTTATTAGTCATGGTTAGCTAGTCATGATTTTATTTTTAGCATGTTGCATTGGCATGGTTATTTTGGTATTTCATTAGTTATGGCTTAACTTGGTTCGGTTTAGCTTGGTTTGGTTTGCTTTTGCACTCATCATGAACCAAAAGAAAACCCCTACCTACAACCACCATCATCATTTAAAACCCAACCCCCTTCTCTCTCATCTTTACTTTTTATTTATTCTTCATCTTCTCCCCCTTAACTTCTCCACCTACCAAGAGAAGCTTAGGCAAGTACAACTTGCTTCATGGAGAAACTCCATTTTTGTTGTTCTATTGTCTTCCTCGCGAGATTCTAAGATACTTTAGAACTTGGCATTTTCCATTTTGATGAATATTTTCTTATAGATCTAAGTTTATATTATTTTCGGTTTTCTTGGGTTTTGATATATTAAACTTCATTATTTTCATGTTTTGATTGTTCCATGTTGTAGAGAATTTGATTTTATCCAAAATAGACCTTTGAAAAGTTAGATTTCGACTTGTTTTGAGGAAGTTATGGCCAAAAGCATTTTTGGCCATTTCTATGTTCATCTGTGCTGATTTTGGCAGGGACGATGCATAGTGCCGCATAGTGTCCAGCCGCATAAGGGTGCTGCATAGTGCCTAGCCTCAAAAGGGTACTGTATAGTGCCGCATAGTGTCCAGCCGCATAAGGGTACTGCATAGTGCCGCATAGTGTCCAGTCGCATAAGGGAGATGCATAGTGCCGTATAGTGTCCAGCCGCATAAGGGTGCTGCATAGTACCCAGCCGCATAAGGGTGCTGCATAGTACCGCATAGTGTCCAGCCGCATAAGAGTGCTTCATAGTGTCGCATAGTGTCTAGCCGCATATGGGAGTGCCGTATAGTGCTGAATTGTGCCGCATAGTGCTGAATAGTGCCGCATAGTGCCTATTTTGGCTGTTTTTGGCTATTTTAAGTACTATTTGGCTGAATTGTGGCCAGAAGTTCTCCTAACTCCCAACATAAAAGTTGTAGATCTTTTTCTTGGCTTCAAGAATATGTTATTAGTTATTTTATGCAAGTTTTTCTCATTTACGATAATGTAAGAATCGAACACGATAGTGGCCCGCTGTGGCGCACTCTTGACAAGTAAACTGACATGATATATCTCGACATGCTGTTACGACAGCTAGTCTGACATGACAAGTATGAACGACCTGGACACCATGGGCGATTGTATTTGTACAAATAAACTGGCACTGTCTTGCATCATGTCTTGAATGGGAATCCATGAGTACCACGGTCAAGGGTACCCACTGTAATCGACTAAGGCTAATAAACTAGAATAATTAAGTAGTCATAAAGAGATTTCCCAGCTACAGGAAATCCCGTTATCTGGGCGCACTAAGTAGACTTGTAGCCTACCGACAAGTAGGGTACATTTCTAGCATACTGTCACGTGTTGCATCCTCCATAAACGGACATTCGACTTGGATAACCGGATGGTCTGCAGGGCTTGTGGCTGTTGGGATAATCTTATTACATCTTGCTAGTAACTAGGCCTGTGATAACCCTAGTTAGTTAAAAGTATCAAGCCGTACTATTGATTGGCCGTGATTGATTGGATGGAGTTTATTCCAGCTGAGTCTTATCCTGATCCTGTGCAAGATTATGACATGACACGATTATTGATGCTTGCCTTAACAATAACGATCGAGGGTCCAGTTATGTTCAGGCGAAGGGTTACAACCCCGGTCCTTGTTTGGTTTAAGGATTGTAACCTGGCTCCCGGAGAAGTTCTGTGTCCTCTCTTCGTTTATTGTCTTATTTCAACCCCGTGCCATGTTCGTCATGTTTTACCTTACCTTAATACCATGATTATTTATACTGGGCTTAGCAATAAAGATCAGGGGTCCGGTTTTATTCAGGCGAAGGGTTACAACCCCGGTCCTTGTTTGGTTTAAGGGTTGTAACCTGGCTCCCAGAGCAGTTCTGTGTCCTCTCTTCGTTTATTGCCTTTACTGTACCAATAGTATTTGAGACGGGTTTCTATTCAGGTGAAGGGTTACAACCCCGGTCCTTGTTTGGTTTAAGGGTTGTGACTTGGCTACTTGAATGGTTTCCTCGTACTCAGTTTACTGTTGTTATCTCTATTATTATCAGTTCTTTATTTATTATCTTTAATATTCTATTGTGATATGCTGGTTTTAGTTCCTAAGTGAAGCCTCCTTTGTGGCACTTGCTCTTTCTGGGGTCTGACCCAGCTGGTTTTGTATGGCCAGATATCGGAGCAGCTCCAGAGGATCTACCTACCTTCCAGCCAGATGGTGACCACCAGGCGTAACCCTGGCAACGAGTGGGTTTCTTTTTGTCCTCCTACTTTATTGTAAAAATTATTCTTTTGAGGCATTTAGCCGGCGAGCACGTGTTAGCTCGTATTGCACCTTTATTTACTGTCTGCCTACGGGCTGTAGCATAATTGACAGATCCTAGGGTTGATCATGTATGACTGAACTCTTGCTAGTCTTGACATTTTGTACGACTAGCTTCATGATCATCCAATATGTAATGTGTGGGACTCCTTGCTATTATATATTTGGTGCTCTGACATCTTGTAACTATTATTGCTTGCTTGAGATTCAGACAATAGGCTTGTTCATGACCATAGGAGACTGTTGGCTTGTAGTTAAACCCTCATGTATCTAGACAGCCGTGACCGTATAGCGAGGTGGGTTGCACTTCAATATACGTAGCTGGCTATGTACGCCCCCGCTCTCTAGTATTCTGGTTTTGGGGCGTTCCAATTCATCCTATCAATCCTGAAAAATCAATCGTACCGATGCTATCTCTCGAAACAGGGACGTCTTGCCTAACTGCTAGGCTATCTCTCCAGGCTAAAGTCAAAGTCAGTATTGGAATCACTGTTTCCAAACAATAATATCAATACTGACCCCAATCCAAAGGTCAAATCAAAGTTGATAATACGAGATTTTCTACCCAAGCTTGCATCACTCCAATTTCTAAACTTCGTGCATAGTTTTCTCCTATTCGCTTTCTCAGCGTTCGGTCTAGGGGTCCGAGTCGTTCAGCAAAGCCAACCTATTATAAGTTCTGTATCAACTAAATTCCTCTATATATTACTATCGCACGTCCAAACTAGCAATTTTCATAGTCTATCTCTTTCAACATATTCAGTATAATCCACATATCCATCCTATCTAAGTCAAGTACACCATGAAACGATTTATCACTAAACCATAATTCTCATTTCATATTCCCTAAGTCATTTACCATAATTCACATATTCGATCACAATGAAGTCTAGCATAGCAATATGTCATATCCCAATCTTACGCAAGTCCGATTCATCCATGCTGGACATGAAATCACCATATATTCCTGCAGGATAATCGTTCTCATCGGAGCGTAACTCTTGCTTTGAGTATAGACTAATTCATTCTCGTTACGCAGATTGGATCTACTAAATCCTCAAATTCACTTAATCATCAATCACAAGTTTAACCAATCCTTGAATTCACCTTCGCATCAAATTACAAGTCGAAGCAATCCAAATTATCACGCCCTGATCTCCTGAGTTCGATCATTCCCGCTGGACATGAATCACCATGTTAGCGCTCATGCTTAATATCGCCCCAAATTTGACGTGATGCATGTGCGAGGCTATAGTTGCGCTCACACAAGACATGAACATCAACATGGTGGTTATCAATGAAGCAATTAAGACACTCTCGTTTTCATCCAAATATTCATTTATATCAAAATCCCAAGCACAACATCCATCAAAATAATAACACTTTACACGATCTTTATTCTTCGAATAAGAGTACCCCCGAGTTATCGTACATCGATCTTTGATATGTCTCAATACTATCGATGATGTACATACCTGACGATCTTACTTTGCATCAAACTCCGAGTCGTACAACTGATGCTATCATCCAAACTGGATATACTATAATCTCCTTGACATCCAAGATCAAATTTCGATCATTATCCCCCGAACTAGTTATAAGGTCAATTCATTGAAACTCAAAATCATGTATATTTATTTGTCTATCATAAGTCATTGAGCAACATCCATCCCAAATCCTCAGAGTCAATTCTCGTATTTTTGAATCATTTTTATGCACGCTAACTTCTGATCGTGCTAACTTTTCGTATACGATTCATATTGATTCCTCGACTAAGTCATCCGTTCGTTACACCTTAACTTTTCCTCAATCCAATTTACCTACTTAATTATTTTCGTATTTCATACTTGCGCAATCCAAATCTCGTACGTGTCGTTTCTAGTTCATTCGAACCAACTTATCAAACTTCATGACTACAACTTACTCAATGATGTTCAATCTAAGGCTTTACTAACTACGACGCTTGCTAATAGACTCATTGGCACCCCCTATTCTCAATTAATCCTCATCCTTGAGGCTATCCCATACACCACTCGGGGATAAAGTTACTCTACAAATCCTCGAAACCAATTTCGATTTACAATCGATTACTTGAATCTTAGTACGAACAATTCCTCAAAACCGAAGCACGTTTTATCTACATCGCATCGACGATAATGTCGTTCGATGGCACCTCTATAGATAGTCATCTCGCATTCTATGAATCAAGTTAAACTCATTCACATTTCGATACAATTCAAATTTTGTACAGGACTTTTCTAAGCTCGACGTAATTCTTGGTGTATATGCCCAGCCTGACTTAGTCAACCGTGCTTTTATGTGAAACCATCTTTTATTTTTATCGAAAACTATTCTCATACGATTTGCAAAATATATAGACTTATTGTATAGACATCCCGCAGAACATTGAGAGAGGGCGCACCAACGATATCAATTTGCAGAAGTAACATATCAGAGTTAAAGAATTCAATCAAAAGTCCAAGGATGTAAAGTCGTGCTCTGATACCTTTATGTCACGCTCCAGTCCCGTAGGACCAATCGTTCTCGTAAAGGCATGATACCACGTGAGCCTATATTACGCTCAAGCAAGGCGGGTTCCATAACGGTCGATTATAGGCTAAGCAACGGGGTCGTCGCACAGAAGTCCCATAAACAAAGACAACACAAGTATTAAAATAAATCAGCATCTTTTATTGATAATGAACAAAATATTACAAAGACGCGACGTCAAGATTACAAGTCGTTCAAGCTCACTTTTCTCTCTGTTTACAATCTCTCAGCTCTCTCTCATCTTTCAATACAATTTGACGAGCCAGTGGATGCTTCAGATAGGCGATGTCCATAAATTATGTCCCGTATAAGTCCTCGAAACACCAAGGTACTCCATACCTCGACGCATCCAAGCGAGCTCCGCGCCAACGAGCTTCTACCTGTGCCTGTATATGGAAATTGTATAGGTGTCAGTACTCAACTGTACTGGTGGATTGAGCTCCTCGTCTACCTATACAAAACCAATATGTTCATTTACTTTGTGCAACATAAAACCTTTATGATTGTTTTTTATTCTTGCCTTAGGATCGATTTTAGGACATGGACGCATGCCCTATTTTGTGTCTCTAGAACATCATCGTGCCCTACACCAACAACTTACTTATTTTGCCTCTAGACCCTTCTCGTGCCAACAACGTCAACTTATCGACTCGTGCTTGTCTTTCGGCCCATACTTTAAGACTCAATCACTTGGTCGTGCCATAAACTCTATTTGTGTATCCACATTGAGGCCATGCCTTGCAACTCAGAATTACTTGACCAACCTTGCGTTACGGCGCTTCCTGACATAAACTCGAAATGACTTAATCCAACTTACTTATAATTTTTTGTGTCAACGACTCACAAATCGACGCCATACTTCGTGCCATAGCACGTTGTCTTCGTTGCAGCCAAAGCTTAGACCCAAATATTGTGTTGCAAATCGTGCACACAAATCTTAACTCAATCTAAAGGCATGCATGCGGATCGCCGCTATTATGCCGACTCATCTATATGAAACAGTCACTAGCACCACAAGCTATCCTGGACTTATAGCTTTGCTATTCAGCGACCCTTTCAGTGCAAGTAACGAGCCCCACTGAAAGTTTTCGAATAACCTGAGCGGTACTCCCAGCTCGGCTATACCATGTTTCCCCTAGGTTGGAACGGTACTGTGGCCCCAGGTTGGACGTTCCGAAGGAAATTTTCCCTTGCCGACAAGTTCTCCAATGACCATGCAAGACTCAACTCGAACTACCATCTCACACAGTCATTCTTCTTCTAGTGTTACTATCTTTTCAGGACCATGTTAAAGACTTCTAGTATTTGAGACCGCCTCGACGACCCATGGTCGCGAGTATTCTTCCATGTTGTCCTATCATTTTACTTAACTCAGGAACGACTATTTGATAGCCCTTTTTCCAAACTCAATTTGAATCAACCGTGGCTCGTGACTTAAAATACTAAGTCCGTGACATCGTGCCTTAATCCAACTTGTGTTCTGTGCGATACTATCGTCCAAGTCATAATTTATATGATGAGCCTTGACACTGTAGTACAGTATGGCTACAACCAGCCGTAGAAATTGTGGGACCATGATATTACTTCGATTGCCCTTGACATAACTTTTGCCTAACTCTATCATACGATACAACGTAACCCGTAGGACGAGCAAGGCTATGCTAAGCCCTTGCATCGTAGAAACGTGCATTGAGATATGTGGGACATTTTTGCTATGCTAAGCATTGGACTATAGGACCGTGCATGCTTTCTCAAGCATTTATACATGTGACACCTATGACTTTGCTATATCCATAGTCTTATGGCAATATAAACCAAATTATCCTTCTTCCAAGGTATGGGACGAAGTATCGAGTGTCATTTTGAATGCACGTCATGCAACACTTCTAAGCCGACCGTGGGACCTTTCTATATTCTAACTCCTTTTGACCAATTCTAGTTCGTTCTCTTAGCTATATGGATTCGCCCCTTTTATTATCAAGCCTACTTGTGCATTTAAAAAGTTTCATTTTATTAGTGTGAAGGCCAAGATGAGGCAAGTTCACCGAAGCCACCCACCTGAGCGAGGAGTCGTCTCGACTGAGTGGGAATTCGAACAAACCGTTGCATGGCTAAGTCCGAACGTCGTTGGCATTTTGATTTCTCTGGTTGAACTGAACGGGACGGGGCACTACAAGGTGGCCGTGGCCATGGCACGGTATTGCCCAGGCCATGGCCATGGCATGGTCCTATTATGAATTTTGATTAAGTGAAGTATTGGACAGGGATCGGTCATGGAAATTATTGGGTTAGTTCGTGTCCAGATGTAGTTGTAACCATTTTAGTTCATGTCTAGATGTGGTCGTGTCAAAAAAATAAATATACACAAAGACAAGCCCCAACCGAAGTTTGAGAAAAGACATACACAAATCCTTCTCAAAGACATACACAACCGTGTCTAATAATCTACAACACTTTAAGTCATACACAACTCCTTCTCAAAAAAATACACAAAGACAAGCCCCAACCGAACCACACAACCACATACAACCTGAGGCTGGACCAATCATTGGACTGGAATTAAGCCAAACCCATCACTAATACAACCCTTCCTAGTTTGAGCAAAGTTTAATATATGCCAAACCAAATGTCTTAGCTCAAAATATAAACCAATTGTTTAACACAACATATGTCTCTACACAGAAAATGATACATATTAGTGTGTATATTGTGTGTGTCTATATTAGGTATATAGAGACAGTGTCTCTACACAAGAAATTATATAGAGACTTGTGTCATGTATATTGTATCAATGTGTCAACAGTGTTATATATATTAGTGTGTGTATATATTAGTTACCTACCTATATGTAGCTATATGTGTAATGATACATATGGATATATAACTATATAGGTGGTTGATTAGATATATTGATGTAGTTGTGTGGGCAAGGGAACTCCTGGATGTATGCATTGGACATCCTGTAATCAGGGTGTTTGTGGGATAGAGTGAGGGATTAGGATATGAGCCTTTATGTGTATATATGTTATGTAGTATGGTTGACTGATATACCTATGAGCGAAGTTCGATTAGATAATTAGATAAAGGGATGAACGTGTAAACCCTAATCCCCCCTCTCTCTCTCTGCTAGCTAGGTATCGCCAAATATTTCATAGTAAGTGCTAGCTAGGTAAGTGATAGTTTGGACACTTCGAGGTCAAATTTTCCTTGTAGGCTAACACGGAACACATGATTTTAGGGTATTTTGATGAGCGTATGTAGTCTGAAATCAAGTGTCCATGTAAGTGGTCCTCTCAAAAGGAAATTTATGTCTGCAAGCCTGTCGTGCCATATTTTTTTAAGAGAATGACTCACAAGGATACTGCATTTCAGCGTACGTTAATGAGTTAAATGCTATCTAGGTATCTTAGATACTTAGGTAAGTATGTATAGTTAGTATCATAGGTAAGTGCTAGCTAGGTATCTTAGATACTTATGTAAGTGTCCTTGTCACCCCAAAGTCAAGGGTCCATGTCAGCCCTTCTCTGACAAGTAAATTTACATCTGTAAGCCTTTTTGAGGCTTTTATAGTCCTACAGAATTCAAAAAAATAGGAGCAAAGATAAAGAACGAAAGGAGTAAAAAATCAAAAAAAAAAAACAAAGAAAGAAAAATCTTAGAAAAGAAAAATTATAATACTTGGCATTTTCTAGTATTTTTCTGAAATCTTGTATAACTCTAAAAGCCACAAAAGGCTTGCAGAAGTAAATTTTCTTTAAAGAGAAGGGCTGACATTGAAGACGTGACGACACTCATTTAATACTCATGGTATTTGATGAGTTAAGTGCTAGTATGTATAGTTAGTGTCCTGGATATTTGAAACTATATCCTAGGTAAGTGCTAGCTAGGTATCTTAGATACTTAGGTAAGTTAATACTCATGTGTATCCATCGATTTATGCATCCGTTGGACAATATACTCGAATAAAGTCTAGCTATCTTTGCAGAATTATCTTCAAATGGATATGAATTACTATCTGCGGTATCGTTCGTGGATGTACAATCGTCATCCTGATGACAAGTACGGTGTACGAGATTAATTTATACAGGGGATAGAGCAGTTTCTGCGGTTCACCAAGGCGTTCCCTCAGTACATGGATCGTAGCAAAATTAAGTGTCCATGTATAAAACGTCACAACTTAAAATATCATCTAGAAGTGGATATGACATTTTATTTGTACTCGAGAGGTTTCATGCCGAATTACTATCAGTGGACCGCACACGTCAAACTTGTCTCTTTACTATTGGAGCCAAAGCCTTATATGGAGCCTTATATGCATGTCTATGAACATGGTGATTACGACAACGGATGTATGAATATGGTTTTCGATGTTGCGGGTCATAGTTTCATTCTGGATGATCATGATAGAGATGTAGAGGCACCGAATGCCGATGTTGCAAGGTTTATAGAGTTGCTGGAGAATACAAGGACTCCATTGTATCCTAGTTGTGAGGATCATTCACCGTTAGTGGTAGTCACTAGGATGTTGAGCATAAAGTCTAATTTTAACATGTCTCAAGAATGCTACAACCGAGTGATGGAGTTGATTATAGAGATCTTGTCGACGAGTGCTAAGTTACCTAAAGAATTCTACCGGTGTAAGAAGATGGTGAGATCGCTTTGGATGAAATACAAAAAAATCGATTCCTGCCGTAATGGGTGCATGCTCTACTACAAAGACGACAAGGATGAAGAAGTATGCAAATTTTGTGGTGCTGATCGCTAGAAGCCAACTAATACAGGGAGATCTGCTGGTAAAAGGAGGTCAGCCGATTCAATGCACTACTTGCCTTTGACCCCGCAGTTGCAGAGGTTGTTTGGCGAAAGAGACAGCCAAAATGGCATAGGCAAGAACATATTGAAGGAGTGTTGGATCACCCATCCGATGGAGAAGCTTGGAAGCACTTTGATCGAGAGTATCATGATTTCGTCGAGGATCCGTGTAATGTAAGATTGGGGCTTTCCTCTGACGATTTTATCCCGTTCGAACTTTCGGGCTCCCAGTATTCGTGCTGGCTTGTGATTGTCACTCCATACAACCTACCTCCTTGGATGTGCATGAAGGCTCATGTCATGTTCTTAACCGTCATCACTGGTCTAAACAACCTACGAGGACCATCAATGTGTACTTGCAGTCGTTAATACATGAGTTAAATCAGCTATGAGAAGTAGGTGCGAATACATACAATGTTAGCAAAAGATAGAATTTTTAGATGAGGGCGTCACTAATGTAGAATATCAACGACTTTTCGGCTTATGGTATATTTTCTGGATGGATCACTCATGGTTGTCTCTCGTGTCCTTATTGCATGGACCGTACCAAGCCTTTCCATTTTAAAAACGGAGGCAAATCGTGCTTCGATTGTCATCGACAGTTTCTTTCGAACGATTATTCATACAGGAGGAACATGAATGCTTTTCATACAGGCCGTTGCAGAGAAGAGCAATCCACCGCCAAGGTAGACCGGGGACACGATTTGGAAAAAGGTAAAAGATTTACCAAGTGCTATCGAAGAGCCCGCTAAGGGGGACAAGTGTGATGGATTCGGTCACACACACAATTGGACAAAGAGGAGCATATTTTAGGACCTTCCATATTAGGGCACAAATCTGATCAGACATAATCTTGATGTCATGCATATCGAGAAGAATGTGTTTGACAACGTAATTAATACTATGATGAACGTGAAGGAGAAGACAAAGGACAATGGCAAAGCCAGGTTTGACATTGAAGAAATATACAGGTGCCCTGAATTACATTTGATAGAAGAAGGGAATGGAAAGTACAATAAGCCCAAGGCCATTTTTTCACTGGATAAGGGGGATAAAGGGAGACTTTGTAGATGGATTCAGGGTCTCAAATTTTCAGACAACTACATGTCGAATCTAAGAGGATGTCTCAATACGAAGGAGAATAAACTGACGGGTATGAAGAGCTATGACTGCCACGTATTCATAGAGAGGTTAATTTCGATTGTATTTTGTGAGTTCTTACCACCGACAGTTTTGGATCCTTTGACAGAACTTAGCATATTTTTCAGGAATCTTTGTTCTAATAAACTGCTCGTCATTCGTCTGGAAAATCAAGAGCAGGACATTGCGATAACACTATGCCAGCTCGAGAGGGTGTTCCCTCATGCTTTCTTCGACTCTATGGAACATTTGCCAATTCGTCTTTCCTATGAAGCACGTGCTGGTGGACCCGTCAGTTATAGATGGATGTACAAGTTCGAGCGGCATCTGAACCACTTAAAAAGAAATAAAAAAACAAGGCACAGGTCGAGGGTTCTATTTGTGAAGCCTACATTCTTGAGAAGATTTCAATATTTTGTTTGATGTATTTCAAGCCTCATGTTACAACTAATAGAACAAGAGCTCCCAAAAATGACGATGGAGATGAAGAAGATAATGATGCAATACTGAAGGTATTAAATGCTAAGGGGAAGCCTTCGGGTAAACTGAAGAAGAGATATCTAAACGACGAGGAGCTAAGGGCTGCTTATATATATATATATATATATATATATATATATATATATATATATATTACTCAACTTCGACGAGGATGATGTGGAGAAACTTGAGGGGTAAGTAAATAATACGTCTACGTTCACGTCATCTAGTAAATGATACGTCTAATTTGCTAATGTTTTGTTGTTTTTCAGCACATTTAATGATGAGATGAGGTCCACTAGGCCACACATAATAGACAAAGAAGCAGAGCAGGAAATGAAATGTCATTTCCTTTCCTGGCTGAGTGCATATGTAAGGGTCTTATATATATATATGCACTTTACATGTCAATATATGAACTTAGTTCACTATCTTGTGTTATGTAGGTTGATCTTTCACACACAAGACTTGAGAATCTATTAGAACTCTTGTCAAAGGCCCAATTCTGACAGTAAAAATCTGGCCAAGCTACTGTGTTAATGGGTTTAGATTCAAGTCAACAAATGAAAAGATCAAAGACAACTTCGTGGATCTCGATTCCACCAAAAATAGTTGTTTGTGTATCAGATCATCGACCTACACGGATGTCGATGCAAGCAATGATTTCTATGGCATCCTGCGAGAGAATGTTGAGTTGACATTTAATTATGAAATAGTGCCTACAAAATTTTTTCTATTAAGATGTGATTGGTTCGATCTGATTCAAGATCAAGATTGGAGAATGAACAAGCATGGTCTTATAGATATAAACTACCATCGTCGATATCAGAGCTATAAACCATTTCTACTTTCAAGTCAGGCTCATCTCGTGTACTTCACAACCTATCCTAAATGGAGGGGGGGAGGGGGCAGCGAGGTCGGACTGGTGGGCATTATGTAAGACCAAGACAAGAAATACCTTTGACGTTCACGAAGTAGCTTATCAAGAGGATGAGCTACCTCTTCCTCCAAATATTATAGATGTGGTCTTAACAGAAGTTCCTCATTCCATGTCTAATTATTATGTAGAAGTGGTAGAAATATCCGAAGAGGAAGATCTACTAGATGAAAGTGTAGAAGGGGAGGACAAAGAAGACAACGAGCAAAAGGAAGAAGATGAATTTTCCGAAGAGGATTGAAAGTAATATAATGAGGAGGAGGAGGAAGATGAATTTTCAAAAGAGGGTTGAAAGTATTATTTTCTACCTTTGTAATTTTGTGACTCTTGCGACTCTGGTGTTGTCTACTTTTGTAATTTTTTGACTCTGGTGTTGTCTACTTTTGTACTTTTGTGACTTATGCGATACTCTTGTCTATTGCGAGATATTTTTGTGTTCGTGTTTTATTATCTTATGTTACTGTCAGGTATGCCATGGTGCGGATCTATATTTATACGAGGGGGCACTCCTAGGCCGGTATTCTACCACGCTTTCGGACCCTCGGCCAGTTCTACGACGAGTACTCCACTATACCATACCGTTCCAGGTCCCAGACCTCTATCTACTCCCTCGTCTAGTCTATCGATGGGGTCTTGCGGATACTCCTGGGACAAGCAGTTCCAGTCTCGCATCTACTACCCCATCCAGTATTCCTCCAATTACCAATGCCATAGAGACAAAGGAGCAGATAGGGGACATCGCTCCCTCTGAGGCTGTAGACCAGACAGATCCTCCATGCTGCCCTCCGGAGGACACGTAAGTGGAGATTTGGACGAATGGGCCTACAAAGTAAGTTAATTAGTATTTATTTTTGAAATGATTACATTTATATATTCATAAATTTAATTATTGCTGTGTAGATATAAGCCCTCGTCCGTACAGAGATCTCTGGGATTGTTTTTGAGGCAGAACTATGGTAGGCCCTAGCTCAACTACTCCTCCGCTCCCGCCGAAAGAAGGCTTTTTGGTTTGCACACTTCAAGGAATAAAATTATATATATTTTAATTAATATCAAACATTATTTATTTTTTAACTCTATGTTTAATTTGTTGCAGCAAACCTACTTCTATCCACCACACCGGGCTATGAAGATCGAGCAGCAGTTTTCCTCCGTCATCGAAAAGCTGATTCGCGATGCGATCAACGATCAAAAGGTTCATGATCATGCCAAAAAGCTGATCCATGGTTGGATCATGACTACGCAATGGACTGAAATGAAGGCAAAATTCGACGATACCAAGTATAAGGATCAATCGGATAAGGCAAAGGTGGCGCGGTTGAAGGCTAGTAAGTAGTGTGGTGGGTCAATTTCCCTGACAGAACATTTACGTCGTCTGGTACATATCGTATTAAATATATATTAATTTCTATACAGTTAGATAAAATGTTTATATTTAATAATAAATATTATATTTTAACAGGTACAAAAGGGAGAGGACCCCAACATGGTAACCGTCTTCCGGGTCACCCATAAACGGAAGTGTGATTTCATCAACGAGAAGGCCAGCAAGACATATGTACGCTCTACTTCCTTATATTAATTCAAGTACAATTTTACATTAATATGTTAATAATAAACAAATCCCTTAAACATATTATGGACATGCATTATATATCTACATAGTTAGTAATAAATACGTTAGACATTAGCACAAATTTTCTAGGAGGACTACGTTAGGCTACGTAATCAGGCGACTGCTAGTGAGCTTGTAGAGGGAGCTGCTGCTAGTGCACCTGTAGAGGGAGCGACTGCTAGTGTGCATGCTACCCCGTCGTCGGACGAGCTCTGGATGACCTTGTTGGTGGTCTTCAGCTGGGTACGTACTATGGTACGGGATCCTTCGGTGCCTATTTGGCGATGGAGTCATCCAGGGCTCCCTCTGCTAGTGTGCACTCCTCGTCGCAGACTTCGTAAACGTCAATGTGAGTCCAGAAGATCGTGGAGCAGTTCGTCGAGTTACATGAGATGATGCAGCGGAGGTCGAAGCTGCCCCATGCCGTGCAGAGAGACGATCCGGTGCTCACTGTACATTTTGATGCGCTCGAGCATAGCATTGTAGAGCTCCGGAGTATGAGCATGGATGTGCTGCTGTCACACCCCAGAACCAGAATATCGGAGAGCGAAGGAATGACTCAGCTAGCTACGTATTACTGGTAGATAAATATCGTATAATACGATCAATGCTGTCTAAATTATGAACAACTTAGATCGTGTCGAGACTAAATTTGTTTCTCATGCCTAAATTATTTCCAACCATGATTTGATTTCCTAAATATTAGCCTATGGTTAGTGAGTTAGTTTAGAATGGACCTATAGGCCTAATTAGGCAAGGTTTGACTAGCAAGTTGACCAAGTTTACCAAATTCAACTGTGGGTCAAACTTGACATAGAATTGACCCAAATAGAATTAAAATGACTTATTACCTTAAGTTTGACCAACCCTAGACTAATAGACTAGTTGACTTAGGTTTGACCTAGTTTGACTAGAATGGTTGACCAGAGTTGACTTTAAATAGGACACTTTGTAACCTGTGGTTGCTCTAAATAGGACTCAGTTACTTCAGTTCGGACATCTATTCTCATCAGTTGTTTAGATTATCAGGCGAGTACATTCTCTGACCGTTTCATACTTGCTAGGACTTATATTCTTTCTGTAGACTACTTTACTTGATGCTGACACGATGTTATCACGGATTAATACTATATGGATCTTTTTATGAGATGTTATCCCCCTTGGGTGCATCGAATACATCATATCATGTGTGCTTTTCACGAACATCATGTATTCCTTGGACTCTTATTATTCATATACACTCATGTGCTCTCATGTACTCTCATGATCCATGAGCATCATGTATAAACTATTCATGTACACTCATGTTCTCATGAGCTTCATGTATAAACCTTCATTTGTAATAACATAACCTGTCTAGATCCTTGTGTATTGATTGGGGAATGGGAGAGTAGAAGTGGTCATGTAAACAATTCCAAAGTAGGTAATTATGTGCAAACTTTATAGCATAATTATGTGCAAATTCAAGCCGTTCACATAACCATCTTGTGCTCTAATCACTTGGTCACTTACAGTTCTTATTTTTTTCATATTTATTTTTCAGTTTACTAGATATCTCTTTTTCTCTTCATGTTTATTTCTTACAGAGTTTCATATATTTTATTCTATAGCTTGCTTTATAATTTTTGTCATAATATGAACTGTGTGAGAGATATGTATTCGTTCCTGTCCTGTTGGATCTGTTGATAAAATTTTACAGGTAACTTGGAGGATCACAGCTAGCCTAGACTATAGGACACTAGTATAGCTTGTAGTAGATGTCTAGAGTTTGTTTATCTTATTTTTGTTAGTCTTGGAGATGTATTTCTTTTTAGATATTGAGATTTTGTGTTTGTTAAACACTTGACTTATTCATTTTTGGTTGTATCCCTCTTGTGGATGTTATCTATTTCATCGTGCTGATTATCTACCTCTAGTTTTGTGATTAAGATTGTATCCTTCTGAGATTGTCCTCGGAGATTATATCCTATAGTATTAGTTGTGATTGTGACCTAGAACATCGTTCTACCGCCGACACTGCGGCGTAGGCTAGACATACCCACTTTTTATGCCCCTATACTGGGTGTGGGTCGTGACACGTTTTTAGTGGTGGCCCACGCAGGTCGAAATTCGCATTTGTGCGATATCGTAGTAGCACAACGACTTAGTTATGCTACTATGAGCCCGCTATAGAGTATAGGAAGTAAGGTGTTAAAATGAGAGGATACTCAATCACTGTTAGAATTCCTTGAGAGATTTCTGGGACGACCCTTGAGAATCTCATCTTAGCTTCGATTTGAAATCATTTTCTCCTTGCCTTGATTCACCCTTACTTCTTGTTATTGAATTTGATTTTGATGGATTCATTGTTGAATTTTGAATCTTGATGTTCATTGTTGATTTTGATTTTTGTATTTAAATATATTTTATTTAAGGTATAACATGATAACATATTTAATAAGGACAGTGAGAAAGGAAAATGTCTGCCTTATTTATGGAGTTTAGAATTTATCGCAGTCATACTGGCTAGCATGACAAGGAGATAGAGCCTGATTTTAGATATACTTATCCTAGTTATGAAAATTTAGATTTTTTTGCAGCCATACCGGTTGGCGTGGTAAGAATTCTAGATAACATTTTGTATACCTTAGTTACGGACTCTATCGTTTATTGCAGCTATGCTTACTGGCGTGGCAAAATTCTGACAACATAATTTCAGGAAGACCTGTATGATTATATCTTAAATTGGTTTATTTCTTTTGAACAGAGTAGCAAGAACAGATTTTATCATTATTTCTTTCTTGTCATTATTTCTTGTATTACCATTTTTCTTTATCTTAATTAACTCTGTCCTAATTACATCAATCACCTATCTCGTAACTATTTCTATCAGCTACACTTGATATCTTTGAATCTCCATATTTCTTCCCTTTGGAAAGGACGAGGAAGTAACGTAAATCATCTAACTCGGAAAGGACTTGATTTGTTATCTTATGATAATCTTGGTAGGAATATAATATGATGGACCTTAATATAGGTTTGGGATAGAGATGCGACTGAGATTGAGGATGAAATCAAGAGATTTATATTATCAATTTAGAAACGATCACACTTAAAAAAAAATTTTGGTATGAATAATTCATAGATATATTTCATAACTGATGATGATATTTGAGATCGACTTAGTTTTTGAGGACTGGATATTTTTTGGTTATTGATTCTTAAGACGTTTCACTTTAAGGCTATGATGTTGAACTTAGGGATTTAGTAATGGGGAAGAGATTTTAACTGTATTCGATGATGATACAAAATTGAACAAGATATTGTAAGAAAATGGCTAGGAACATAGAAAACACAAGAATTTTGAGTTATAAATATTTAGAGATTTTGTAAAAAAATTAAATTTAAGGAGAACAATATTTGAAGGTGTACGTTGAAGGAAATATGAAGATTGATTTCATAATGGAGAATAAGTTTTGTAAGGCCTAGTGGTTTTAGATTTGAATAATACAAGGAGAGTAATTTGAACAAGTTCCATGATTTCATAAAACTGATTTAGAGGTTTCGGATCCAATTTAGGACAAGGTGGAAGAATTTGCATTTATGATGATTAAGTGGTTAGTGTTGATTCCTAATAAGAAGAGTATGACAAGGTCAAATTTTCATGACGGAAGGGTATAATTTTGGTGGTAGTCATATAATGGTTGATTTTCATATTGGGACTTGTGAGAAAAAGATATGATTGGAAAATGATGATCAGATAAACTTGATAGTATCAGAGAGAGATGATTAACTTGACTTCCCTATAAAACCTTATTTTTTTGCTTTCCCTGTCAAAAAGAGGAAAATTGACTTATTCCACATTCTGGAATCATCCTTTAAGTTTTCAATATCGTTCAACCCTAACTTCCTTGATCGCGACCAATCGACTTTGGTCATCTTTCTTAACAAACCAATATCCTGGGTCGTACCCAATTGAATTAAATTCAATTGTGATCTGGATTTCCATCCTTGGATGCTCATGCTCAGATTTCGATGACCTTGTTCTGCATATTGCCCAAATCCTAATTTAACAGGAATTGATCAACTTAGATCGTGTCGAGACTAAAAAATTCTCTCATGCCTAAATTATTTTCAACCATGATTTGATTTCCTAAATATTAGCCTATGGTTAGTGAGTTAGTTTAGAATGGACCTATAGGCCTAGTTAGGAAAGGTTTGACTAGCAAGTTGACCAAACTCAACTGTGGGTCAAACTTGACATAGAATTTACCCAAAAAGACTTAAAATGACTTATTACCTTAAGTTTGACCAAACCCTAGACTAATAGACTAGTTGACTTAGGTTTGACCTAGTTTGACTAGAATGGTTGACCAGAGTTGACTTTAACCTAGTTTGACTAGAATAGTTGACCAGAGTTGACCATTAGTTGACTTTGGTTTAGAATGACCTAGAATCATATGGGATGCATTGTAAACTTTTTTTATTTCATATTAGACACTTTGTAACCTGTGGTTGCTCTAAATAGGACTCAGTTACTTCGTTTCGGACATCTATTCTCATCAGCTGTTCAGATTATCAGGCGAGTACATTCTCTGATCGTTTTATACTTGCTAGGACTTATATTATTTCTGTAGACTACTTTACTTGATGCTGACACGATGTTATCATGAATAATACTATATGGATCTTTTTATGAGATGTTATCCCCCTCGGGTGCATCGAATACATCATGCCATGTGTGCTTTTCACGAACATCATGTATTCCTTGGACTCTTATTATTCATGTACACTCATGTGCTCTCATGTACTCTCATGATCCATGAGCTTCATGTATAAACTATTCATGTACACTCATGTTCTCATGAGCTTCATGTATAAACCTTCATGTGCAATAACGAAAGTGATGCTAGTGACTCGGACAACAACAAAGAATACAAGCACAATGCAAATGTCTGTCTTATGGCAATATAGTCAAATCAGGTACTCGATGACTTCTCTATGAATGCTCTCTCTTACACCAAATTAGAAAATGCCGTTCTTGAATTACATGATGAACACAGGATTATAAGAAGTAAGTATAGAAAATCTCTGAAAGAGATTGACACTCACAAACAAGAAATAGAAAGACTTTCCAATATTATTCTTGATATAAAAGCAAAGTCTCCTGCTTCTGGCACAGATGAGATTGAGTCTCTTCGACTAAAGCTCCAAGAAGTCCAAGACGTTATCAAGAAAAGGGCTGTTGAATTTCAATCCCTCAAAGAAGTATATGAACTTGCTATGCACAAGATACTTGCCACTAACCAAAGAGAATATGCAACCTCTATCAAATATAATGTCCTTCTTACAAATAGTGAGAGACAAGTTGATAGAGACATGGCTCACACAAACACATATCACAACACCATCCACAAGAATCACACTCACAAGACCACAACACGTAGGTCCTATCTCAAACATATGCAAAACGAAAAGGACCCTTTGAAAAGAAAAACACATCACATCATGCTTTCTACTGTCATCACCACAACACTCATACTGGAACTCCTCAATCTACAAGAACTCCTCATACACACAACATTCACTCATTTTTCTCTAGACCCATGACCCCCATGATGTGCTACTATTGTGGTTTACTTGGACACATATTTCATTATTATCAAATAAGAAAGCATGTTGACATAAAAATGAGAAAGCATGTTGACATAAAAATTGTTAAATGGGTTCCCAACCTTCAAGGACCCAAGTATTTTTGGGTATCAAAGTCTTCATCTTCAACTTGTGTTGTAGGTGAAACTTTTGTCGCACACTAGAAGCAAATGGATTCTCGATAGCGGTTGCTCATGACATATGACATGTGATGCTTCACATTTTGCAACGCTATCGATGAAGAATAAATAACATGTATCCTTCGACAATAATCTAAAGGGGTACATTATTAGACATTGTAATATCGGCTCCCCTTCTAATCCTTGTATTAAAAATATATGTCTTGTTACAAATCTTAAGCACAACCTTCTTAGCATGTAACGCCCCACTCCCAAAGTATGTAGGACCAGGAATACGAATACATGCCAGCCGCACTCCACTAATGGGCTAAGCTACACAACAAGCCATTAGCGAAATAAGCTGTATCCCTCAGAAATCAGTCAAAGGACAAGCTTTAGCTGATTTTCTGGCTGCTCATTCAATTCCAGAGAATTCAAAACTCTACGATGAAATTCCAGATGAAATCCTAGACTCAAATCAAATTGATGAAGAAGATTTTACTTGGCGTCTATTCTTTGACGGAGCTTCAAGAATAGGTCCTAATGGTGACATTGTTGCTGGAGTTGGAATTGTTCTTGTATCACCAGAAGGTCTTGCTATCCAAAGAGCTTATTCTCTCGATCAGCCATGTTCAAACAATGTTGTTGCTGAGTACAATGCATTACTCATTGGTCTTCAGCTCGCTAAACATCTGAATATTCAACATTTGGAGGCCTATGGAGACTCTAAACTCATTGTCAATCAGATAAGGGGTACTTATGAAGTTCGCCATCAAGATCTGGTTCCTTATCATAGATCGGCTATATCTATGGCTTCTTCATTTGAAGGATTCTTCATCGAGCATGTTAGGCGAGCATGTAACACAGAAGCTGATGCTCTTGCTAATCTCGCGACAGTATTGGCTATTCCAATTAGACGTCAACAAATGATTGTTGTTTGCAATTGAGAATTATTTCATCTTGAGAACAATCTAACTCTAGGACTTCCAGTTGACATTGAAGAATCAACATCTCATGATGTCAATACAACAAGAGGATTTGGATTAAGTCATAAATCATTATCATCTTCATCTGATTCTAGCATGGAATTCATCTTCAGTAATTCAGCTGAGACTCAGAATACGGATAAAGATTGGAGACTTCCTTTCTTAGATTTCGTATTGTATGATATTCTTCCAGATAATCCGAGTGAGGCAGCATCTATCAGACGACGATCACTCAGATTCTATTACAATCATACTACAAAAACTTTATATCGTCGAGCTTATGATGGTTTACTTCTTCGATGCATTGCCGGTGATGAGGCTCAACAAATTATTCGCGAAGCACATGATAGAATTTGTGGAGCACATCAGCCTGGACCAAAACTTCAAGACCGTATTCGACGTATGGGTTATTATTGGCCCACTATGGTATCAGATGCCATCGAATATGCAAGGAAGTGTAAAGCTTGTCAAATCCATACGGATTTTATTCATCAACCTTCAGAATTTTTACATCCAACGGCAGCATCATGGCCCTTCGAAACTTGGGGCATGGACATTATCGGTCCGATCAATCCGCCGTCATCAAAAGGTCATCGGTTTATTCTCGCAATAATCGATTATTTCTCCAAATGGGCCGAAGCTATTCCTTTATCTGAAGTCAAAACTTCCAATGTCATTAACTTTATCAAGCACCATGTTATCTACAGATTTGGTGTTCCTCGACGCATTATTCATGATAATGGATCACAATTCGTCAGCCAAAAATTTATTCGATTCTGTGATGATCATCGGATCAACAATGTGGCTTCTACCGTATATAATCCGGCAGCTAACGGATTAGCAGAAGCTTTCAACAAGACCATCATCAAACTCTTAAAGAAGTTTGTCTCTACTAACAAACGTAATTGGAGTAAGAAACTCGGTGAATGTTTGTGGGCTTACCGTACTACAATTCGTAATGCTACTAAATGTACACCTTTCTCTCTGGTGTACGGATGCAAAGCTGTTCTTCTATTAGAGATTCAAATTCCTTCTTTAAGGATAGCAATCGCTAATGAACTTACCACCGAGAATAATGATCGTCTTCGACTTCAGGAATTAGAAGCTCTGGATGAAAAGCGATTATCTGCTCAACAGAATATCGAATTCTATCAAGCTAGAATCTCAAGAGCTTTTAACAAGAAAGTCAGAGTTCGAGCATATCAAAAAGGAGAACTTGTTCTAACAGTCAGACATCCTATGACTATGACTCATATGAGCAAAGGCAAATTCGACGCAAAGTGGGAAGGTCCCTACGTTGTGAGCAGAGTTTTCTCAAATGGAGCTTATCAACTCTCAGAACTGGATGGTCGAATTGCTATGATGCCTATTAATGGCAAATTCCTTAAAAAGTATTATGTATAAATATAAATGCTTGTAAGTCATCAGACAAGTTCAAGTCCATAAATAAAATTCAAATTTTATTTCATTATATGATAGTACATGATATTAAAGAAGATCACTATCATCTTTCTCTACATTTGGACGCGGACCGCTGCCGTCCTTCTCGAAAATACGATCAGCAAAAGAGCTGAGAACTTCTTTGCCGGAACCCACGAGGAATTTGTAAGCAGCCATCCTCATGGCTTCTTCTTCTTCAGTCCCTCCCGGATCAAGCAGAAAGTCCAGAATGTCTCGTGGTGGCTTGGGTGCAGACGAACCTTCGCCTGCTTCTACCTCCTTCGGCTGAACTGGATCGGCAGGGCGTTCTTAAGTGCCCTTCTGAACCTTCGGGGCGATTTCAGCCTTCTTGAATGCTTCTTCAGACGACATTTTTATGTTGAAGAGTAGAAGTGTTCGTTCTTGTATTTATAGGCAGAAGTTCCTCAAATAATGAAGCGACACATTCATCCGACGGTTCGCCCGTTCATTAATGCCTGACGGTTCATCCGTTCATTTATCACATTCATCCGACGATTCGCCTGTTCATTAATGCCTGACGGTTCATCCGTTCATTTATCACATTCATCCGACGATTTGCCTGTTCATTATAATCCGACGGTTAACCCGTTCATTCATCATCATCTGACGGTTCATCCGTTCATTATCATTCATTTTAGACGGTTTATCCGTTCATTCCATCATTTGTCGGTTTTCCCGTTCATCCCACATACATTTACGATTCATCATCGTTCATTATCCATGTCAGTATCATATTTATGAAAATGATATCTAGTCTTTTGATTCTCGAGTCCAAAGATCATAAAAAATTGAGTTCAAAGATATTTTTATGTCTGAATTCTATTTTTTCTAATCAGTATTAAACTAAGATCATCTCTGGTTTAATATCCTCTGATAGAATTACAAAGTTCATTTGTATATTCTATTCTATAGAAATGTGTTATGTATTATTTACCTCTGAACATATTTTCTATAAATATATCATTATCAAAACAACAAAGTTAAAAATCAGATCAAAAGTTCTCATTTGTCTTCATTCAAAATCAAAATATTGATTACAAATGAAAATGTAAAAGATCTATTTATTAGGAGTTATTAGCTCCTTAATACGATCAAGTACAATACTCATTTTCTCATCATGAGCTTTGCGAACTCTTCCTGCTGCTTCGATTGCGACATTTTGTTCATCAAAAACAATAATAGCAGATTGGCGACGGTTAACTTCTTCAATTTGCTCCGCCTGCATCTGCTCTCGCTCTTGTTGAAGAGCTTGATGGCGTTCAGCTTCAGATATACGAACAGTAATGACCTCAGCTTGCTCCTTTTCTATGAGGGCAATTCGCTCCTGAAGACGAGCTAGCTCTTCTTTCAACTTCTTTAGCTCTTCAGCTTTTGATATTTTATCCTTTGCCAGAAGTTCTACTCTCTGACGAGTAGCTAATATTTCTGCACCCTTTTCTACTAATTTCTCAGATGAAGAAGCGAGAAATTCTTCTAATACAACTTGATGGGCCTGGGCCTCATGCTCCAATTGGCTGATCTCAGCCACAGTTAAAGATTGAATATCTTCCTTCTTAGTTTTCCAGTATTTTCGGAAGGTTATCTCTAGTTCATCCAGGAGATGTTCGAAGAAGATACATTGAGATTCGCAGCCAGCATGTCGTAATGCCAGTAGCAGGAAATTGACTATCGTTCGAAGCTCAGAGAAGGGCATAGCTTCGTCTTTCAAGAAACGCTTGGAGTACGTATCCAGATATGAATAGATGATATCTGAATACATCCCCAGAGTTCTTGCCAGTCCCATCTCGAACCCAGGAGTCATTGTCATCATTGAAGAAGAAGCTTGTATGTTTTCTATCCTGGGAACGGAGGTATGTGCTGCTGGAGAAGTTGGCAAGTGCGAGCTCCCTTCATCAGCATCAGTCTGGACATGTGGAGCATGAGTTGAACTCATTGATGCAGCAGTTCCTACTAGTCAAAGAAAAAAATAATCAGCATCTAAAGAAAAAGAAACAGTAAAAACAGAATTTGGAATAAAATTCTACCAGGCTGAGGTTCATATTCTATATATTGAGGGAGTCTTGTGTCTTCTCGTAGCCGGTCCATGATGGTGTCCGACACCTGCTTTATGTGACTACTTCCAGCTCCAGAATTACTGGGCACTGGAGCGTTGTCCGAAGATTGAGCAGGTTCGGAGCTGAGTTCCATTCTGTTCCCTCTGACTTTATCTTCATCATAATGAATAGAAGTGCCAGCATGCCAGTCCTCTTCTTCTTCAGCTTCTTCTTCTTCTTCAGACTCTTTTTCATCCCCAGCTTCAGGATGAGTCTTTGATTTGGAGTCCATGATGTTCACATCTTCATCTATTCCTTGAGATGAATGAATCTCAGGAACAGTAATGATAGCAAGCTCATTATTGACTACCGGTTCAGTCTTTTCTGGAATATCAGTTCGAAGAGTGATGTCTTTACAAACATTCTTCAACAAGTCATCAGCAGCTGATAGCTCGAACGTTGGCACGCCTTCATCGCCTCTGACCAAAGAAATATTTTCTTCAACCTGAGTTTCTGGAACTTCCGGTTGTTCCATAACTTCTGCCGGGGCTGGTTCTTCTTCAGAATATTCAATCTGGTCATCCAATGCCTGGATGATGCCCTCAGTCCCATGTTCAAAAGGGATCATCCTCATCTCTGAGGGTTCAGTAGCTACTCCACTTGTTGTCGGAGCAGTCGTTTCCTGAGCTCGAGTGGACTCTACCTCAGTCTGTTCAGCTGAAGTTGCTGGAAGATGAACATAATCAGATTCTATTTTCTCAGTGGAAGCCGCTTCATTGATCTCTGGCAAGACCCCTCCACTCATAATCGTTTCCAGGAGTTCATTGCCCTTCATTTTGCTGATGGTCTTCTTGACGTACCTGCCTCTCGACCTCCTTGTTATCAAAGGAGCATCGTCTTTATCTGTATCTTCGTCTTAATCGGCGGTGTCATCTTCGTCAACTGAGATGCCACCTAAAGATGAAGTGGCAGTTACTGAGACCCCTTTCTTCTTCTTCTTAGATGTCTGAGACTTAGTACTCTTTTTGGAGACTGTCTCAGATTCATCACTTTGCTTCCTCTTAGAAAGGGATACAAATATGGGAGGAAGAACTTCATCAGGAAAATTTTGCTCTTGAAATAAGTCATATAGGGGCTCAACCTCCGCTGTCTCATCTTCAGGTTCCGGAGAAAATCGTTGAACAACAATCTTCTTCTTCGACCTCTTTGATGGAGCTGGGTCTTCTTCCGCAACAAAAGTCTTCAGATGGAAATTCGACATGAAGGTGCTCGACGAAACATAAAAGCGAGCATATGTGTAAAGTATCTTTGTCCCCGTGCTGGATAAAGGATTAGGCATAGAGAATACAGCTTTTGTATCTCTAGCCGCGAAGTATCTCCAGGCCCGAGCTCCGTCAATAAGCCCTCCACGAGCAGAAAGGCAAGTGGTGGCATTCCCAACATGAAGTTGGTCATATCCGAATTGCCTGGCAAATCGGCTCGGTAGATACGGCTCCAGATACGTCATTTCTTTATGACGGTATACCAGATGAGAGGGCCGGATTCTCTACAACCACTGAAAGGCTACATCATCTAGTCTGTTCCCTTTATCTCCGTCTATCATATTCAAGGGCATGCTCTCATAACCCAGTGGTGGAGGGACACATTGAATGGACCAATGTGATGCTCGATTCAGAATATTTCTGCATTTTGGAAGAGTGTGAACCTTCCAGAAAGTTTTTCCAGAGTACTTCTCCAAAAAGAGACTGCCACTCCCTCCTGCTCCCGGAGGTATCAGACCGTCATGATGGAGAAGAAGCTAACCATATAGATATATGAAGGGCATCTCTATTCTCGGGAATTCATCGGTCATCCTCCTCTGATTAGATAGCATATTGGTTACAAAATTCCGAAGACCTGCGTTCAGCCTACAGGTCATCGCTGATAATAAGTCTATCTTATAACCATACATAAGGCGCACTGCTGCAAAAATAACGCCTCTATGTATTCTGTCTAGAGATCTGGAGCCAGGAACGACGAATCTTCTTAACCAAAGAGATAGGAATCCGGCTAAATGACCGTTCTCTGATAGAGCCTTTCCACTCTGTCTCACATACGAGCTGAAGGTGGTTCCAGCTTTAAACTCATACCAGTCTTCATCGATCGTAAAATCCTTGCAGTCATACTTCTCTAGTAGATAAATGATTTCACTCTCAGAGAGAGGCTTGAAGGAGTTAATTTGGTACCATCTCTTTTCGTTTATCTTTTTCTCATCCTTTTCACGGTTCATAAAAAGATAAGACATCCACTTCTGGATGTGGCAGCCGGCTTCATCTTTAGAACTCTTGTAATACAGAGCACATGTGCCAAAATGACACATCATCTCTTCAAACAGGTGCACCATCTCCGGATTCTTCTCCGACAGAAAGTTCAGCTCTTCTGTCGTAGGCACATACTCTTCATACGGTAGTGTGCCTGAAGGCAGATGCGAGATGTATTCCATCTCATGAAGGGCAAAGCCCATCTCCCCTTTGGGAGTCATAAATGTCCCCGTCCTGTGGTTATACCTCTCAACCAAGGCCAGGAACAGAAAGCGGTTGGGTCTGAAACCGTAGGATGAATTGACGATTGCGTCATAAAGGTTTATCTTCTTCAGCTCACTCTCAAACTTCTCCAGAGCCCAATGGACCAAAGTCCTCCACCTCACGTTTTCCGGATTCATTAAGCCGTTCATCTTCGGCGTCGAATCAGTGGGGTAGAATGCATTCTCGTTTGCCATGAATTCATTTATGAAAATAGGCATCCTGAATGGCATCAATATTGATGAGTCTTCGGGTGGTACACATCCTGGCTTCAAACCTCGAAACACGGATACATGATTCTCTGGAGAACTGAAGAATCCCTCCTTCCTGTAAATGATATGGCTCGCCTTTGCCTGCTGATATTCTGTTAAGTGCCAGGACATCTTTCTGGGATAACTGGCATGCATGAATCTCATGATAGATAAGCCCCTAGAAACCTTCGGCCAGTACATGGGCTGTCTTGCATCACCTTCGAAATAGAAGCAGACCTTCTCTCTGATGCCCTTTGGTTGTGACTTCTGTGCTATGGCATCTCCGAACAGAAATGCTGGTTTCTTGTGGGACACCAAATCAAGACTCTGAAAGGGTTGACCATTCATCAGACAGAGTAAAGTTGTATGGTCTTGATTTGTCAACAACGACAGTCTGGCTTCTGGAAGGTCAAACTGAGGAAATTGCACATGAGATAAATCATGTTTAAATAAAAAACTCAAGTGCCCTTCATAATCTGCCTCTTCACTTCGGATGTTCACTACAGAAAATAAAAGAAGACAAGGTCAGATGTGTTTCAGTAAAATCTATGTCTACGAGCCTTATGCGTGTATAGCAGTGCTCGAAGGAAATTTCATAAGTCACGCAGACTTCAGACAGATATACTATCAAGACACGCTGAATGATTTATTCACGCAGGTGATTAATTCACTTAAGGATAAAATAAAAGTCACGCATCATTGCCAGAATCACATTTAAGTGAAAATGACAAAAGTACGCTGACAGATCAAGACTAATCTATCCAGAGGATGACTCTCAGAAGCTGCATGAATAATTCAACATGGACATTTCTGCCAACATATGAAAAAATCACGCAGAGTCATGAAAGCTGCGTGAATAATTCAAACATTGACATCCCTGCCAATACATGAAAAATCACGCAGAGTTATGAGAGCCATGCTCATTTGCGTGAAACACAGAGCTTCGTAAAAACGAAGATGTGAAGTATGGCCGACCCTAAAGAGGGGGCATACTTTATTAATATCCTTTGCCCTAAGAAGGGGGGATATATTTTTGAAGTTCATTATTTGTCTTAAGATCCTAAGATTTCTATGTGGAGTTCATCTTCATCAAAGTCATCTTCATTAAGTAATCTTCAACAGTTCGTATCCCCATCCATCACTTACGCTGCATAGGAGGATGCGTGACTTCGCGTCAAGGAAGTCTGTCAGTGGTGGCACGCGAGGAAGTCGCAGGAGCTTTCCCCTTGGCCTGAGCGTCGATTTTCTTAGGAGCCATTACTGCTGAGAAGGGGAAGAAGAAGTCGGGGAAGATAAAATTCGTCGGGGAAGATGAAGTTTCTCTTCTGTGGATTTTTCTCTCTCTAAAGCAAGTGAAGGAGGAAAGAAGTGATTTATGGCTTATTTATAGGCTCATGAAGAATTTCAAACGGCAACATTATTATTTGCCTCGATTTAGGAGCTTTGCACGGGATCCTAACTGCACAGAATCCCAACAGTCCAAATCATTTTGGAGTAAATCTCTCTTTAAAGTCATCTCAGCGTGACTAAATTCATTTTATCATCTCGATTTCAAAGTATTTCGAAATAATTTATCATTTTTTGAAAACTTTGAAGGGGGTTTTGTAGGCCTAAAAAATGAAAGTCACGCTGAGTTGATCAAAACAATGTTTAAAAGTTACGCTGGGTTCTACCAGACTATTTCCTCAAATATACACAGAGACAGCTCATTATTTGTCAGAGTGTCATTATGACTGACAGCACGACAGTCAAAGAATGTCTCCTCGTATGCCACGTATGCACGGAACTCGAGAGATTACAGCCGACTATTGCGTGACTTTCGAAATATTCTTCAACAAGACTCAGCCTTCATCAAGTTGGCGTACCAAAAGAACTTATTGTCATTTAATGCGACTGACAAGGCAATCAATGTCAGAGATTTTGTGTCAGTCAAGGCACGTCGAATCAAGACAATTGGTCGTTCTGACTCAAGTCTGCGTGTATTTTGAACTTCTATGTTCCTTCCTCAAGCTTGCGTGTATTTTGAAGCTTTTTGCCCCAAGTCTGCGTGTATTTTGAAGCTTTTTGCCTCAAGATTGCGTAGATTCTGAAGCTTTCTGCCCCAAGTCTGCGTGGATTCTGAAGCCTTCTATCCAAAGTCTGCGTGGATTTCGTCCTCAACAAGGCTGCGTGGATTTCGTCCTCAACAAGCATGCGTGGATTTTATCAAATTAGAGTACGTGGCAGCCATGCCACCGATCTCTCACCTGCGTGTCCTGTAACTTGCATACGACTCATGCACAATTGCCATGTGTCCAACAGTTACAGGCCACGTCCAGTAACTGCTCATAACCTTGCGTATGTTAAATCCTGCGTGATTTTCAACTATGCACAGGTTGTGAAGACAGTTATCTTTTTAGTTATTTTTGACTCTATAAATAGAGTTCTTTTCTCATTCATTGTACAGAGACATAGATATCTAAATTGCTGTTGAAATTTTGAGAGCTTTTCTTCTTCGTATCGTCTAAGGGATAAAGCGATCGTCTTCTAGATCGGATTCCTACAGTTGTATTTTCCCAGATACACAATAAATAAAGTGAATTTATTTATGGAAAACAACACCGTGCAATCTGACAATCTGTCGGAGATACATCTCCGCTAGCTGAGTCGTCGACTGACCAACTTTGAACGGGAGAAAGTGAGCCACTTTCGTGAGCCTGTCTATGACAACCCAAATAGCGTCTCTGCCAGCCGGGGATCTAGGCAATCCTGCCACAAAATCCATGGTTGTATGCTCCCATTTCCACTCTGGAATTGGCAATGGTTAAAGTAGTCTAGCTGGTCTCTGATGTTCAGCCTTAACTTGTTGGCAGACTAAACAACGAGAGACAAACCGGGCTATCTCCCACTTCATGCCATTCTACCAAAAGTGCTGACGAATATTACGGTACATCTTTGTGCCATCGGGATGAATGGAATACTATGAACTGTGGGCCTCTGCCATGATCTCCAGTCTGATATCTCTACTGGGTACATAAAGACGCGTACCATGTCGAAGTGTACCGTCTTCATGGATACATAACTCTGGTCTTCGTCCTGCCTCACACTCTGCTCTGAGTCGTTGAAGCTTGGAATCTGCTGACTGCGCCATCCGGATCCTCTCGACTATAGTGGACTGAACTTGCATGCTGGCCATCAATGCCACACTGGAAGGGAGGACAACTTCTATACCCATCTTCTGAAGATCGGCTAACAGCTCCGGTTGTGCTGTTAGGAAATAAACTTCGGCTCTCCTGCTCAATGCATCCGCCACAACGTTGGCCTTCCCAGGATGATACTGCAAGTTGATGTCATAATCCACAAGCAGCACTAGCCATCTCCTCTGACGCATGTTGAGATCCTTCTGGATGAACACATACTTCAGACTCTTGTGGTCGGTGAAGATCTCCACCCTATCTCCATACAAGTAGTGCCTCCAAAGCTTAAGTGCAAACACTACTGCTGCCAGCTCCAAGTCATGGGTTGGGTAATTCCTCTCATGATCACGAAGTTGTCATGACGCATAAGCTATTACTTTCCCATGCTGCATCAGAACACATCCTAAACCTCTGCTCGAAGCATCACAATACACTAAGAATCCTCCAGTTCTATCTGGAAGCGTGAGAATAGGAGCCGTCATCAAGCCTCACTTCAACCTCTCAAAAGAATCCTGGCACTCTGCTGTCCAAGCAAACTGCACATCCTTGCGGGTCAACTGGGTCAATGGTACTGAAATCCGAGCAAAGTCTGAAACAAATCGCCGGTAGTAGCCGGCCAAGCCAAAAAAACTACGAATTTCTGCCACTGTGCTAGGTACCGGCCACGTTTCAATGGCCACGATCTTCTGGGGATCCACTTCTACTCCTCTTCTGGTGATGATATGACCCAAGTACGAAATGTGATCGAGCCAGAACTCGTATTTACTGAACTTGGCATACAACTGGTGCTCTCTGAGAATCTGGAGGACAACTCGATGATGCTGCTCATGCTCCGCCTCACTCTTACTGTAGACCAAGATGTCGTCCAAGAATACAATCATGAACTGATCCAAATAAGGCATAAAGATACGATTCATGAGGTCCATGAATACTGCTGGCACATTGGTTGCTCCAAATGGCATTACAAGGAACTCTCAATGCCCATACCTCGATCTGAACGCTGTCTTCGGGATGTCCTGCTCTCTGACTCTGATCTGATGGTATCCTTATCGTAAGTCGATCTTCAAGAATACTGTAGCCCCCATGATTTGATCAAACAAGTCATCTATCCTCGGGAGAGGGTATCTGTTCTTGATTGTCACTGAGTTCAAGGTACGATAATCTACACATAATCTGGATGTACCATCCTTCTTTTTCACAAGAAGCATCGGGGCTCCCCAAGGCGATCCACTAGCACGAATGAATCCCTTGGTTCTGAGTTCTTCAATCATCTTGTATAATATCTCTAGCTCTGACGGTGCCATCCTGTAGACTCTCTCTGACACTGGGGATATTCCGGGAATCAAGTCGATAGTAAACTTGATCTCTCGTTCTGGCGGCATCCCTGGAAGCTCTTCTGGAAAAACATCTGGAAACTCTTCGACTATCCGAGGTAACTGTACTACTGCTACTGCCATCCACAATACTGGAGGATAAGGTTCAACTTTGCCTCGGGAGAAGGAAAACTCTGGCTCGCCTGGATGCTAAAAATAACCCTGCCAATGTGGCAGTCTATCCTAGCATACTGGTCCCTCAACCAATCCATCCCTAAGACCACATCATAATCGGCCATCGGGAACTCTATCAATCTAGCGGGGAATTCTCTACCGCTAACTATGATCCGACATGAGAAAAATACTCTATCTACTCCCATAAGTCCGTTACCAGTAAGTATATTGAGCCTTACTGATAATGGCTCGGGCTCCAGTCCTACCCGTGTCGTGAATCGTGCAGACATAAAAGAATGCGATGCACCAGAGTCAAATAATACTGAAGCTAGAAAGGTGTTGACGAGAATAGTACCTGCCACTACCTCTCCTGGTGCTAATCCTTCTTCTTCCATGGTCAAGGCCAGCATTTGACTATGTCCTCTGGGTGCGGGTCCCCTCTGCTGAAAATTCCTCTGCCTGCTCTGGATCAAGGCTTGGGCTTGGGTATACTGCTGCGGTCTCTGCTGCTGGAATGTCTGGGCCTGCGTCGGCAATGGCCTCGAGAACGGGTACTGCAGCTGCTGCTGCTGCTGGACTGGTGCTGGTCCTCTAACTGAAGGACTACAGAAGGCCGATGAACTCCCCCTGTTTGGGAAGTTCCCAACCCTGTGGTCCGGGGTACCACAAACCAAGCACAAAACCTGTGCTCTGCGACACTCTGATACCACATGCCCTGGCTTCCCGCAGTGTGAACATCCCACTGCGGAAGACTGCTTCTGCTTCTGCTGCTGAGGGTACGTCGAGGTGGAATGCTGAACCGACGTCACTGAGGCCGCCCGCCTTGGAACTCCGATGGTCAAGGCCCTGGCTGCCGGGGCTGGTGCTGATGACTGATTCATCTGGCCGTGAGATCGCTTCCGACCTCCGGTTCTATCCACGATCCTCTGGAAGGTATACTCATGCCTCCGGGCTGCCCTCAACACTATATCAAAAGTCTGATGCTCAAACTTCTCCACCGCCAATAAAATCTCTAGGTGGAGCCCCTGCTGGAACCGCTGGAATCTATCGAACTCGGTCGCCACCAAGGTGGGAGCAAACCGACTAAGCCTGGAAAATTCGGCCACATATCCATCGACCGTCCTGCCCATCTGCTTCAGATTGGTGAACCTTGTCTGCAGATCGTACCGAGCTACAGCATCAAAGTACTTGGTCTGGAATCTTTCCCTGAATACTGCCCAGACAATAGGGGCCACTAATCTAACGGCCTGCGCCGCCCACCAGCTGCGGGTAAGATCCAATAACTACAGGCGCACCACGGCCACCTTCTCGTTCTCTGGAGTCCTGGCTGCTTCTAAAATCACCTCTGTGTCCTGAAGCCATGCATCTGCAGCGATCGCATCTTCACTGCTGTCGAAGAAGGGAGGGTTCAAGCGCTTGAAGCTGTTAGCCGTGCTGTTACCCTGATGACCTCCTCTGGTCAAAGCGTCTGCCACCGCCTGGTGCAAGGCATCTCCTCGACGATCCTGGGAGGCTAATAGTGACCTGATGAGACCCACTAAAGTGCCATCATCAGGCTTTGGAGGGTGGACGGACTGAACTGGTGGCTCTCCTCCAGTAGGCATGACTCTAGAGGCTACTCCTGAATGCTGGGCTTGATCCCTAGGTTGCTGCTGGTCCGCAAAAGGTGCTCTTTCTTGCTGATCGGCAGGTCCAGGAACAATGTCGCTGAAGAAGACGACATAGAGAACAATAAGGAAGGACCAGGATAGATCAAAGATGCAAGCATGTGACCAGGTCAAGATTACATGGATTCGGAAGATATGAACAGAGATCAAGGGCTAGTACTGATTGAGACATCTATTCGGTAAACCCTCACATATCTTGATTTACAAGACCTGCATGGGCCACCACTAAAACCATGTAACGCCCCAAAACCAGAATACTGGAGAGTGGGGGCGTACATAGCCAGCTACGTATATTGAAGTGCAATCCACCTTGCTATACGGTCACGGTTGTCTAGATACATGAAGGTTTAACTACAAGCCAACAGTCTCTTATGGTCATGAACAAGCCTATTGTCTCAATCTCAAGCAAGCAATAATAGTTACAAGATGTCAGAGCACCAAATATATAATAGCAAGGCATCCCATACATTACATATTGGATGATCATGAAGCTAGTCGTACAAAATTTCAAGACTAGCAAGAGTTCAGTCATACATGATCAACCTTAGGATCTGTCAATCATGCTACAGCCCGTAGGCAGACAGTAAATAAAGGTATAATACGAGCTAACACGTGCTCGCCGGCTAAACGCCTCAAAAGAATAATTTTTACAATAAAGTGGGAGGACAAAAAGAAATCCACTCGTTGCCAGGGTTACGCCTGGTGGTCACCATCTGGCTGGAAGGTAGGTAGATCCTCTGGAGCTGCTCTGATATCTGGCCATACAAAACCAGCTGGGTCAGACCCCAGAAAGAGCAAGTGCCACAAAGGAGGCTTCACTTAGGAACTAAAACTAGCATATCATAATAGAATATTAAAAATAATAAATAAAGAACTGATAATAATAGAGATAACAACAGTAAACTGAGTACGAGGAAACCATTCAAGTAGCCAGGTCACAACCCTTAAACCAAACAAGGACCGAGGTTATAACCCTTCACCTGAATAGAAACCCGTCCCAAATACTATTGGTACAGTAAAGACAATAAATGAAGAGAGGACACAGAATTGCTCTGGGAGCCAGGTTACAATCCTTAAACCAAACAAGGACCGGGGTTGTAACCCTTCGCCTGAACAAAACTGGACCCCTGATCTTTATTACTAAGGCCAGTATAAATAATCATGGTATTAAGGTAAGGTAAAACATGCCGAACATGGCATGGGGTTGAAATAAGACAATAAACGAAGAGAGGACACAGAACTGCTCCGGGAGCCAGGTTACAACCCTTAAACCAAACAAGGACCGGGGTTGTAACCCTTCGCTTGAACAGAACTGGACCCCCGATCGTTATTGTTAAGGCAAGCATCAATAATCATGTCATGTCACAATCTTGCACAGGATCAGGATAAGACTCAGCTGGAATAAACTCCATCCAATTAATCACGGCCAATCAAGAGTACGGCTTGATACTTTTAACTAACTAGCGTTATCACAGGCCTAGTTACTAGCAAGATGCATTGAGATTATCCCAACAGCCACAAGCCCTGCAGACCATCCGGTTATCCAGGTCGAATATCCGTTTATGAAGGATGTAACACGTGACAGTGTGCTGGAAATGTGCCCTACTTGTCGGTAGGCTACAAGTCCACTTAGTGCACCCAGATAACGGGATTGCTTGTAGCTGGGAAATCTCTTCATGACTACTAAATTATTCTAGTTTATTAGCCGTAGTCGATTACAGTGGGTACCCCTGACCGTGATACTCAGGGATCCCCATCCTAGACATGATGTAAGACAGTGCCAGTTTATTTATACAAGCACAATCGTCCACGGTGTCCAGGTCGTTCCTACTTGCCATGTCAGGCTAGCTGTCGTAACAGCATGTCAAGATATATCATGTTATTTTACTTGTCAAGAGTGCACCACAGCGGGCTACTATCGTGTTCTATTCTTACATTATCGTGAATGAGAAAAACTTGCATAAAATAACTAATAACATATTCTTGAAGCCAAGGAAAAGATCTACAACTTTCATGTTGGGAGTTAGGAGAAATTATGGCCATAATTCAGCCAAATAGGACTTAAAATAGCCAAAAACAGCCAAAATATGTACTATGCGGCACTATTCAGCACTATGCGGCACTCTCATATGCGGCTGGACACTATGCGGTACTATACAGCACCTTTATGCGGCTGGACACTATGCAGCACTATGCAACACCCTTATGCGGCTGGACACTATACGGCACTATGCAGCACCCTTATGCGGCTGGACACTATGCGGCACTATGCAGCACCCTTATGCGGCTGGACACTATACGGCACTATGCAGCACCCTTATGCGGCTGGACACTATGCGGTACTATGCAGCACCCTTATGCGGCTGGACACTATCCGGTACTATACAGCACCCTTATGCAGCTGGACACTATGCGGCACTATACAGGCACCCTTATGCGGCTGAATACTATACGGCACTATGCATCGTCCCTGCCAAAATCAGCACAGATGAACATAGAAATGGCCGAAAATGCTTTTGGCCATAACTTCCTCAAAACAAGTCAAAATCCAACTTTTCAAAGGTCTATTTTGGGTAAAATCGAATTCTCTACAACATGGAACAATCAAAACATGAAAATAATATAGTTTAATAGATTAAAATCCAAGAAACCGAAAATAATATAAACTTAGATCTATAAGAAAATATCCATCAAAATGGAAAATGCCAAGTTCTAAAGTATCTTAGAATCTCGCGAGAAAGACAATAGAACAACAAAAATGGAGTTTCTCCATGAAGCAAGTTGCACTTGCCTAAGCTTCTCTTGGTAGGTGGAGAAGTTAAGGGGAAGAAGATGAAGAATAAATAAAAAGTAAAGATGAGAGAGAAGGGGGTTGGGTTTTAAATGATGATGGTGGTGGTAGGTAGAGTTTTCTTTTGGTTCATGATGAACCCAAAAGCAAACCAAACTAAGCTAAACCGAACCAAGTTAAGCCATAACCAATGAAATACCAAAATAACCATGCCAATGCAATATGCTAAAAATAAAATCATGACTAGCTAACCATCACAAGTAGGATTGATAATAAAAAAAGGCGAATCCACATAGCTAAGGGAATAATCCTAAGTTGGGTCAAAATGAGTTAGAATATGGAAAGGTCCCACAGTCTAATGACACTCGGTCCTTCGTCCCGTACCTTGGGAAAATAAAAAGTTGGTTATATTGCCACAAGACTATGGACGTAGCGTAGTCATAAGCGTCGCACATATAAATGCTTAAAAAAGCAGGCATGGTCCCACAGTCCAATGCTTAGCATAGCAAAAGTGTCCCGCATGTCTCAATGCACGTTTCTACAGTACAAGGGCTTGGCATAGCCTTGCTCGTTCCACGGGTTAAGTTGTATTGCACGATGGAGTTAGGAAAAAGTTATGTCAAGGGTAATCGAAGTAATAGCACGGTCCCATAATTTCTACGGCTGGTTGTAGCCATACTGTCCTACGGTCTTAAGGCATGTCATATAAAGTATGACTTGGGTGGTATTGTCGCACAGAACACAAGTTGGATTAAGGCACGATGTCACGAACTTAGTGTTTTAAGGCACGAGCCACGGTTGATTCAAGTTAAGTTTGGAAAAAGGGCTATCAAATAGTCGCTCCTGAGTTGAGTAAAATGGTAGGACAATATAGAAGAATACTTGCGACCATTGGTCATCGAGGCGGTCTCAAATACTAGAAGTCTTTAATATGGTCCTGAAAAGATGTAACACTAGGAGAAGAATGACTGTGTGAGACGGTAGTTCGAGTCAAGTTTTGCATGATCATTGGACAACTTATCGACAAGGGAAAGTTTCCTTCAGAACGACCAATCTGGGGCCACAGGACTGTTCCGGCCTATGGAGAAATACGGTATAGCCGAGCTGGGAGTACCGCTCAGGTTATTCAGGAACCAGCGGGGCTCGTTACTTGCGCTGAAAGGGTCGTTGAATAGCAAAGCTATAAGTTCAGGATAGCTTGTGGTGCTAGTGACTGTTTCACATAGATGAGTCGACATAATAACGGCGATCCACATGCATACCTTTGGATTGAGTCAAGATTTTTGTGCACAATTTACAACGCAATGTTTGGGCCTAAGTTTTTGCTACAACGAAGATACCGTGCTATGGCACGAAGTGTGGCGTCGGTTGGTGTGTCATTGACACAAAAGTATAAGTAAGTTGGATTAAGTCATTTAGAGTTTAAGTCAGGAAGCGTCGTAAGGCAAGGTTGGTCAAGTGGTACTGAGTTACGAGGCACGGCCTTAATGTGGATACACAAACGAAGTTTATGCCACGACCAAGTGATTAAGTCTTAAAGTATGAGCCGAAAGGCAAGCACGAGTCGATAAGTTGACGTTGTTGGCACGAGAAGGGTCTAGAGGCAATATAAGTAAGTTGTTGGTGCAAGGCACGGTAATGGTCTTCATACACAAAATAGGCCAGGTGTCTATGTCCTAAAATCGATCCTAAGGCAAGAATTGAAAGACAATCATAAAAGATTTATGTTGCACAAAGTAAATGAATATATTGTTTTTGTATGGGTAGGCGTGGAGCTCACTCTACCAGTATAGTTGAGTACTAACACCCATACAGTTTCCATGTGCTGGCATAGGTAGAAGCTCGTTGGCGCGGAGCTCGCATGGATGCGTCGCGGCATAGAGTCCCTTGGAGTTTCGAGGCGTACGGCCGTATGGAGTCTGGACTTATATGGGACATAATGTATGGACATCGCCTATTTGAAGCATCCGCTGGCTCGTCAAATTGTATTAAAAGATGAGAGAGAGCTGAAAGATTATAAACGGAGAGAAAAGTGAGCTTGAGCGACTTGTAATCTTGGTGTCACGCCTTTGTAATATTTCTTTCATTATCAATAAAAGACTCTGATTTGTTTCAATGCTTGTGTTGTCTTTATTTATTTAATGTTTCTTCTTGGAACTTCTGTGCGATGATGTCATACGGCCTCATGGGCCTCACCCGCCTATTTGAAGCATCCACTGGAGAAGGTTCTCTCCCCTGTTGCTGCCCAGTCGAGCCATGCTCTTGCTGTTCTTCCTCATGGGCCTCACCCGCTACTGAGAATGAAGCACCCCTATAGAGAAAGGTATAAGATTATCAAGTCCGGACGAGGAAGATTTTGAGGATGCAAGTGAGGTTAGAGATCAAGGCAAGAACAGAGAATTCGAAACAGAATTTTAAGAGGAACAAGTTGTGATTGAGACTCCTAATAATTCGTAATACCCCACAAGTCTAAAAATCAGACCTGTATGGGCCACCACTAAAACCTTGTCACGCCCCAGTACCGAAATACGGGGATGGACTAGGCCAGCTACTCCATATGAGGTACGTAACGTCATACGGCGATCGTGGCTGTCGAGAGACTAGGGGGTACATGCTACAATCAAGTCTCCTATGGTCCCACAGAGTTCTATGTCTCAATCAATTAAGTCAAATCAGCAATTAAATGAACATTAAAGATAAAGCAGTAAGGCGTCCCTGACGCTTCATCAAAATGATCATGAGAGACTAGCTTTATAATTTAGCTTTCTCAGAGAGTCAGGAGTACAAAATTATACACAGCTGCAGTCTGTTTAATTACAATTATGTACTGACACAAAATATCAAGTAATCCGGCTAACAGGTGCCGGTGGCTAAACGCCGCAAAAGTATAAGTAGGAGTGGTGGAGAAGAAACCCACTCGAGTCCCCGAACCTCCATGCTTCTAGTATACACCATGGATATCAGGGAGGAAGATCGTGTCCTCTGGCTCTGCTACGAGATCTGGCCAAACAAAACCAGCGGGGTCAGCCCCGAATAGCAAGTACCGCCAAAGGGGCACAAGAGTTAAGATTAAAAATCCAACTAATAGAATGACTGATAATAGTAATACTTATGCTAATATTATAGGGTAGCGCAACATCCTTGAAACCATATGGCACCCTTACAACCAAACAAGGACAAAAGGTACCGCATGGAGTCGGGACGTGTTGTACTCTATAACTTTCACATAAGTTAAAAAGGTATAAACCATAAAATCTCCTGATCGTGACTTCGGTCGATAGCCTATCGCAGCACAATAACCAACCCAACAATCAAACAAGAACATGGGTTGGATCATGTACCATGATAGACCATGTTCCTCAGTCATTCACAGAAGTAGCACTTCACAACCAGAATAAGTCTTCCGTTCATAACTTCGGTCCACAGCCTGTCATAGTACGATAACCAACCCAACAATCAAATAAGAACATGGGTTGGATCACGTACCACAACAGTCCGCTTCCCTCGGTTATTCACGGAAGGCAATAGGATGCAAGCAAGTCATTTTCACGGCCAATCAAGTCTACGAGTTTCTAGTGGGACGAGGTTATCCTTGCATCATGTTAATAGGAAATCCTCAGATCGTATCTTTCCAGCAAGGCTAGCCAACCCAGGGGTTCGCGTAGACAGGTGTCATGGAGCACAGGTCCCTCGTGAGGCCACCTTGCCAAGACATGTAATATATAGCAGGAATTAATCGGATACAGTCATCCACTCGTTGCGGATGACACAGTATCCGTGGAGACCAGCCGGCGCACCAAGACAATATTTCAGGGCGACTGGTGTAACACGATCTCGGGACTCTGCCCCTCCCATGCATCTAATATATTCAGTTGCCTAGTTTAACCCTAGGTGAAATCTTGGACTCTCATGCTGTGGCCTGCATGATTATCCTCCTAAAGTCGTACTTTAGTACGAGTACCCTAAGTGAGGATCCATGTCAATCAGTATGTCAATATGTGCTACCCTCCTTAGTGTAATACATCATTACAAATACGCCACGTGGAGTTACGAGTCATTTGTCGAGCATGAACAAGAACTGGGACATTCAGGTACATGTATCAGGTAGGAACACTTTGTTCTTCGGGGTCACATCAGTGCTCATATCATGCTCGGGACAAAAGGCGTAAGGATATAAAATGGGCATATAATATCTAATAAAATATCAAAAGCATACGCACAACAAGACAGCGTGGGTGAAAAGTCACGCAAGCTTACACAAGACAGCGTGCGTAAAAAGTCACGCAGGCTCAAGGAGAGAGCTGCGTGAAAAGTCACGCAGGCTCAAGGGAAAGAGCAGCGTGAAAAGTCACGCAAGCTCAAGGGAGAGTGCTGCGTGAAAAGTCATGCAGACTCAAGGGAAGAGCTGTGTGAAAAGTCACGCAGGCTCAAGGGAAAGAGCAGCGTGAAAAGTCACGCAAGCTCAAGGAAGAGTGCTGCGTGAAAAGTCACGCAGACTCAAGGGAAGAGCTGTGTGAAAAGTCACGCAGGCTCAAGGGAAAGAGCAGCGTGAAAAGTCACGCAAGCTCAAGGGAGAGTGCTGCGTGAAAAGTCACGCAGACTCAAGGGAAGAGCTGTGTGAAAAGTCACGCAGGCTCAAGGGAAAGAGCAGCGTGAAAAGTCACGCAAGCTCAAGGGAGAGTGCTGCGTGAAAAGTCACGCAGACTCAAGGGAAGAGCTGTGTGAAAAGTCACGCAGGCTCAAGGGAAAGAGCAGCGTGAAAAGTCACGCACGCTACGGGAGACACGCTTCCAATAGGAAACGTACCTAAGTCTGCGTACGCAGCGCTAAAGAGCGCGCGTAGCTCAATGTGCGTGAGCTAAGAAGCTCTGCACACTGCTCACTGTCTTCTCCAAACAGCAAGAACACTATGGCAGAACACAAAACTTCAAAAACAATATAACTTGGTCATCCGAACTCCAAATCCAGATTTCCAAAGTTCCAACTTGGGTGAAATGGAATTCTCTTCCACCTGGAAGCATCAAAACCCACAAAACTTCAACGAAAATAGATCAAAACTAAGGAAATCCGAAAATAATTAAAACTTAGATCTACAAAAATCAAAGCTTCAAAATAGAAATTTCCAAGTTCTAAACTAGTATAGATTGAGGAGAAGAACATGTTTTGGCAAATAGTTTTGTAAGAATCATTAACAAAATTATGGATCCTTCTCTTGAGCAAGTTGGTACTTGCCTTGGTTGGTGGAGGAAGTAAATAAGAAGAAGTAAATGAGAGGAGAGAGAAGGAGATGAGTTATTATATAGAATCTTGAACCCATGGGTTCATGATGAACCAAAGGGTTCATGATGAACCATGGGTGAACCAAGAATAGGTTACCCAAATGAGCCAAAACTGTAGGCCCAAATGCAGAAAATAAATTAGAAAATAATATTTTGTCGAATATTTTTGGGAAATGCATGAAAAAATACTGCATAATAAATATCGTATAAATTCAAGGTAAATACAATTTATGGGTTTACGTATTAAAATACGTATTCCAGGATTGGGGAGTGACATCTCTACCCTTCTTAGAAAAATTCCGTCCTCGAAATTCCATCCAAGAAAGGATAGTGAAATTAGGGCAAGCAAGACACAATCATATATAAGTTAACTATCATAGCAGTTATTATCATACATCACAAAGTACAAAATAAGCAGGTGCAGAAAAGCATGGAATCGTGTCAATAAGGTGCATAAATATACCTTATTAGTCAAACAAATACGGATTACGAGATCTGATCTCGTCCTCGTGCTCCCAGGTTGACTCTTCCGAAGAGTGATGGTTCCAAGAAACACGGACAAGGCTTATCGTCCGATTCTTGAGTACCTTCTCTCGCCGGTCCAAAATAGATACGGGTTGTTCCTCGTAAGTTAGGTCGGTACCAACGACTAACTCAGAATGATCGAGGACATGACTCGGATCCGGGACATACCCACATAATTGGGACACATGAAACACATCATGTATGCCAGTTAACGAAGGCAGAAGGGTAAGTCGATAAGCCACATCGCCTACCCGAGCGAGAATCTTGAAAGGACCAACGTATCTTGGACTAAGCTTTCCCCGGGTTCCAAATCTGATGATACCCCGAGTAGGCAAAATTCACAGAAACACTTGGTCGCCAACTCTGAACTCTAGAGGCCTACGATGCTGATCTGCCCAATGACGATGTCGGTCCTGTGCAACTCGAAGGCGCTCTCTGACTAAATTAACTATCTCCACAGTCTGCGTGATCATCTCTGGCCCCAACAACTTCCGTTCTCCGACATCGTCCCATGCCAAAGGGGACCTGCACTTCCTTCCGTACAATGCTTCGAACGGGGCCATCTGAATGCTAGCCTGATAGCTGTTGTTATAGGAGAACTCCACTAGATGAAGGTGATCCTCCCAAGATCCGCCAAAATCCAAGGTACACGTTCGTAGCATATCTTCTAACGTCTGAATGGTTCTTTCTGATTGCCCGTCGGTTTGTGGATGATAAGCAGTACTGAATCTTAACTTGGTTCCCAAACTTTGGTGCAAGCTCCGCCAAAAATGGGAAGTAAACTGCGTATCCCGATCTGATACTATACTAACTGGAATACCGTGCTGCCTTACTATCTGTTTTATGTACATTTCTGCTAACTGCTCAGTAGTCTGTCCAACTCGGAAGGAAAGAAAATGAGCGACCTTCGTGAGTCGATCTACTATTACCCAGACTGCATTCTTGCCAGCTGGGGATCTAGGTAAACTGGTCACAAAATCCATCGTGATGTAGAGCTCCGAAATTCGTAATACGTATTTTATACGTGTTCGTATTTCTGACCTGTATTTTTTTATTTTCTTGATTAGTTAATTATGGTTTATTTCATATTTAGCATTATGGTTTAATTGTCGTTTATTAATCATGAATTAATTCTGATTAATGGAGCTTGGTTTATTGAGTATTTTCTGGTCCATTCTGGCATTGCATTAGCTCGGTTTGGCCTAGCTTGGTTCGGGTTGGGCTTGGATTGGTTTGGCTTGGTTTGGGTTAGCATGAACCACTCCTACCTACCACCCTCTTCTCCTTTATTAGCAGCCACCAACCTTCTCTCTCATCCCTAACTCTCATTTATTTCTTCTTCTTCTTCCTTCCTCTCCTTCTTCCACCGACACCACCATAGGCAAGTGCATCTTGCTCTCACTTAAAAACTCATTTTGATGGTTCTGATGGCTTCCTAGCAGGATTCTAAACCACTTTAGAACTTAAAGATTTTCATTTTGGTGCATGAGTTTTTGTAGATCTAGGAAATGCTTTCTTGGAATTTTGAAGTATTGCTCTAGATAACTTCTTCATTTGCAAGTTCTGATGGTTCCATGTGGTTGGGAATTTCCTTCTACCCAATTTCGACCTTTGGAAACTTGGATTCGGATTTGTTTTGACCAAGTTATGAGCATTTGAAGTTTGGATTCATCTTTGCTGTTCTTGCTGTTCTTGCTCTTTGGAGAAGACAGTGAGCAGTGGCAGGGCTTCTTAGCTTATGCCATGCAGCCTTGGGTATGCTTCCTGTTGGAAGCGTGTCTTCCTTGAGCGTGCGTGACTTTTTACGCAGCTGCTCCCTTGAGTGTGCGTGACTTTTCACCCATGCTGCTCTCTCAGCGTGCGTGACTTTTCACCTATGCTGCTCCTGTAGCGTGCGTGACTTTTCACCCACGCTGCTCTCTCAGCGTGCGTGACTTTTTACCTATGCTGCTCCTGTAGCGTGCGTGACTTTTCACCCACGCTGCTCTCTCAGCGTGCGTGACTTTTCACCTATGCTGCTCTCTCAGCGTGCGTGACTTTTATGTACGCTGTTTCTTTGAGCGTGCATGACTTTTACGTACGCTGCCCCCCCCGACCCCTTGCTTGACCCATTGGTTCTTGGAGTTTTGGTCTTAATTCTTTTAGCTTGGTTTTTCTATGGCTCTGTATATTGATATTTTATTAGATATTTTACGCCCATTTTATATCCTTACGCCTTTTGTCATGAAATTGATTTTACTTAATATGTTTGGAATGACTATTGTACATGGCATGGTAGGACAAGGAACTAGCATAACACGACAGTGACCCGTAGTGGTGCACTCCTGACATGACTGACCTGACATGATAGTGGCCCGTCATGGCGCACTCCTGACAAGTACCCTGGCATGATTTGTTTTAATGCTGTTACTTGACTTGCCTTGACTCCGTGGGTAGTCTTCTTGCTTGCTTGTTAAATCCACTTGTCCTGTCGTGCATCATGTCTAGGATGGGACTCCCGAGTACCACGGTCAGGAGTACCTACTAAAATGGATTAAGGTTAATAACTAGAATAACTTAGTAGTCATGAAGAGATAACACAGCTACAGGCAATCCCGTTACCTTGGGCGCTCTTGGGATCTGTAGCCTGCCGTCGAGCAGGGCACATTTCCAGCACACCGTCGAGTGTTGCACCTTCTAAGTCACCTAAGGGTACATTTGTCTCCTGGGCGATGTACCCACCTGAATTCAACCCTAATCTTTCGTCCTGGGTAGCCTGGATGGTCTGCAGGGCTTGTGGCTGTGGATCAATCTCATTGCATCTTGCTAGCAACTAGGATTGTGATAACCCTAGTTAGTTAATGTAGAAAGCCGTAGGCAATGATTGGCCGTGATTGCTTGGATGGAGTCTGGTCCAGTATAGTATTGTCTAGAATTGATTGATTATAGGATTGTACCAGAATGATGGAATGATTGTCACTCCAGATTGTTACTATAATGATTGCCACTCCAGATTGTTATTTGACCTAATTTCTTATATTTATCTTGCCGATAAATGGTGAGAGAAACCAAGTTCCGTTCAGACGAAGGGTTACAACCCCGGTCCTTGTTTGGTTTACGAGTTGTAACCTAGCTATCTGAATAGTCCCATGGTTATCTCATCGTATATCATCCTGACATGCTTCTCCATATGTCCTGTCTTTTAGTGATTCTATGCAAGATTGTCTTTTATAATTACCCATCATGCTTTTTTTTAAATTACTCTCTCTTATTATGTAATTATACTTTTGTGCTAATTGCTGGTTTTAGTTCTTAAGTGAAGCCTCCTTTGTGGCACTTGCTCTTTCTGGGGTCTGACCCAGCTGGTTTTGTATGGCCAGATTCTGGAGCAGCAGCAAAGGATCCACCTGCTTTCCAGCCCGATGGTGACCGCCAGGCGTAACCTGGGCAACGAGTGGGTTTCTTTTGCCCTCCCACTGTAATTGTAAATTATTCTTTTGAGGCGTTTAGCCGCCGAGCAAGTGTTAGCTCGTTTGTAACTTTATTTACTGTCAGCCTACGGGCTGTAAGCATGATTGGCAACTCGAGGTTGATCATGTATGACTTAAACTCTTGCTAGTCCTTACATTTTGTACGACTAGCTTCATGATCATCTGGATATGTAATGTTTGGGACGTCTTACAATTGTATATTTGGTGATCTGATATCTTGTGATTATTATTAGTTGGTTGAGATTGAGACAATAGGATAATTTATGACCATAAGAGACTGATGGCTTGTAGATAAACCCTCATATTTCTAGATAGCCGTGACCGTATAATGAGATGGATTCCATTTTATTATACGTAGTTGGCTGTGTCCGCCCCCGCTCTCCAGTATTCTGGTTCTGGGGCGTGATATGGTTTAAGTGGTGGCCCATGCAGGTCTTGTCAATCAAGAAAAGTGAGGGTTTACCAGATAGATGTCTCAATCTGTACTCTCCTTTGATCTCCACTAGTATCTTCTTATCTCCTTGGATCCCTGACTTGATAACATGCTTCTATCTTTGTTCTATCCTGGTCCTTCCTTAATATTTCTGACATCCTTGCTTCAGTAGCACCGTTCCTGTTGATCAGCCAGAAGGAGTTCAGCCGGCAGCCCAGCAATAGCAAGAAGATCAAGACCAGTCCTCAGCAGCCGCCTCCCGAGCCATGCCTTCTAGAGAACCAGTGCCCCCAGTCCAGTCAGTTCAGCCAGTTCAGCCAGCAGGGTCAGAGGATGGAGTCTTGATAGGGCTTATTCGTGAGTTGCTTGCGTCTCAGGACCGTCGAGGTGATGCCTTGCAGCAAGCAGTACAGGATGCTATGAGCGGAATTGGTCCTCGAGGGAACAGTACAGTCAACAATTTCAAACGCCTGAACCCTCCCTTCTTCGATGGCAGCAAGGATGCTATTGCTGCAGATGCCTGGCTACAGGACATTGAAGTTATCTTGGAAGCAGCTAGGACCCCTGAAGCAGAGAAGGTGGCGGTAGTACGCCTGCAGTTATTAGATCTAGCCCGCAGCTGGTGGGCTATGCAAGCAGACCATTTGGGTATGCCTGTTATGTGGGCAGTATTCAGTGATATGTTTCAGACCAAGTACTTCGACGCAGTGGCTAGAGTTGACCTGCAGACCAGGTTTAGTAATCTCAGGCAGATGAATAGGACGGTCGACGAATATGCGGCCGAGTTTTCAAGGTTGAGTCGGTTTGCTCCCACCTTGGTGGCAACCGAGCTAGACAGAGCACAGCGATTCCAGCAGGGGCTCCATAGTCAAATGAACCAGTCTTCCGCACCACCTCCAGCAGCCAGGACTTTAACTATTGGGACTCCGAGGCGAGTAGCTTCAGTTACGTCGGACCAGCACCCAACCCAGACGTACTCCCAGCAGAAACAGAAGTAAGCGCAGTCTTCCATTATGGGCTGTTCTTATTGTGGCAAGCCTGGACACATGATAGCAGAGTGTCGCAGGGCATTGGGATTGTGTTTATTGTGTGGAGCACCGGACCATAGGGTGGGGTCCTGCCCATTCAGAGTTGATTCAGCACCAGCCGTATCTAGTCCCTCGATTATGGGACCAGCACCAGCACAAGCACCAGAACCAGCTCCAGTTCACCAACCACAGCAGCTTCCGTTCCCAGGTCCATTGCCGTCTCAGGCCCAAGCTTTCCGGCAGCAGAGGCCTCAGCAGTTCGCCCTGGCCCAGGCCCAGATCCAGAGTCGGCGGAGAGGTATCTGTATCCTATTGTCTTGCTTTCCGTCGTTGTTATGCGGGACACGTGTCGTGTTTCATGTGCCCTAATTACAACGGTACATCCCGGACCCGAGCTATATCCTAGGTCATTCGAAACTGGTTATTGGTACCAACCTTTTCGTATGAGGATAGGCCCGTGTCCTTGTTTGACCAAGGGGAGAGACCTCAAGCGCAAGACTATCAGTTTAGTTCATGTTGCTTGCGTTCATCGATCTTGGGAGAGTCGAACGTGGGAGTGTGAGGATGCTATCCGATCACGTTATCCCAATCGGTTTGGCTCGTGAGGTGTAATTTCTTCCTTATACCTTGCACTTCGATTCCTTGCTTGCATGTATGATTGTATGATTGATTGGTAGCACAGATTGCTTGCGATAGTATAGCTTGTCCTTGCATCTCTAGCCTCTTGATTAAATTCCGAGGACAAAATTCTTTTAAGGTGGGTAGGATGTAGAGCCCCAAAATTCGTAATACGTATTTTATACGTGTTCGTATTTCTGACCTGTATTTTTTCATTTTCTTGATTAGTTAATTATGGTTTATTTTATATTTAGCATTGTGGTTTAATTGTTTATTATTCATGAATTAATTCTGATTAATGGAGCTTGGTTTATTGAGTATTTTCTGGTCCATCCTGGCATTGCATTAGCCCGGTTTGGCCTAGCTTGGTTCGGGTTGGGCTTGGATTGGTTTGGCTTGGTTTGGGTTAGCATGAACCACTCCTACCTACCACCCTCTTCTCCTTTATTAGCAGCCACCAACCTTCTCTCTCCTCCCTAACTCTCATTTATTTCTTCTTCTTCTTCCTTCCTCTCCTTCTTCCACCGACACCACCATAGGCAAGTGCATCTTGCTCTCACTTAAGAACTCATTTTGATGGTTCTGATGGCTTCCTAGCAGGATTCTAAACCACTTTAGAACTTGAAGATTTTTATTTTGGTGCATGAGTTTTTATAGATCTAGAAAATGCTTTCTTGGAATTTTGAAGTATTGCTCTAGATAACTTCTTCATTTGCAAGTTCTGATGGTTCCATGTGGTTGGGAATTTCCTTCTACCCAATTTCGACCTTTGGAAACTTGGATTCGGACTTGTTTTGACCAAGTTATGAGCATTTGAAGTTTGGATTCATCCTTGCTGTTCTTGCTGTTCTTGCTTTTTGGAGAAGACAGTGAGCAGTGGCAGGGCTTCTTAGCTTATGTAACGCAGCCTTGGGTACGCTTCCTGTTGGAAGCGTGTCTTCCTTGAGCGTGCGTGACTTTTCACGCAGCTGCTCCCTTGAGTGTGCGTGACTTTTCACCCACGTTGCTCTCTTAGCGTGCGTGACTTTTCACCTATGCTGCTCCTGTAGCGTGCGTGACTTTTCACCCACGCTGCTCTCTCAGCGTGCGTGACTTTTCACCTATGCTGCTCCTGTAGCGTGCGTGACTTTTCACCCACGCTGCTCTCTCAGCGTGCGTGACTTTTCACCTATGCTGCTCTCTCAGCGTGCGTGACTTTTATGTACGCTGCTTCCTTGAGCGTGCGTGACTTTTACGTACGCTGCCCCCCCTGACCCCTTGCTTGACCCATTGGTTCTTGGAGTTTTGGTCTTAATTCTTTTAGCTTAGTTTTTCTATGGCTCTGTATATTGATATTTTATTAGATATTTTACGCCCATTTTATATCCTTACGCCTTTTGTCATGAACTTGATTTTACTTAATATGTTTGGAATGACTATTGTACATGGCATGGTAGGACAAGGAACTAGCATAACACGACAGTGACCCGTAGTGGTGCACTCCTGACATGACTGACCTGACATGATAGTGGCCCGTCATGGCGCACTCCTGACAAGTACCCTGGCATGATTTGTTTTAATACTGTTACTTGACTTGCCTTGACTCCATGGGTAGCCTTCTTGCTTGCTTGTTAAATTCACTTGTCCTGTCGTGCATCATGTCTAGGATGGGACTCCCGAGTACCACGGTCAGGAGTACCTACTAAAATGGATTAAGGTTAATAACTAGAATAACTTAGTAGTCATGAAGAGATAACACAGCTACAGGCAATCCCGTTACCTTGGGCGCTCTTGGGATCTGTAGCCTGCCGTCGAGTAGGGCACATTTCCAGCACACCGTCGAGTGTTGCACCCTCTAAGTCACCTAAGGGTACATTTGTCTCCTGGGCGATGTACCCACCTGAATTCAACCCTAATCTTTCGTCCTGGGTAGCCTGGATGGTCTGCAGGGCTTGTGGCTGTGGATCAATCTCATTGCATCTTGCTAGCAACTAAGATTGTGATAACCCTAGTTAGTTAATGTAGAAAGCCGTAGGCAATGATTGGCCGTAATTGCTTGGATGGAGTCTGGTCCAGTATAGCATTGTCTAGAATTGATTGATTATAGGATTGTACCAGAATGATGGATTGATTGTCACTCCAGATTGTCACTATAATGATTGCCACTCCAGATTGTTACTTGACCTGATTTCTTATATTTATCTTGCCGATAAATGGTGAGAGAAACCAAGTTCCGTTCAGACGAAGGGTTACAACCCCGGTCCTTGTTTGGTTTACGGGTTGTAACCTAGCTATCTGAATAGTCCCATGGTTATCTCATCGTATATCATCCTGACATGCTTCTCCATATGTCCTGTCTTTTAGTGATTTTATGCAAGATTGTCTTTTATAATTACCCATCATGCTTTTTTTTAAATTACTCTCTCTTATTACGTAATTATACTTTTATGCTAATTGCTGGTTTTAGTTCTTAAGTGAAGCCTCCTTTGTGGCACTTGCTCTTTCTGGGGTCTGACCCAGCTGGTTTTGTATGGCCAGATTCTGGAGCAGCAGCAAAGGATCCACCTGCTTTCCAGCCCGATGGTGACCGCCAGGCGTAACCTGGGCAACGAGTGGGTTTCTTTTGCCCTCCCACTGTAATTGTAAATTATTTTTTTGAGGCGTTTAGCCGCCGAGCAAGTGTTAGCTCGTTTGCAACTTTATTTACTGTCTGCCTACGGGCTGTAAGCATGATTGGCAACTCGAGGTTGATCATGTATGACTTAAACTCTTGCTAGTCCTTACATTTTGTACGACTAGCTTCATGATCATCTGGATATGTAATGTTTGGGACGCCTTACAATTGTATATTTGGTGATCTGATATCTTGTGATTATTATTAGTTGGTTGAGATTGAGACAATAGGATAATTTATGACCATAAGAGACTGATGGCTTGTAGATAAACCCTCATATTTCTAGACAGCCATGACCGTATAATGAGATGGATTCCATTTCATTATACGTAGCTGGCTGTGTCCGCCCCCGCTCTCCAGTATTCTGGTTCTGGGGCGTGACACGTGATGTGCTCCCATTTCCATTCTGGGATAGGAAGTGGCTGTAGCAATCCTGCTGGTCTCTGCTGCTCGGCTTTCACCTGCTGACATACCAGACACTTAGATACAAATCTCGCGATCTCTCTTTTCATGCCATTCCACCAAAAGAACTGCCTGATATCTCGATACATCTTCGTTCCTCCTGGATAAATGGAGTAAATAGAACTATGAGCTTCGGACATAACTTCTTGCCGAAGGTCTCCACTCGTTACACAGAGTCTGTTTCCAAACCTGAGCGTACCATCTTCATGAATCACTAACTCCTTCCTACGGCCTGATTCACACTCCGACCGCAACTTCTGAATCTGTGGATCTCCTGCTTGTGCTGCCCTTATCCTCTCTACTAAGGTTGACTGAATCTACATACTGGTCATTCTTCCTATATCCCTTGGCAAAACTACTTCGATTCCCATACTCTGAAGGTCTTCTAAAATATGCTTCTGCGAGGTCAAGATAAAGGCACTGTTTCTCCTACTCAGTGCATCTGCAACTATATTCGCCTTGCCTAGATGATACTGAAGATCCAAGTCAAAATCCTTCAGTAGTTCTAACCACCTTCTTTGCCTCATGTTCAAATCTCGCTGCGTGAACACGTATTTCAAACTCTTATGATCAGTATAGATCTCTACCCGATCCCCGTATAAATAATGCCTCCACAACTTGAGTGAAAACACCACAGCTGCTAACTCCAAATCGTGAGTCGGGTAATTCTTCTCATGGTCTCGAAGCTGTCGAGACGCATATGCTATCACTTTTCTATGCTGCATCAATACACATCCAAGACCCTTCCCTGATGCGTCATAATATACTGTAAAGGCTCCTGCTCCTACTGGAAGCGTCAAGATCGGGGCTGGGATCAATCTCTTCTTCAATTCTTCAAATGATGCCTGACAGCTAGCTGACCAAACAAACTCTACGTCCTTGTGCGTCAAACGCGTTAAGGGCGCAGAGATCTTGGCAAAGTCCGCCACGAACCTTCTGTAGTAACCAGCTAATCCTAAGAAACTCCGCACTTCTGCAACCGTTCTCGGGACTGGCCAATGCTCTACGGCCTCAATCTTCTTCGGATCCACTGACACTCATGTCCCAGAAATTACATGCCCCAGGAACGAAATGTGATCTAACCAGAATTCGCACTTGTCGAGCTTCGCATAAAGTTGATGCTCCCTCAATGTCTGTAAGACAGTCCTAAGATGTTTCTCATGCTCCTCTTCACTGCTGGAATAGACAAGAATGTCATCTAGGAACACCACCACAAATTTATCCAAATACGGCAAAAAGATGCGGTTCATTAAATCTATGAATACTGCGGGGGCGTTGGTTAGTCCAAAGGGCATTACTAAAAACTCATAATGCCCATATCTAGATCTGAATGCTGTCTTCGGTATGTCTTGCTCCTGGACTCTTACTTGATAGTATCCTAACCTAAGATCGATCTTGGAGAAGACGCTGGCCTTGCTCAACTGGTCAAACAGGTCATCAATCCTTGGTAGTGGGTACTTATTCTTCACTGTTACTGCATTCAGCTTGCGGTAGTCGATGCACATCCTCGTCGACCCATCCTTTTTGGGAACTAGAATCACTGGTGCGGCCCAGGGCGATTTACTGTCTCGGATGAATCCCTTAGACTTCAACTCTTCTTCATGTTGATACAACTTATCCTGCTCTGACGGCGACATTTTGTAAACTCTATCTGCAATAGGCCTCGTTCCAGGGTTCAACTCAATGCTAAATTCTACTTCTCTGATTGGGGGTATCCCTGGGAGCTCATCAGGGAAAACGTCGAAAAAATCTTCGACCACTCTCGGAATCTGTCCTGGCTCTGACACTGCTGCTGAGATGACGCCTCCGGCCTGATTCTTCAAGGTTCGAGTAAAGATGAACTGCTCCATCCCAGGAACGCTGAATATGACCCTACCTTCTCTACAATCAATTGTCGCATGACTGTCTCTCAACCAATCCATGCCAAGAACGACATCAAAATTCCCCATAGGGAATTCAATCAATGATACGGGCAATAAATGCCCACACACCTCCTCCGGACATGAAAAGCGCACTCTGTTAACTTCTACGAGCCCATTGCCGGTGAGTATATCCATCCTCTCCGGCAATGCCTCAAACTCTAATCCAATCCGTGTAGCATATTGTGCAGAGATGAATGAATGAGTAGCGCCTGAATCAAATAATGCTACAGCGGAAAATGAGGTGACGAGAATTTTACCTGCCACCACGTCACTAGACGCTAGAGCCTCTCCCAAGGTCAATGTGAGAGCCTGGCCCCGCGGAGGCCCTTGTTGCGGCCTTCCTCGACCATGCTGTTGCTGCCTCTGAGGGCCTTCGGCTTCTTGTGCCTGGCGGAACATCTGAGCCTGCGTTGGTAGACGCTGGGCTAGGGGCCTTACTGCTAATACTGGCCCTCCACTCGGGGTTGCCACTGGAGCTGGCAATGCTGGAAACTGCTGAGTTGGCCCTCCTGGCCTCTGTATCATAGGACAAGTAGAAATACGGTGGTCTGCACGACCACACCTCAAACATAAGCTATTCGCTGACCGACACACCTCCCTCGTGTGCCCTGCCTTCCCACAGAAGGTACAGCCCTGGGGTGCTTCCTGACGCTGCTGCTGGTTCCTCGGCATCTGATGCCGAACTGGCGCTGTATTAGTTGACACGGCCGTCCTCCGCGACGCTCCTGCATCATGAGTACGTACACCGGGTGCTGGTGCCGACGTTCGCTGCACTGCTCCTCCTCCAACCTGGGAATGAGATCTCTTCTGACCTCCTATCCTTGATGCTAACCTCTGCTGGGTAAGCTCGTGCCTCCGAGCGGCCGTCAAAATAGCGTCAAACGTCTGGTAGTCGTGTCCTTCCACAAGCTGTAATAGTTCCAAATGAAGTCCCTGCTGGAACCTCATAGCCTTCTCCGGCTCCGTTGCCACCATTGCTGGTGCGAAATGGCACAATCTGCAGAACTCTGCTGCATACCCATCTACGGTCTTGCCTGCTTGCTTGAGACTGATAAACTTCTGCTGGAGCTCATATCGAGCTACTACGCCAAAATACTTGGCCTTGAATCTGTCACTGAAGGTGGTCCAACGAACAGGGCGTCTTGTACCAACTTCTTCTGATGCCCACCAGTCGCGGGCAAGATCCTGAAGTACTAATTTGACCTGATCAACCTTCTCATCATCTGGAACCTTGGCTGCCACAAGAATGGCTCAATGTCTTGAATCCAGGCATCCGCAGTGATGGCATCCTCCATGCCATCAAAATACCTTGGGTTCAAGCGACGGAACCTTCCTGATGCTCCCGAGTCAACCCCGGCACTCCTCTCAAGAGCTAACTGAATCCCCTGGTTCAGCAACACGTTCTGCTCCTGCTGTCGAGTCTGTTGCTGTTGGTGAGTGACAAGAATCCCTCGGACGATCTCCAGGAGTGCTACGGCATCTGGTACTGCCGTCGCTGCTGGTGCTGCAGGAGTTCCAATAACCTGTGGCTGCACTGCCTCTGGTCCCACTTCTGCTTGCGCCTGCACTGGAGAAGGTTCTCTTCCCTGTTGCTGCCCAGTCGAGCCATGCTCTTGCTGCTCTTCCTCATGGGCCTCACCCGCTACTGAGAATGAAGCACCCCTATAGAGAAAGGTATAAGATTATCAAGTCCGGACGAGGAAGATTTCGAGGATGCAAGTCAGGTTAGAGATCAAGGCAAGAACAGAGAATTCGAAACAGAATTTCAAGGGGAACAAGTTGTGATTGAGACTCCTAATAATTCGCAATACCCCACAAGTCTAAAAATCAGACCTGTATGGGCCACCACTAAAACCTTGTCACGCCCCAGTACCGAAATACGGGGACGGACTAGGCCAGCTCCTCCATATGAGGTACGTAACGTCATACGGCGATCGTGGATGTCGAGAGACTAGGGGGTACATGCTACAATCAAGTCTCCTATGGTCCCACAGAGTTCTATGTCTCAATCAATTAAGTCAAATCAGCAATTAAATGAACATTAAAGATAAAGCAGTAAGGCGTCCCTGACACTTCATCAAAATGATCATGAGAGACTAGCTTTATAATTTAGCTATCTCAGAGAGTCAGGAGTACAAAATTATACACAGCTGCAGTCTGTTTAATTACAATTATGTACTGACACAAAATATCAAGTAATCCGGCTAACAGGTGCCGGTGGCTAAACGCCGCAAAAGTATAAGTAGGAGTGGTGGAGAAGAAACCCACTCGAGTCCCCGAACCGCCATGCTCCTAGTATGCACCATGGATGTCAGGGAGGAAGATCGTGTCCTCTGGCTCTGCTACGAGATCTGGCCAAACAAAACCAGCGGGGTCAGCCCCGAATAGCAAGTACCGCCAAAGGGGCACAAGAGTTAAGATTAAAAACCCAACTAATAGAATGACTGATAATAGTAATACTTATGCTACTATTATAGGGTAGCGCAACATCCTTGAAACCATATGGCACCCTTACAACCAAACAAGGACAAAAGGTGCCGCATGGAGTCGGGACGTGTCGTACTCTATAACTTTCACATAAGTTAAAAAGGTATAAACCATAAAATCTCCTGATCGTGACTTCGGTCGATAGCCTATCGCAGCACAATAACCAACCCAACAATCAAACAAGAACATGGGTTGGATCATGTACCATGATAGACCATGTTCCTCAGTCATTCACAGAAGTAGCACTTCACAACCAGAATAAGTCTTCCGTTCATAACTTCGGTCCACAGCCTGTCATAGTACGATAACCAACCCAACAATCAAACAAGAACATGGGTTGGATCACGTACCACAATAGTCCGCTTCCCTCAGTTATTCGCGGAAGGCAATAGGATACAAGCAAGTCATTTTCACGGCCAATCAAGTCTACGAGTTTCTAGTGGGACGAGGTTATCCTCGCATCATGTTAATAGGAAATCCTCAGATCGTATCTTTCCAGCAAGGCTAGCCAACCCAGGGGTTCGCGTAGACAGATGTCATGGAGCACAGGTCCCTCGTGAGGCCACCTTGCCAAGACATGTAATATATAGCAGGAATTAATCAGATACAGTCATCCACTCGTTGCGGATGACACAGTATCCGTGGAGACCAGCCGGCGCGCCAAGACAATAACTCAGGACGACTGGTGTAACACGATCTCGGGACTCTGCCCCTCCCATGCATCTAGTATATTCAGTTGCCTAGTTTAACCCTAGGTGAAATCTTGGACTCTCATGCTATGGCCTGCATGATTATCCTCCTAAAGTCGTACTTTAGTACGAGTACCCTAAGTGAGGATCCATGTCAATCAGTATGTCAACATGTGCTACCCTCCTTAGTGTAATGCATCATTACAAATACGCCACGTGGAGTTACGAGTCATTTGTCGAGCATGAACAAGAACTGGGACATTCAGGTACATGTATCAGGTAGGAACACTTTGTTCTTCGGGGTCACATCAGTGCTCATATCATGCTCGGGACAAAAGGCGTAAGGATATAAAATGGGCATATAATATCTAATAAAATATCAAAAGTATACGCACAACAAGACAGCGTGGGTGAAAAGTCACGCAAGCTGACACAAGGCAGCGTGCGTAAAAAGTCACGCAGGCTCAAGGAGAGAGCTGCGTGAAAAGTCACGCAGGCTCAAGGGAAAGAGCAGCGTGAAAAGTCACGCAAGCTCAAGGGAGAGTGCTGCGTGAAAAGTCACGCAGACTCAAGGGAAGAGCTGTGTGAAAAGTCACGCAGGCTCAAAGGAAAGAGCAGCGTAAAAAGTCACGCAAGCTCAAGGGAGAGTGCTGCGTGAAAAGTCACGCAGACTCAAGGGAAGAGCTGTGTGAAAAGTCACGCAGGCTCAAGGGAAAGAGCAGCGTAAAAAGTCACGCAAGCTCAAGGGAGAGTGCTGCGTGAAAAGTCACGCAGACTCAAGGGAAGAGCTGTGTGAAAAGTCATGCAGGCTCAAGGAAAAGAGCAGCATGAAAAGTCACGCACGCTACGGGAGACACGCTTCCAACAGGAAACGTACCTAAGTCTGTGTACGCAGCGCTAAAGAGCGCACGTAGCTCAGTGTGCGTGAGCTAAGAAGCTCTGCATACTGCTCACTGTCTTCTCCAAACAGCAAGAACGCTATGGCAGAACCCAAAACTTCAAAAACAACATAACTTGGTCATCCGAACTCCAAATCCGGATTTCCAAAGTTCCAACTTGGGTGAAATGGAATTCTCTTCCACCTGGAAGCATCAATACCCACAAAACTTCAACGAAAATAGATCAAAACTAAGGAAATCTGAAAATGATTAAAACTTAGATCTACAAAAATCAAAGCTTCAAAATAGAAATTTCCAAGTTCTAAACTAGTATAGATTGAGGAGAAGAACATGTTTTGGCAAATAGTTTTGTAAGAATCATTAACAAAATTATGGATCCTTCTCTTGAGCAAGTTGGTACTTGCCTTGGTTGGTGGAGGAAGTAAATGAGAAGAAGTAAATGAGAGGAGAGAGAAGGAGATGAGTTATTATATAGAATCTTGAACCCATGGGTTCATGATGAACCAAAGGGTTCATGATGAACCATGGGTGAACCAAGAATAGGTTACCCAAATGAGCCAAAACTGTAGGCCCAAATACAGAAAATAAATTAGGAAATAATATTTTATCGAATATTTTTAGGAAATGCATGAAGAAATACTGCATAATAAATATCGTATAAATTCAAGGTAAATATAATTTATGGGTTTACGTATTAAAATACGTATTCCAGGATTGGGGAGTGACAGGACTTATATGGGACATAATGTATGGACATCGCCTATTTGAAGCATCCGCTGGCTCGTCAAATTGTATTAAAAGATGAGAGAGAGCTGAGAGATTATAAACGGAGAGAAAAGTGAGCTTGAGCGACTTGTAATCTTGGTGTCACGCCTTTGTAATATTTCTTTCATTATCAATAAAAGACTCTGATTTGTTTCAATGCTTGTGTTGTCTTTATTTATTTAATGTTTCTTCTTGGAACTTCTGTGCGATGACGCCATCACTTAGCCCATAATCGTTCGTTATGGAACCCGTATTGTGTGAGCACAATCTAGGCTCACGCGGTATCACGTCTTAGCGAGGATGATCGGTCCTACAGGATCAGGGGCATGACATAGTTGTCGGAACACGGCTTCGGCCATGGCCATGACCATCCCCGTGTCGACAAGTCCACCCCCAATTACACTTGGCCAAGCTCCTCCCCCTTTGCACCCTCGTGGCAGATCACCGCCACCGTCGGCATCCAGCACATCGTGTCGGCCATGCCCATGTCTGTGTCTACAATTAGAACTAGGGTTAGGGTTTACCTAAAGTGGGGAGGATGCCATATCGAGGGTGGCGAGGAGAGCTTCGTCGGAGGAGGGGGACGGCGAGGAAAGATTCGTCGGGAGGAAGGGGCGGCTGCAAGGAGAGCTAGTTCATCGGGAGGAGGGAAGAAATGTGACCAAATGGAGGGAAATAAAAAAGTTGAACGGGTTATAATAAAAATTTAGCGACATCATAATCTGACGTCGCTAATTTCAATACTCTAGCGACGAAATATAATTTACGTTGCTGCACGTCGCTAACTAGCGACGTATGGCGACGTATATTTACCCGTGTCACTAAAACCAAAATTTAGCGACGTTTTAGTTTTTTGTCACTAATTTCATCACTAAATTGACTTATTTTGGTAGTGAGCTAAGTCATGAATGGGTTAGCCGTACATTTTATTGTGGATATCCATCTATATGATGTGTCGTATTAGACCAGTCGTTCACATGTCGAAAGGTAATTCACACACATTGTCTGTTAGTCTTACTTATTTATGTTCATTGTCCAGTTATCTTGTTTATACATGTTCTTGCTAGTGGTCCTCTTGTACTTGTTATTGTTTCCAATTCAATACAATTTCCTTTATTATAATATAGTATATCTATTTGTCTAGTTTTATTTTATGTTGAGTTATATTATTATAATAGGGTTATACTTTGCTCCTTTTTTGACTGGATATGTTGTAAGTGACTTGCTATTTTGCACCATGGACCTTTCTGGAGAGGCAGAATCATTTCGGATGCCAACCTTAGAATCTATATAGATTAGGTAGTATCTGAATTTAAATATTTAGCGGGTTTGTTTCCCAAATATTATTTTGATGTATTAATGGATTTGAAGATTAATTGAATAGCTATTGTGAATGAGCAAATAGATGATTTTGTGAATAAATATTTTATCTTTGGTTTCAAGATTTACATTGAGGTCTAGACAGCGTACGTATTACCATTGATGCTGTGGTGTAGGTGGATTTGGCCATGTACTCGTATCACAAAAAGCGAAAGCGGGTTGTTATAGACACGAGATGGCGCTTTTGTAGTTTCTTACGCTCGTGCACTCATTTTTGCAAGAGTTACTACACGATTGTTGCGGGTTGTGAGGTTTACGTAATAGCATGACAAAGCAACAGAACAACAGAACAACAGAGCATTAGTGTGGCTTACGCGAGGGCTTACACATGAGGGTTTACGCATGGGGCTTCCGTTGAGTGCTTCGTACGAATGTTGTGCGTAAGCACTCCACGCGGATGCTACGCGTTAGATTGCACTATTTGGTTGTCGATATCCTTTGGTATTATCTCTGGATTAGAAGGACATCGGCTGATTAGGATTTGGCAATGTCTCCCCTATATAAATGCTCTTCTATATTCATTAAGATAGATAATATAATGCTACGAGAGAATTCTTTGCAGCAGCAACCAAAGTCCATGAAGTGTTGGTCGATGAGTTCGAGAATCCGAGTTCTGAAAGAGACAAAAAGTGTTCCAGAAGTTCAATCCACTGAACTTGCCGGTTCCTGGAAGCAGATCGTTGAAAGGAGCGAATCTTGCTTTGAGCAACAGTGATCTTCATCACCCTCAACAAGTCTTCTTCGTCTATCATTTTCAATACCTGTTCTATCTCAATGTATCAACTGCGATTGCAAAAAAAAGAACAATTTTTTGTTTCCAGTATTTTCTTGTTGCAAGTGTTCTGTTTCGTAAGTCGATTTGTAAGAGCTTTATTTCTGTACAAGTTCTGGTTAGATCTAAGATCATCATTTAATTGTAGAGAAATTTTGAGCCACACCCCACTTACTTTACCATATTTTATGGTGCACCCCTGTCATTTACCATAATGTATAACGCACCCCACTTTAGATGTTTTCTGTCTCTTGCTAACGGATGACCGCTCTGACTATATTTTAATGACCAAAAAGCCCTTAACTCATTTTTTGAGGAGCCGTAATGAATGGAATTAAATTAGGAAATTCCTAAAATAACCCCCTGCTCCAAAACCCTAAAACAAATTGACAGTGCTCTCTTTCCCCCTTCCAAATCGACAGTGCTATCTTCCAACGAACCGCTCTCTTTCCCCCTTCCAAATCGAAGCCTCCCCCTTTTCAATCGAAACCACCGATCATCCATGGCGAACCAGACACGCAGGTAAAATCATTGATTGTATGTAATTTTAATATATTTCTCTATTTATCTTGATTGTATGTAATTTTTATGTTTTGCCCCTATTTCTCTTGATTGTATGTAATTTTTACAGATATTTCGATTTCTATTGATTGTATGTATTTTTTAGGTTTGCCCCATCAATTTTTGCTCTATCAATTTTTGCTCCATTAATTTTTGCTTCATTCATGTCCTTTTCATCTGAAGGATGTTAAAAATTGATGATTTCCTCTGTTAGATGTTAAGTGGAGTATGCTTAGGATTCAATATCTGAAATGTGTATGAATTCATACTGGAATGGTATGTATATGCTAAAATTGATGATTTCCTCTGTGTATTTATATGTTGTATTTGTGAAATTAGGGTTGAATATAATATTTGTATGCTGTTAGGGTTCAATATGATGAGCTAGGTGAACATGTGATATTTTAGGCTAAAATTGATGATATTTGTATGCTATTAGGGTTCAATATGATGATTTCCTCTATGAATTCATACTGGAATGTGTATTTGTATGTGAAATTAAAGGCTATTTTAAGGGTAGTTGTACTGTTATATAGGGTTCAATATGATGATTTCCTCTATGAATTTCCTCTATTTTAAGGGTAGTTGTACTGTTATAAATGTGAAATTATATGCTATTAGGGTTCAATATGGAGATTTCCACTATAAATTCAATATGTGAAATTATAGGCTAAAATTGATGATATTTGTAGGCTATTATTGTTAGAGACAGTTATGTCTATTTTTCTTATTGTTATATGTGAAAGTATAGGCTATTTTAAGGGTAGTTGTACTGTTATATAGGAAGTACATGCTTAGGGTCCATTTTAACGGTAGTTCAATTGCTGTTGAAGTAGACCCAGACTTTATAAGTCGGTTGGATTTACCTTATACAGTTGAAAGTAGCCATTTGGAGGGAGTTTATAAGTACTACTGGATTGATGCTTTGAAGAATAGGGAAACAGTGGAGCTCCTCACTGATGCTGGATTGTTGGATATGTTTAGTAAACAACTTTCTGACAAGAAAGGAGAGATACACATATTCTTAAAAGAATTTGGCTACCCTGCAAGTCAAGAGCTACAACCTACTGAGTCACTAACACCAAGCAAAACTGGAAAGATTAAGAAAGTAGCCCACAAATCAGTTAGAAGACATGTCAAGAAGGGTCTTCATGAGGAGCTGTTGGATCCACTGCCTAGTGACAGTGATGTGGATCTTCCTGAGGAGCAGCTGGATCAAATGCCCTCAAGGATCTTCACTGGTGGAGGGTCTGACCAAGGGACTCCAACACAGACAGAGGGTGACCAACAACTCTATGGAGATGAACCAAGTACACAAGGTGTAGCTGTAGACTTAGCTGATACATATAAGGATGAAGAACTTGGTACACAAGCTGAGACACAATATTATGGAGATGAACCACCAGCAACCCTTGACCATTCAAGTGAGGAAGAAATGGAGGGTGAAAAAAAAAGAAATAGAGGGTGATGAGGAGTATATTCCATATAACAGTGATGATAAAGGGGCATCTATGTCAAGAAATATCGATATTTCAGAAAATAACAGTCAAGAATGGGGGGAAGAAACTGAGTTTCAGAGGCAGGAGGTTCAGAGAAGAAAAAAACTTGCAGTTGAAGAACTAGAGGCTGAAGAGGAATACCATAGCAATGACTCATCAGCTTCTGAATGTGATCATCAAGCTGGGGCTGAACTTGATGACTTGTACAGTGAAGGTGAGATGGGTGATGAGGAATACAGAGCTCCTGAGGTGATTGATCTAGTCCAAGGTCAGCAGTGGATGAATCCCAGTGAGTGCAGAAGATATTTAAGGACTTTTTGCTATAAAGAACAGGTTTGAAATTAAGTATATTAAGAATGAAATGCAGAGGATATGGGGTGTTTGTCAAGAAGAGACATGCCCATGGATGTACAGGGTCAGAATTGGACCAGATAAAACAACTTGTACACTTAGACAACTCAATAAAGCATACACTTGTAAACACACTTCCAAGTTGCAGAACAAGATGGCAAACAGCAGATTCATCTCTGAAGTTTTGGAAGAGGACATCAAGGCACACCATACTTCATGGAAGGCAAAGGATGTTCAGAAGCAGATGTGGTCCAAGTTTATAGTGAAGGTGTCATATTGGAATGCACACATGGCATTGTTCAGAGTAAATGAGAAAATATTTGGTGGCTATGATGAAAGTTATAGGAAAGCTCCTGAGGTTGCAAATCAGGTTGTGAAATCCAACCCTAGGAGTGTGGCTTTTTGTGGAAATATACCAGGGACATCTGAATTTGGGTATTTATGCATAAGCTACTTTGCAAGCTTTATTGGATTCATAGATGGTTGCAGACCACTAGTTGGATTGGATGGTTGTCACCTGAAAGGAAAGTATGGAGGGGTGTGTTTGTCAGCCACAGCTTTAGATGGCAATAATGGACTGTTTTCACTTGCCATCAATATATGCACTTCAGAGTGTGAAGCTACATGGGGTTATTTACTTAGCATTATTAAAGACAAGTTATTGCAACATCCAGGAAAGATATCCTTCATCTCTGACAGACAGAAAGGCCTAGGGAAAGCTGTTGACAGTGAATTCTATGGGCACCAACATAGGTTTTGCTTCAGGCATTTCTACAAGAACTTCAAGTCCCATGTCAGTGCTAGCCAACAGATGAAGCATCTTACCGGGGGGGCAGCAGAGCCTACAGAGAGGTAGATACTGCTAAATGGATTGAAGCAATTTCTCAACAGTGTCCAGAGGGTCTTGAGTACATGATGGCAGAGCACATGACCAGATGGTGTAGAGCCTACTTTGACAAAACAACAAAGTATGAGCACATAACCAACAATTTATCTGAGAGCTTCAACAGTTGGATAAGAGAAATCAGAGGTAAACCCATCACTATGATTGTGGAGATGTTTCATATGATGGTGATGCAAATGATCTATGATAGGAAGATGGCTTCTAGAGCATGGGGTGAGTATGACTTGACCCCAAGAGCTAAGAAGATAATTGAGCAAAGATCAAACATTGTCAACAAATATCAAGTGACTGGGGCTGATGAAGGGCTGTTTTGTGTCACAAGTGTGTACTCTATTGAGAATAGATGGACAGTTGATATTTCTAAAAGAAGCTGTGACTGTTGTGTATGGGATTTAACAGGGATTCTATGTGTCCATGCTGTAGCTGCTCTGTTACCTAGTAGGCCTCAATGGATAATGTAATTACTATCAATATTCATTTGTATTATTATAGCATATACTAAAGTTTTACACTAACAATATTTACTTGTTATAGGTTCACAAGTCACTACTATCATGCCACTACCTACCAGAAAGCATATGCTAGAAAGATTGTTCCAATGCCTCAACAAAGCTTATGGGGCACAGTAAGTCACTATAGGCTCTCTACTTTATTTATTTTGCAGTTTTCTACTTCATTTAAGTTACCTGTCATGCTACTCACTACTTCATTTATTTTGCAGCCACCATATGCGGTTGGTCCACCTGGTAGACATAGGCTCCCTGGAAGACCAAAGGGTGTTAGGAGGAGGGAAGCTGATGAGTTGCCAAGAAGTGTCAAGAAGCAGAGGATATGTGGGAGGTGCAAGTTGCCAGCAGATCACAATGCTAGGGGGTGCCAGGGAGGACCAGTTGGAGGGAACAAGAAAACACCAAGGGCGCCAAGACCACCCAAAGAACCAAAAGAAAAAGTTCCAAGGGTGAGCAACACTGTTTACAAGAGGCCAAAGGTTTCAAGGGGTAAGAAGAAGGCTGTACAACAAGCAGGTAAATCAAATACAGCACAAACGATGCATCCAAGGCCTTCAACAAATTTTATGCCTCCAAGACCTTCAGTTGCAGAAAAAATACAACACTTGGCTAATGCACCTGGTAGGGCAAGTGACATTGCAACATGTCTACCACCAAGGATGTCACCAAACTCAGTGTTCAGACCTCCATAGAACTCAAGTGTTAGAGCCAATAGGGGAGGGGGCAGCAGCAGTAGCTGGCAACAACAGCAGTAGGTATTTTGTGCAGTTATATAGGCCATTTTGTGTAGTTCTCAGAAAAGAATTTTTTGTAATTACTAATGTCAAGAAACTCTAATGTTTGAAGCATGCCTTCATTTTGTGGGAATATTGCTGAAGCATGCCTTCATTTTGTGGTATGTTTGAAGCATGCCTTCATTTTGGGAATATTACTTTCAGTGTTGCAATTACTCTAATGTGAACAAACTCTAATATAATTACTCTAATGTAATTATCTGCAGACATGCCTTCAACAAACTCTAATGTAATTATCTGCATTATTATTTTAAGTTATCTGCAGTATTACTTTCAGTGTATGTTATCTGTATGTTATCTGCAGTATTACTTAGAGTTTAGCTCATTGTATGTTATCTGTATATTTTCTGTATGTTATCCGTATCTTATCTGTATATTTTATGGACAAACTCACTGTATGTTATCTGCAGTATTACTTTCAGTGTTGCATTATGTCTACATCCTCATGTCCATGTCTCCATGTCCATGTCTTTATTATGTCCACATCCTCATGTCCATGTCTCCAGTGTTGCATTATGTCCACATCCTCACTGTTACTTTCAGTGTTGTAATTTTTCCATGTCCATGTCTTCATTATGTCTTCATATGAAAGTATGTCATCTGCATTATGTCCAGATCAAGTAGTTACAAACTGCATTATGTCCAGATCCTTCAGAAGCTAATTTTGTCTGGACATGATTATCAGTTACAAACTGCAACAAGTAGTTACAAACTGCAGTATGTCTTCATATATTTGAGATTGCATTATGTCCATGTCTTTATATAGTTACAAACTGCAACAAGAAGTGAAAAATTGTAACATAATTATCAGTTTTCAATATTACATAGCCAATCCTGTCAATATTACATGATCTATCATATTTCAATATTACATAGCCAATCCTTTCCCAAATTTTTTACAAAACTCTTCTAAAGTCGTGTTCACTACAACCTGAACAGGGATTTTAGATTTCTTCTCCTCACTAAGAGTGGCCTCATTCAACCATAGGAATGCATTGTTGCATTTCAAGCATTGTAAGAATTTTTTTTCCTTGTTGTGACTCCTCTTTGACATTAAAATAGCTATTTTTCCTCCACAATTCCGATTGGGACATGTGCTTTCTCCCCAAGGGCATTCCTTCTTCCAATGGCCTAACTCACAACATAAGAAACAACCTCCTCTTTGAATTGTTGAAGATGAGCTTCCAGAGCTTGAACCCAAAACAGCAACATCCAGCCATTGAAAATCCGATCAGAGGGGCACTTCAAAAACTTTCTCTCGGGAATGGCCTTGGTATTTGACTTCGAAACATACCTAATCCCCTTGCAGTTTTCCATCCTGCAAGGTGAGCTCAAGAACGGACACTCATCTGCAAGGTGGGTGTGCTTCGAGCAAAGTTGACATTTCT